>OZ005692.1:7909619-8149427 GCA_963930775.1 Cliona cf. orientalis
CCCTGGTGACATTCTTGAAGTCCGAGGCAAATGGGGCATAATGGTATACGTAGGGGTAGAACCACTTCCAAGAGGGACAACCCTGCACACAAAGTTACAGATGTACATGTATGATTGTATATTAGCCTCGTTGCCAGGCCCTTCAAGAGGAGGAGAAAGGGCCTGGTACACACTGCATGCGCATGTGGGGTAATCGGATACTATCGTATACTCTCCGTTTATCGTCCACAGAACTGTATGTCATGCAGAACCCGCGAACGATCACTATGGTAACGCGACAGGTCGCTATGGAGACCCCAGCGCATGCACGTGCAGTGTGTACCAGGCCCTTTCTCCTCCTCCTCTTAAAGGGCCTGGGAACGAGGCTAGATTGTATATCTACATGTAATTGCTTTAAAGGTAAGACGCTCACTCATACATACACGTACATGTACCGTATCCTCCCGAAAATAAGCCCCCCCCCCCCCCCTTTCAGCAGTAGACATGAGCTAGACTGGGGAGGGGGCGAATATGCACTTTCCCTCGAATATAAGCCCCCCCCCCCCCCCCCCCCCCCCCCCCCCCTGTGAAAGCGACAATGATCACGATCCATTTGCAGTCGCCGTGTGGAAGGACGACACCATCGTTGGTCACGTACCGCGGGAAATATCCAGAGTTTTTTCTTCAAAAGAGTGGCAGCGAGATGACCTGTCAAGTATAGACAGCAACAGACAACGATCGGCAGTGGGGAAAGGACTTGTTGTTCCGTGTGTGTACGTCTTCAGAGGAAAGCAGAAGCATCTTGACCGGCTCATAAGTGTCCTCGCCAAGCTAGAAGTGCCATCGTAACAGAATGACTTCAAACCAGGCTCTTCTAAAGTCACCACCATACAAAAGATTCCTCTTTGTACTCGTAGTCAATTGAAGGGCGGGGTTATGTACGTACGTATGCGCTCGCGCACGCGTGTACGTGTACAGTCTACTTGGTGGGAGGGGGGGCTTATAATCGAGGCAAACATACCTGTGCAAGAACTTGAGGGTCAAAGAGGGGAGGGGCTTATTTTCGAAGGGGGCTTATTTTCGGGAGGATACGGTACATGTAAATGATCAAGTGTTTTGGTTGTTTTGGTAGCCTCGTACCCAGGCTCGAAAAGGGGGAGGAGAAAGAGCCTGGTATCCACCGCTTGCGCATGCGTTTAATCACGACGACATTCCATCGTTTCCGTATACCTACGTTAACTCCCGCGTACTCCTGACGTCATTACAAGTGGGCGTGCCTTCTGATACGTATATATATCATTCGTGCGCGTACGGCGTACCGCGCTACACGCGCGTTCAATGCCAGAGCACTCGTACGCATAATGGCTGATGATGACTTGGATCACTCGATATCTCTTGCTCTTCAATAAGTTGGTTGCCCGTCTGTCACGCTAAAAGCAGAGCAAAGAGCTTGCATAAAGTCAGTCTGTGACGGAAAGGACGTATTTCTTTGGTTACCTACCGGCTTCGGTAAATCCTTGTGTTACGAGGTGTTGCCGTTCGTTCTTGGCTACAAGCTCGACAAGCAAGACTGTTTGGTGATCGTGGTATCCCCTCTAGTTTCTCTCATGACTGATCAGGTTCAGAGTCTTAGACGCAGGTCAGTCAAATGTGCTATCTTGTCATGTGGGAGCAGAGTAGACAAGCAGTATGTGGCTTCTGATGATGATCTCAGAAAGAGTAGTTTGCTGTTCTGTGCTCCTGAGGCTATTGATATGGGAAAGTGGAGAGATGTCATCGCTGACCCCGATATATCAACAAGGATAGTAGCTATTGTAGTAGACGAGGCTCATTGTTTGTCCAAATGGTGAGTTCATGTTATCACATTAAAATTTTATTTATAGCAAATACTTATGATTTAAATTATTTGTATAGGAGTCGAGATTTTCGGCCATCATATGGCCACCTTCATGAGATAAGAGCCGTCATCCCAAAAGGTACTCCTCTATTGGCTTGTTCTGCAACAGTTACTCACAGTATCCGTCAGGAGGTCATAAAAAGTTTAGAAATGGTTGATTGTGATTTTATCAGCACGTCTCCGGATAGACCAAATATATTTTATGAAGTACACCCTAGAACTGACTTAGACAGTGATATGAAACACTTGTTGAAGTCTCTACAAGACCTCAAGAATTCAGCTCCTCGTGTGATTGTGTACTGTCGCACTCTTGATATGTGTGCAAATTTGTATGCACATTTCCATTATGAGCTAGGAGAAGAATCTTACTTTCCACCTGGCAGCGACCAAGTCAGTGATTATCGTCTGTTCGGCATGTATCATGCAAATACTCCTGAACATAACAAGGACGTTATCATGAAGAGCCTCTCCAAACCAGATGGAGTTGTTCGAGTTGTTTTTGCGACTGTAGCATTAGGAATGGGGGTGAATATGAGAGATGTCAATACCATCATTCACTATGGTGCCCCGCAGAGCATTGAGGATTATTACCAAGAGAGTGGGAGGGGTGGTAGATCGGGCCAATCAGCAACTTCCATTGTATATTGGCGACCCTCGGACTGTCCACTGCGGAAGAATTTGTTGAGCATACGTGACCATGAAGTGGCTGCTGTTCGTCACTATCTTCAGAATAGCACATCATGTCGTCGCAAGTGGCTGTTAGAATATTTTGATTCATCATTCACCAGTATTGTAGATCCCATAACTTGTTGTGACGTTTGTGTAGGAAAAATTGGCTCACAATTAAATCTTTAGTGTATAATATTATTACAACAATGACATTGTTATGATGTACATCAACCTACAGTGCATGACTGGTCAAGGGAGAAAAGTGTATTATATATTATAGCTAATTATGCATGTGTTGGAAGGCTGAGTGCATTTGCGTACATGTAACTGTAGTAATTATTAAAAATGCCAAGATTATCATTAATCACAAATAATTGTGCATAATTATAATTTTTTGAAGTCATTGATCAGAATTATCATCAAATTCATCTTCTTCCTCTGAGTCTTCCTCTGCCTCTGTAGCTGTCATACCTCGAAATTTCATAAAATCCTTTTTCTTCTTTTCAATCCAGTCGATGGTGTCCTGCCTGTCCCAGTTCCACAGTGGATTAAATCTCATTGTCTTGTACATATTGTGTCTCCTTCCTGGTACTATGTTTAGTAAGTTGTTATCCAATACAGCCGACACCACTTTTTGCATATCACTTGCATCCGATTTTGTTGCATGAGCAGAAGTTGTTACCGGCACATTTGATTCACTATCAAATTGTTTACAGAGTGTATTGAGTGTACTCACAGACCGGGCAGCTCTTTGTAGTGAATTTTCTGTTAAATTTGGTCCCATATTGGTTATGATTGTCTTAATTAAGTTTACAGTGTGTTCATTGTATAGATCACATGGAATGTTTTTGCCAGCTCCTCCTCGTACATTCACAAAACGATCCCATAGGAGTTGATGGGCCAGTTGTGGAGACAGACACGATCTCACCTGAAACTGTAGTCTCAGTGCTTCTAAGCTATACTTGGTTCTACGAGATGACTTGAAATGTGGCAACATCAAACGCCAACATTTGTAATCAATGTCACCAGCACCATCACTCCAAGCGTTTTTAAAGACCATAATTAATGCTCCATAGTGGCAGAGGACCTTAGCATAGTTATACACTCCATCATCACTCTCTTTTATCTCCATACAGGTGTTAATCAGGGTACAGTCTTTCACAATCTTTGAAGCTATGTTCTTCACAAATTTTAGTTGCTGACTGGCTGGTGAGGATGAGTGAGTTAGTGCAGGAGGAAGGTGAACTCTGCTATCCAATGTAGAGATCTCTAGTCTTTGGCAAGGACATGACCTTTAAACACGGTGAGTAGGAACTCGACATTAGCATCGACAGCCTTCTTTACATCTGATGTTACAGTTGTACGCCTTAGGAGACTCTTGAAGTAACAGAGGGTACCGTGATCACTAGCAGACTTTCCATACAATGTTTTCCATACCACCTGAAAAATGATAATTACATTAGAGCTCTTTGAAGCACATATAGCTACTAACATGCTGTATGAATTCCGCAAGTGTATGGAGCACTAATTTTGTGTATGAAATTTTCTTACCGAAAGAAGACAAACCATGCAGTGCCAATCTTCAGTAACAGGCTCCAGAAGGCCAAGCCTGTCAACAACTGTATCACCATCCATTGTATGTCTTTGGGCTCCAACCTGCCGCTCACAAGTGAGTTGGTCACCTCCGGACAACACTCTCTTTTCATTAGGGTACTCGCTCCCAAGGTAATTTTGCATACAGTGCATTATATCAATCATATCTCCACGACAAGCCTCATTCTTCATTAGCACATCAAGCACAATCACCTCTGACTTCTTCGCCATTTCTGCTGAGTATTGGTGCTGTATGTGTTGTGGAACTACTTTTTCAAATAGTGATAGACCCTTGATGTACTGAGTGAGTATTTTGCTGACGATGTTAACAAGATTTTGTTGGATAGCAATGAAATCATCTTCAACAGGTAGAAAATCTTCCGCAGGTATTGTTGATAGTGGTGAAACATGTCCAGTGTGTGAGAGAGTATTGTGTGGAACACGGCTACGCCCAGCAAGGATGCTGTACATATGTAGTAGTGATCCCTGGTTATCCACCCGAACGTCTCGCACACCCCGTTTCTTATCAACATTATCACCCCAAAACTTGAATAGCATTCCCTGTTTTATCCATTGAGATAGTGGTGCCAAATGCATCTTACTGATTTCGTCCAGGAGCTTAAGTGTGGATGTGTAACTAACACAGACTCCAACATGGTTTAGTCGTGAATAAACCTACACAATAATCATCATGATACATACATAATAATAATATAGTGCTATTGTAGTGTTGTATGTATCATCTATGGGGGACCAGCCCTGGGAATCCCCCTCCTCCCACCACCAGCACAAGCTGAGCACTAATGAATGATAATTGATACTTGTGAGAAGTTTAATTTACACAAGAGCAACCCCCTGCTGTGCTACAACTAGCTGCAAAAGATTATTATATGATGCATACATATACACAGCATAATCATGGGTGAAATTTATCCCATGCATGCATGAGTATTGATTGCATACAGCCTATGACAACCTTTATTTTAATGTAAGGGCTGCTTGGTAGGGTTCAATTTTTATCGATCAAATATTTATGGCTATTATGGTACCTGCTTATCCACATGAGATGAATACAGGATAAGGGAAATGAGAGATTGCACTCCGCATATTTCTCTGTTTCGTTCTTTAAGCAGAACAGCAACAGTCATGCAAAGGCCAGGATAATGGGCAGTATCCATCTTCTTCTTATTTCTTAGATCATTATGAGCAACAATCGAGAAAAGGATACGAAATAGTGTGGGAGCCTTCTGTGTGAGATTTTCAACAAGCTTTTTCCACTCAAAAGTTGCAATCTTGTCAGTGGAAATTCGTCGAAAAAGGGACAAGGGTGGTGAGCGCTGACTGAGAGCAGCACATTCAGACTCCAACTTGTTCAGCAACAGCTGTAGTACCACATCAGCGAGTCCTTTATGATCCATAATCGCTTCAGCAAGTGATGGCAGATGACCAGTTGCCAGAGATCTTCCAATTGCATTGGTTGCTTCATCAAGTGTGGTTGATGTGGTTGAGTTGTTTGATAGATTTGTTACCAACATCTGAGTGATAGCAGTACTATGACTACTTCATACCATTGTAATTGTCACTAACATACCTGCACTTTATATTTGGGTTTTCATCTGCAAACTATAGATGTTGGGGGTTGGTTTTCTGCATTGAGGAACGCATGCAGGGACACAATTATTATAGCATCCATGATTGACAATAATAATTATTATTAATACCTTTTGTGCATAAAAACAGCGGCAGTGGTTCCATAACAGTGAAACAAGTTGAAGGTAGAACTGGTGAAAGCAGAGATGACCTTGGAAGGGTTAATTCTGTAGTTATTTCATGCCGCTGAGAGATGTGTGTACGTGGAGCCGTCACTGTGGAGGGTGCACGTGGAGGTTGAGGCGGTATCGTTGACGGATTATCGGCTTTCTCCAGCACTGACACTAAAATTAATTACAGTTAGTTTATAGTTTGTATGGGTTCATTTATTTTTTACCATTTTCAAACTCCAAGTGCCTTCGAGTAAGTTTCTTAGCAGGTGGTCTAGACCTCAGCGTATCTGGAGACACCCCTATGGATGAACTGGTCTCCTTAGTTCGCTTAAGCTCATTCCTTTTTAAACTAAGTGTAGAGTAAGTGTTTTTAGCATCACTCCTGAAGCTCTCGAGCTCTTCTGCTGCTTTCTCCAGACGCTCAAGTTTGCGTTTGCATTTGCGACAAATATGCTCTGGAAGGCCATCAGCTTGAGTCACAGGTACATCCAAAAGATCCGTAATTCTGCCAGAGAGCCTCTGCTGTTTTGCTGTGTGACTGAAGAGACTAACAGCGGCATCATTCGGTATTGAAGACTGACAAAGCCTGCACGAGAGACTTGACATCTTGAACGCGTTCGACAAATCGAAGTGCACACGCACGCTACGTACGCGCTGGCGCGGTCCCCATCGATCTCGCGTATGGCGTGCCGCGCCGAGTGCTACGTCGATGCACACACCCCTTTAAAACGTCTACGTAATAATGTTCACGCCCATCGAATTACACGTGCTCGAATGGATGATAATTAAGCGCATGCGCAAGCAGTGGATACCAGGCTCTTTCTCCTCCCCCTTTTCGAGCCTGGGTACGAGGCTAGTGTTTTGATTGACAACAAGTACTTGCAAACCAGTTCCAGCTCCACAAAAAAGGCTGGCAAATCATAATTATATGTATAAGATAATTGAATTCCTCCCATAATATTATACATACTGCACACACATGTACATGTACATGTACATGTACCTGGTAGTAGTATCCTAGCACCCAGCAGAGGCCGCGGGTGTACTGCTCTGCCAGGCTGCAGATGAACTCATCGTCATCGCTGGGTACGCCAAACTTGTTAAGTTTTTAATATAGTGTTGGTCATGTAGAAATAATTAACTCACCACCCTGTCTTCTCCATGGAGACTGCTGACCAGACCACTGCTCATCATACCCACCACTGTAGTTCCTAGTCTGCATGGTGCCATGTAGTTCCATGAACTTTGACCCCCTCCCGGACTTGCAGCATGCTCACTGGCACTAGGAGCGAGAGTAGCAGCAGCCCCGCGGCTGCACGTGGATGGGTCTTCATCAGGTTGAGCAATGATCTTCACAGAGTGCTAGTTGGTCCGATTTTGTATTAATAAAGATTGGCTAGCTCAGAGAGAGAAAGAAATGATCGCTAACAACTGGAGATCCGACTTCACACGGGTCCGAGCTACGTATGGTCCGAGTAAATTGAAATGGGAGGGGCTTGTTGCGATAATTAACTAGTCACGCCCACAAATAACCAAAACTGGCAGCTTTGTGGTGGGGCGAGATGTGGCCGTGGACCGTACAGTTCGGCTGAACAGTGTGGACGCTAACAGTGAACGTTTTAATAAGTTCGGTGATGATCAGATTGACTGCGCAGATCACTTCAGTGGCTAATTTGTTGTGATTGAGAGGAAATGGATGGTACTAATCAGCCTAAACTTTTAAGTGAGTTTACGGTGAACTCTACCATCATGACCATAGGTTATATATCTACATACTACTAGAAGGGCCTAATTAGGAGACATTTTATAATTATGGTGGACATTTTAAGACTGAATGGCACACTAGCAAGGGGGGGGGGTCACTCCCATAAATGAGCTGCGACCATGGTCAAGATGCAGTCAAAGGGTCATGGCACTTCTTGGGGATTGGTCAAGCGCTAGCCTCGTCCCCAGGCCCCTCCCAACGCGGGGAGAAGGGCCTGGTACACACCGACTGCGCATGCGCCACTTTATCTGTAGATTTTCTGTAAAATTGTCCGTATACTATAGCTTACCGTGTGGCAATTCGATCGCTTGCTTAAACAGGTGCCAGAGTAAGTCTTTTTGCTTTCGCTGGCCAGCCAACTGCTCGAACAAACTGTTTGAGCTCGCGTCGTGAGTTCCTTGGCCATACGCGAGCAGAAAGAAAGGATGAAGTAATCTTAAATACTTAGTTTACTAAATATTTTATGGAAATATACGATGTACCCAGATTCTGGGTACAAATTGGCACATGCGCAGTCGGTGTGTACCAGGCCCTTCTCCCCGCGTTGGGAGGGGCCTGGGGACGAGGCTAGTCAAGCGCATAGCTAGGCGTCCAAGAGGCGTGGCCAAGATTTTGCGCATGCACAATTAGTCGATTGTCAATGGATCAAGGGCAAAAATTCACTATGATCAAGCGATCAAAGCTATTTGGACGGTCAAAAATCTTGACCACGGTCGCAGCCCTGGACATACACAGCGCCTATGGGAGTGACCCCCCTTCCCCTGACTAGCTATTGTGTGATTGGGCCGCACCTCCACATGCTAAAAGCCAAGCTACGTAGCAGGTTGCCAAAGCCCACAATGTACGTACATGTACACATGATCCCAGTGACCCTTTACCACATCTGTATATTATATGCACATACATATTTGACAACCATTACCTGATGTATAAAGGAATATCTTATGCTGGCTTATTATTCGGGCAAGAACACAAGTAGCGCAATGTCATGTACTTAATAGTTTGACCTTATCCCCAAATCTACACATGCAGCTGCTGAGGATGATTTTCATGAGGTATACCATGAGCTAGAGAGCATTAAAGCTCAATACTACCACCTTGGAATAGTGCTGGGTCTACCTCCTGGAGAGCTAGAAGCTATTCGAAAAGCACACTCACAAGATATGGAAGTGGCACTCATCCAAGTGCTACTACTATGGCTAAGGCAACGGTATAATGTTGAAAAGTTCGGCCGTCCAACATGGCAGAAATTGAAGGAGGCAGTGGACAGGGAAAATCATGCACTCGCTGAGAAGATTGCCAAGAAGTATCTTACATCCAGTATGAGTCATCATACTACTTTATTCTTAGTCTTTTCATCTTCTTCGTTTTCTTCTTCTTCTCTCTCTCCCCCTCCCTCCTTCCCTCTCTTTCTTGGATAGTATTACACTGTTCTATTATTATAGGTAGTAATGGTTCAGCCAGCCATCCTGTTGGACACTCAGTTTATCCATCACACACCCGCCGGACGTCACGCAGCCGGGGGTCACACAGCCATGGATCCCACAGCTGGGAGTCATGCAGCTGGCGGTCGCACAGCCAGTATTCGCATAGCCGGGGGTCACACAGCTGGACATCACGCAGCCTGGAGTCATGCAGCTGGGAGCCACACATCCAGGGATCCCACAGCTGGGAGTCACGCAGCCGGGGGTCACATAACCGAGAATCACACAGCCGGGAGCCCCACAGCCAGGAGTCACACAGCTGGAGGTCACGCAGCCTGGAGTCACGCAGCCAGGGGCCTCACTGTCAGGAATCACACAGCCGGGGGTCACACAGCCAAGAGTCACACAGCCAGGAGTCACGCAGCCAGGAGTCACGCAGCCACAGCCGGGGGTCCCACAGCCGGGAGTCACGCAGCCGGGGGTTCCACAGTTGGGAGTCATCCGAACCCACACTCGCCTCGCCATACGGTAGTTGAATAATATCATAGTTATATTATCAAGAGAAGAGTACGTAGCTCCTGTATGTTAGTACAGTGGAACCTGTCTATAATGGTCGCCCATGGGCCAGAAGTAAATGGCTGCAATAGAGAGGTGGCTGCTTTAAGGCCGTCTCCCTGTCAGAGAATTTTCAGACGTTTTTTTCTCCAATACCATAGAGGATATGCATGGGGAAAAATATACCATTATAATTCTCTCAATGAGAGAATTATACACCTTTTCAAAACAAGTGGGGTAAATTTTTATTTTCAGATTTTTTTCTGTACCCCGCATAAATGAAAACTCAATGTCATATCGAAGTACTTGGAAAAATAGACATTTTGGTGCAAGTTTCACGTCCATAGGGGGTGTAGAAGCCAAGATACTGATGTCCTAGAACACCAAAAAATCATCAAAAAAATCGTAAAAAGTTCATTTCTAGGACATCGATATCTCCGCTTCTACACCCCCTGCGGACGTGAAACTTGCACCAAAATGTCTATTTTTCCAAGTACTTCGATATGACATTGAGATTTCATTTATGGGGGGTACAGAAAAAAATCTGAAAATAAAAATTTACCCCACTTGTTTTGAAAAGGTGTTCTTTAGAAAGAACTCATTGAGAGGATTACAATGGTATATTTTTCCCCATGCATATGCTCTATGGTATTGGAGAAAAAAAAACGTCTGGAAATTCTCTGACAGGGAGACCCCCTTAAAGAAGTGTTTAGTATATGGAATTTTGCCAATTGGGGCTTAAACTAAGTGGCTGTAATAAAGAGGTGGCTGCCTTACACAGTGACCACTATACACAGGTTTGACTGTATTGCACTTATGCATTGTGATGGTGGCGTCACAGCACATAGTAGATACCAGACAAATGCTGTACAAGTACATAATTTTGTGAAAACTGTGTGGCCACAAGCCTATGAATAATACTGCAGGGTATGGGGTACGTAGTTCTATCATACACTGTGCACACAGCCACGTGTATGATCACTGTATAAACAAGCCAAAGGTTATTATCATAAACTAGTGTCATGCAGGGCCTGTTTGGGGCGAGCCTGAGCTGAGCCTCTGAAAGTCTCTGTCAGTAGCTGAGACTCGAAAACTTTAACAAAGCCATAGCACAATAGATCATGATACATATCCATGCAAGCAGACAATAACAGACAGTCTCATAGTGCTATGTAGGCCTATACATCTGCACGATAGCTAGTTCCCTCGACATAGTGTCTGCTAACAATCAAGAGAAAGTTAATTTAAATTTAGCCTGCCTCTATTGTCAGAGTCAGTTAGCAGCACGTCTATCTTTATCGCATTCTTAGCTGGTCCTTGCACTGTTGAGCTGACGACGAGCTCTGTCTCGCTCTCTCCTCCTTTGGAGTCCGGCGCGGTACAGCTTGATACCAACGGTACGCGGTAGCTCCTAGCTAGCTTACTACATGCATGCACTACATGCAGGCACGAGTGTAAATTTGCAATTCACTAAATTAGAAAGGCGTATATACGGCGCGTATGCTGACGCAAATGTTTTCATGCGGCCTTTTGAAATATACCGCGCAGCACTGTACGATGTCTATGGCAGTTCGCGCGTGACGGACGTACCATACATAATAATAATAATATATGGATTGCGAGCGTTCACCTCGCCTATGTGGGGCTCGCTCAGGCTCGCCCCAATTATACACATATACTAGTGTCATGCAGGGCCTGTTTGGGGCGAGCCTGAGCTGAGCCTCTGAATGTCTAGCTGAGCTGCAACTAGAAAACTTTAATAAAGCCATAGCACGATAGATCTTGAAGACCACTGATACAGATCCAAGCAAACAATGACAGACAGTCTCATATAGTGTCGTGTAGGCCTGTAGGTCTACAGCTGTACGATAGACTATTCCCCTCCATCCTACAGTGCCGACTGCCTCTGTTTTCAGAGTCATCAGTGAGCAGCACGTCTAATCTATCTTTATCGCGTTCTTTAATAGCTGGTCCCGTTGGGCTGTTGAGCTGATAACGAGCTCTGCCTCGCTTTCTCCTCTTTTGGAGCCTTCTCTTAGTACGACGCAGTACACGTACGGTACCGGTACTGAGTAGCCTCGTCCCCAGGCTCCCGTCATGTTCTCAATGTTGCACGCACTGAGCTTGCTTGATCAATGCAAGCACGAGTGTAAATTTGCAATTTGCTAAATCAGAACGACGTATATACGGCCCGTGTCCCAAGCATGAGAATGTGCAATAGAATATTTCGCGTTTATGCCCGTAGAGATCACTGGGTATATAATTTCGCGTGACGGACGTACCATACATAATAATAATAATAATATATGGATTGCGAGCGTTCACCTCGTCTATGTGGGGCTCGCTCAGGCTCGCCCCAATTATCTATGGTAGTATGCTTAGATAGTATACGAATAGTGTCTTAGTGTACGTGTACAGGGATTTGTGGCCCGCAATTCATTACTACTCATAGAATGGCTGACAATCGTCCCACTCTTTGAACATGTCAAACTGACAACCTACATGTAGCTGGGCGTACTATTGCATCCGTGGAATTATTCCCACATACGCTGTAGTCCCTTTGTCAGCTCCTTCACAAACACAGGAGATGTCTAAAGCTGATACCTACAGTAGCGGTCAAAAATAAGTTCCCGTACTCGTAGGTACGTGTATGCGCAAAACGGCGCATTATATACGCGTTTTCATCCGTACTGGACGCACTGTTGTACAAGCACCCGTACATACAGACTGTACGTACGCAAAAATGCACGCGTAGCGTAGCCACACCTACAGTGTACTTATGTACGTACGTACGTAGACACCAAACCGTACCGTACCGTACCGCGTACCGTACCCCCTGGCCATACGTTGCACGTTGATGATATTCTTAGTAACGCACACCAAGAACACGCGGTCAACTGGAAGTGCGAGAAACGATCAAGTCTGCTTACAACTGCCACACAAGCTGCTTATCTACCTGTCTGCCTACCACCTGCCACAATCATTCCTTGCTAAGGTAAGCCTAGACACTGTAAATCATAAATAGCCAATTTCAATGAACATTAATTCCAGTTTCAGTCCAAACAACAGTCTGGGCATTGCCTCATAATCCGTATAGGCTTCCTATGAACTCCTTAATATCTTATTTGCATATAAATACAGATGGTGTATTCTTCTTACGCTAAGCTTCGGATCCTTCACTACAACTCCAAAGGATATAGACCATACACCATAGCAAACTTGCTGAGGAAGAATGATGGAATTTTGGCCTCGAGGCGAGGTATCGCAAAGTTTCTGAAAGTTTATGAACAAACACAGTCCATAGCGAGGAGACCTGGATCTGGGCGGCTATCCAAGATTACTGCCACAGTGAAGCAACTTGTCGATCAGAAAATGGAGCTTGATGATGAGTCAACAGCCACACAACTTCACAGAATGCTGCTGGACAATGGAATCGACATATCTTTGAGAACGATCTTGCGATGTAGGACAGCACTGGGGTGGACATTTCGTGGTAGTGCATACTGCCAGCTGATCAGAGATGCCAATAAGCAGAAGAGGTTGGAGTGGGCTCACCAGTATCGGGATGACGACTTTGAAAATGTTTTGTGGACAGACGAGTGTACTGTGCAGCTGGAGAATCACAGGAGATTCTGCTGTAGAAAGCAAGGACAGCGCCCAAAGCCTAAGCCCAAGCCTAAGCATCCAATCAAAGTACATGTTTGGGCTGGCATCAGCAAGAAGGGGAAAAGCAAGATTTGTATCTTCGAAGGGATCATGGAGAGATTCCTCTTCACAGACATTCTGGATTCAGCCCTCATCCCCAGCATCAATCACCTCTTCCCAAATGGATCACATCGCCTGATGATGGACAATGATCCAAAACACACTTCACACCATGTAGCCGACTACCTCAGGGATCAGAATATTAACTGGTGGAAGACTCCTGCAGAATCCCCCGATTTAAATCCAATCGAGAACTTGTGGCATGAGCTGAAAGAATTTATAAGAAGAGAGGTCAAGCCCAAGACAAAGAGTGAGCTGGTGGATGGAATTTTAGCTTTTTGGGACAGAGTAGACATCCCCAAATGTGTGAAGTACATCAATCACTTGAAGAAGGTCATTCCAAGGGTTATTGAGGAGGGAGGTGCAGCTACAGGCTATTAGTTTAATTGTATATAGCTCATGCTCACTTTATTTCACTTGAGAGTACATGTATTGCTGTGGTTATTCTTTAAAAAAGTATTTTGATGATGTCATGGTTCAGCAATAATAATTAAAATTTTAATTTAAACAATTAACTTAGTGTATAGTTACATAGTACATGTAATGTATAATAATATTATTATACATCTTGTGAAAAGGAAGGTGTTGCATGTTGTGTCAATATGTATATGTGCACATGAACAGTTAGTAGTTGGATGACCTGATTCTCTTGCAGCTTTGACTGAGCGAGGTTTGGCATTTTGACCACACGATTTCAAACTCGTGAGTACCCATGTACTTGGGAAATGTTTGTTGTACTGTTTCCTTCAGCTCCAGCAGCTCAGCTTTAGGTAATCCTGGCTTGTCACCTGAACCATTGCAGGTGCATTTTCCCATCACATCGATACCGAAATAAGCTTCCCTTGCAAGCTTGCATGCAAATTCACCGGCAGAAGACTCCTTCCCCGCCAGCTTGACATACTTCTTAATAACCACATCCACCGACTGCAAGTTCTCCTTTTTGATTTCTGAGCTAGAAAGCCGAGGGCGCTCTGCCTTGCTGGGTTTAGCATCAGTGTTTGTGAGAGTAGCTAGTGGCTTTCTAATGGATGCACCAGAGCTGCTCTGAAATTTGGATGCTGGTCTTGGAGTAGGTGGCGTGGTGATGGTCACATCTGAGTTGCTCTTGAAGCTGGAGCTGGGGCCTGGTCTCACAGAAGATCCTATGAGATTGGTGGTAGTATCAGCTGAGGTAAGAGCCATATTGTGGGGTGCTGGTCTGGTAGGTGCTGACAGCAAACCTGCATTCAACTGTGGAGGAGCTGGTCTGCTAGGAGGAACACTGCCGAGGGGTTGGCTCTGTGGTTGTAACTGGGGCATTCTCCTTGACAGTAGCTCTCTCTCCATCTTCTTTGATATGGTCTCAATTGTCGACTCCAGCTTCTGCACAGTCCTTTTCAACGTCTGCACTTCCTGCTGGAGGGCAAAGATCTGTTCACCTTGTTCGTGTATAGTGAGCTCCAGGAGGATGCGATCTATATACAAATTAAAAATATCACGAACCACACATCGTACATACTAAACATAGGACATAGGAACTATTATTAGACTTAGCTTACCAGATTGATCATCTTTCCCGTCTGTCATTTGCTGTGCATCTGTGTACTGCAGCTCACAGAGGTTGTCATACCAGTCATGATCACATGTAGGAAAGGACAATGCACCACTCCAGGCTTGGCAACAGGGCTTGCAGTCTCTAAGGTGGGGATGTGCGAAGAGCTAGGGACGACGGAACGAGAAGGCTTAGGTACTGGACTCAGAGTCCGAGGAACAGGGATCTCTTCTATAGAACTATCTGAAGATGATTCTGGGAGACGGGCAGGACTAGGGATGAGGCGACGAGGCTTAGGCACTGGACTCGGAGTCCGAGGAGTGGTGACCTCCACTAGAGAACTGACTGAGGATGAGTCTGAGTCTTTTGAAGTTAAAGGATTGTCATCAGCCTTCTCTGGCGCTTTTGAAGTTGAGGGTGCATTATCAGACTTCTCTGGCTCCTTTGAACTAGACTCCTCATCATTCGAGAGCTTCCCAACCACTATGATCGCTCCCTTTCGGCCTGGTTGGATCAACTTCTTCTTCTTTGGGGATCTCTCTGCAGAATAAATATATGATGCATGAATACTCATAGTAGTACACATAAACAATTACATTTAATTGATTCATGCATAACTCACTCTTCCCAAGGACCTTCAGAACCTTTGACTTCTTTGTTGGTGGGGTGCCATTGGTTGGACTGGCACGCTTACGTCCTCTTTTTGTTGACTTTGTGGTGGTGGTCGCTCTGGGCTCTATAGCCACCTCTACTTTTGGCTCTTCCTTGGCGTCATTGGGGCTAGCACTTGCAACGAATTCTTTCTCCAACCCCATCATTTCTTCTTTCGTTCCAATAGCTAGTACCCACGAAGAAAAACCTTCAAATCCTTTGACAGTACAGCTGCGCCCAGCTGTGACCTTGGCGGATGGTGGGGTGATGATCTTGGAAAGGGGTACAATTGATACAGAGTTTTCATCTGACCACATCACCAAGCAGTGGTCTAAAGGAAACATGGTAAAATTATAACTGCATGTACATGTATAGGCATAATATTAAATAATTTCTGTACAGGTTTATATAGTACTGGTAAGAATATTGTAGTAACCCTACATGTAGATCATGCACAGTACATGTAGATAATTTATGGGCTAGAATACCTGTACATGTTTAACACCCACCTTGAGGATTTTTGGTGGAGTTCAAGATGGTTCTGGTAGTCATGATGATTATGGAGCTGTAGATAATCCCAAACTGTTGATCGAGTTTCTTCCTTAGATGTCTGGCTTGCAAACTGTAAGAGATCTTTCACTGGTCCTGATTTTGGCACGTTTAAATAAGTAGTAGCTAGGTTCAACATTTGACAGCTGTTGAGTAGCCTGACCTCACACGTAAGGTCACCGGTACAGTCAGCTGGACGCGTGCAGGAATTTGATTATTAACACAGCCGTACGGAAGCCTTACCGCGCATTGCGTACGGTACGGGCGTGGCGCCGTACGCGTACCGCGTACCGGATACCGTACCGTACCGTACTGCATCATATCACGTACCGCACAGCGCATGCCTAGAGCGTACATCGATCCGTACCGCACTTGACAAGGCGTTGACCGGTGCCAGTAGCTAACGTACGGTGCGGTTATCCTTGCTACGAGTACGGGAACTTATTTTTGACCGCTACTGTACTAAATTTTCAGATTCCTAGTCTTAACTACTGCCTCGCTAGAGGCGGTGAAACAGATCTACAGAACACAAGGATTTAGGCACCTTGGCCTCACGCTTTGGCACGTGCCAAAGTACAAGGCTGACCCCACCCAGCCCGGATGCCTGGTGCAGCCTACCTTGTGGAATGTGGTGCAACACTAACTGTAACAGTAGAGTGTGGGCTTTGAGGGAGGCACACAATTTTTCAAGTACAGTACCTCAGATTATTAGAAATAATAAGTGTATACTCAATATTAAATTTTAACACCATAGTCATGTGGGAATTGATGCTTGGGTCCCAAATTAACATCACCAAGAATTCCATGGATTTAATCTTTCGCACGCAGTTTGGTACCTGCATGCTTATTATGGCTATTGCAGGCCCTTAAGGTGACTATTTTTTGCAGGTACAGGTATACTAATGAGATATTTCTGCGATTGGCCCAAACGGTAAAGTTTTGTACCCGCTAACATTATACCCAACCATAGTCTTGTGCCCAGCCCCCTTTCATGCACAAGGAGAGTAGGAGGCTGGGCATGAGACTAGCTCAACTATAATATACCGTATAGCGGGAAATTTTCGCTGGTGCAAAATTTCGCGGATCCGCCATTCACCCGTCCAGAAGAAATTTTCGTGGTTTTAATTTTCGCGTCTTCTCTCCATAAAGACCACACCCACGTCAACAACAATACGTGACATGATGTGTTCTGCGCGTGCGTACGCGTATACGTCGTACAATATTGAAAAACTGGGAGTGGCCTAGGTCGAACGAGGTGCGGACCGGCTAGCTAGCTCTGTATGTGTCAAAAAAGAAAGCATCATGGGGGAGTCTACTTTCAGTGTAGAGGCGATGATCAGAGGCTACCACGTCTACAAAGACATCTGGACCGCTGTTGTCAATGAACAGCTACGTTGTCAAAGAGAACCATATAATACTTCTGATCCCTTCGCTGTCGCCGTGGTGAAAGATGACACAACAGTAGGCCACGTTCCGAGAAAGATCTCTGCCATTTGCTCGTTATTTCTCAGAAAGAAAGGAGCGATCTTATGCGAAGTTACTGGAAGTAGGAGATATTCGGAAGACTTGCCACAGGGTGGTCTCGAGATTCCATGTATCCTAAAGTTCCGAGGGAATATGATGGACATCGACAAAGTGAGTAAGCTTATCGAGTCTGCAATGCACTCAAACAGTACACAACTCTCTCCACCTGACAAGAAAAGAAAGCTTGAACCTAGTACAGCAAGGATGGAAGAGCCTCAGCGGTGGGTACAACATGAGGGCATTGTATTGACTATCCGAGATAAGAAAAGCATACTGGAAGGAGAGATGCTAAATGATGAACACGTGAACTTTGCTCAACAACTTTTGAAGGCGCAATTTTCATCCTTGAATGGTCTACGCTCCACTCTCTTACAGTCAAAGAAGCAGCCCTTATCAGAGTGCAGCCAAGCACTTCAGATTATCCACTCCCGTGGGAACCACTGGATTGCTGCGTCAACTGTCAGTATCAGTGATGGAACAGTGCGTGTGTATGACTCTGTTTATGATACATTGGATGAGGACACGAAGTCCATCATCTCTGCAATATTTCATTCAAATCATTTTCCTCACATTAAGGTAGTTGTACCAATTCAGAAACAGAAAGGTGGGAGAGATTGTGGTCTATTTTCAATTGCCAACATCACAGCAGTTGCTTTTCATCTTGACCCCACCACCATCACTTTTGATCAAACCATTATGAGACAACACCTTGTGCAATGCATGGAAAAACATGCTCTCATGCCATTTCCCACTAAGTAGTTAATCATGTTGTCAATTGTTATCATAAGAACTAGATGGTTGCATATTGTGAACGTAGTTAAAACATTAATTTTTCTGAACATAATGATGTGAAAGTCAATTGCACGTTACAAAATGTTTAAAATGGTATACTAGGATGAGAGAATTGTATGTGTGCTTGACAGTAGTTAAAACATGAATTTTACTGTACATGATGATAAGAAACATGAATGAAAAGTTGAATATTACAGAATACCAGCTGCTTTAAAACCATTTAGGACAAGAGAATTGTGTTGCTTGGTATAGTCATATAGGCTTACAAGCCATCGAGCTCCCAGTGGCTTCATAGTAGACATTCTGAGATCAACAGGTAATATCTGCTTTGATCCCTCTTCCAGCTGCCTGTGGACTTCTGTGGCATACCACTCCCGGAATCTGCTACGCATGAACTCTTTAGCTGCCTTATTGATGCTCAGATCCATCGGCTGGAGACGGTCAGTGCAATTTGCTGGTATGGGCACCAACAAGATGTTGTTCTCTTCAAGAAGAGTGGCAACTTCTTCAGTTTGTTGACCTTTAAAGACGTCAAACAGTGCTAAGGCTGGTTGGTCTGGTGGGAGCTTGAGATCTTTTCGCTTTTGCTCCACGAATGGAATGATGATCTTCTTTATGTACTCCATCACCTTTACTTCGTTTGACCAGTGGTTGGGAGTAAATGTTACATGCCAGTCGCTGGGAAAATTGTATCGTGGGAGACAAGCAGTTGTCTTGCCTTGATATATGAGTTGAGGAGGTAGGAATTCTCCAGCCATTGTGCCACAAAACACTGCTGTAATTTGGCGCTTGTCGCTGATCCCTGTGATCTCAACTCCCTTCGATCCTTTCAGCTCCATCGTCCATGTCGATCCTGGGACGATGCTGATTCCCGTCTGATCCCAATTGAAAATTCAAGTCGTGAGGAATATCTTCCATTTCCCTGGCAACTCGAATGTCGAGAAGAAACTTCTCTTTGACACTCTCAAAGTTGCTTACTGTCATTTTCATTGCAGTGCTTCCCCTCCTCTTCACGAAGCCCATCCGATAAAGCAGAGATTTCGCCCAGTTGACTGTGATCGATATGGGTCCTCCATTCTCACTAAGCAGATTTCTGTCAGCCCTTCGCACGATGGCTGTTGCTGATGCCATTGTTATTGCCGTGGTAATAACACCACCTCCCTCACGTACGGCTCTAATATAATATTGTACCTCTTCATCAAGTTTTTCACCGAGCATCAGTGGCCGACCTCGCTTTTTGGTTGGTAGACTAGTGACTGAGACATCCTGGTCACCAGATGATCCCTTTTTGAGGCTAACTGCAGCCTGGTACTTGATCTTCCACGTACGAATGGTGCTCTCCTTTATATCAGTGCCGAGCTTCCTGGAGAATCGACGCTGTGCAGCAATATTTCCATACATTAACGCGTACCTGGCCACTTCTGCCTGTTGTTCAGGTGTGAACTTCGCGTAGCGTCCTCTCTTTGCAGACTGTTTCGAAGTAGCAGCCCTGGCGGCTTCATTTGCATCATGTATGGTAGCCGAGGTCAATTTCTCCGAGAGTGGTCCACTAGTATCTGGGAGAGAGTCCAGTGATTTTCGCCAATACTGATAAGGAGTCATCTCGTTTACACAAGGTGAGTCAATCGATCAGTTGTTCATGTATCACGTGCGTGCGCTCAAGCTGGCCGGCTCGAGCTCGCGCTCGCTCGCTCGGATCGGTTGCGCTCGCACGCGCGTACGCGCGCATGCGTATATTATGCGCACGTGCCCGCTTTGTAAGTTTAAAGTTTCGCGGTAGCTGACCAATCCGCGAAAAACGCGAACTTTTGCACCATGCGAAAATTTCCCGCTATACGGTACATGTAGAATATTGGAATTTGTCGACCCTGTACCACCTCCATATACCTAATCGCAAAATTATAATTTTAGCACTCGCAAAATCACAGAAATATGTACTTGCAAATAATTTTCACCTCAAGGTTATTTCCCACTAGTTTTCTGGCTATGGTATTATGATTGTATTTCTGTTCAATAGCACCAACTGAGCGAGTGTTGACAGAGAGAGACATAGCCACACTCTTGAATCTGATGCACAACTTCAGCGACAAATGGCACGAGATTGGACTGGGTCTAGGATTTATTCCATCAGAATTGAAACAAATTAGCAGCAATCCCTCACTATTCATGCATGCCCCTGCCAGCCTCCTCCGTACGTTACTGGAACAGTGGGTTCAGTGGCCGACAAAGGAACGCCGTACTAAACCAACCCTCAAAGCATTGTGTAAGGCACTGCGTGGTTCACTTGTTGGAC
Organism: Cliona cf. orientalis; assembly: GCA_963930775.1. Lineage (NCBI taxonomy): Eukaryota > Metazoa > Porifera > Demospongiae > Clionaida > Clionaidae > Cliona > Cliona cf. orientalis. The sequence continues at coordinate 7,930,370 of OZ005692.1, forward strand.
TGGGGAGCCTGGCAGAGCAGATTGAGAGGGAATTGAAGTATTCTAGTGATGGTAAGGATAGCTTTCTATAATATTATACTGCATGTGATATAGCTCACGACAGCAAGGAAACAAAATAATTATTATGCCCTTAAAACTTTCTATTATGCACATATACTGTACATAGAATATGTATTAGCAAGCACTGTGAGCTTTAAAGGCGTTGTGTCCATACAGTAGAGGCCAATAAAAAGTTAACGTTCCGTTTCCTACTCTATGATTGTTGAATGGTGTGAAAACGAGAACGAAACGATAGCTGAACGGTACGGACAAAAAGGTGACAAGCATTCATTTGGTAGGTGAGAAACGTTCAGAGTGAGCACAGTGCGTAATAAGACAGCCTTAGTCGCTTGCTGCGCTTGCTTCTACGATCGCTAGGCAGCTCTACTCAGCCGCTTGCTGGAAGCCAAGCCGATAGCTTCTTTAGCTCGATGTGATCGCTCGAAGTAATCGCTTGAAACGTACCTGACGATCGATAAGACACAAAGATACAGCTTTCTTTCGATATCTGCTACATTATCGAGTCCGTACGAGGGTTGCCTGTGCTTCTCTGTCGTTCACGGCTTCCCGAAAGCTTGTTTCTTCCACATGGCATCGAGAACGGTCAACTATTGCAGTACGGTCACGCCTACCAATTAAGCGTTTGCGCGAACGTAAAAACGATGGATGCGCGCGCATGCGTACTTCCCCGTACCGCGGAACGGTGTGACAACGGAAACGTTCTCACCTCAAAACGATCGTACAACGGAACTGAACGTTAACTTTTTATTGACTGCTACTGTACATAAGGCGTAATTGCTTTTTAATGAGCTCATTAGTTCAAAAATTCAATTAAAGTGGGCACAGGAAGTATGGGGACGCCCATTATCATGGTATAGTCCACAGAGTACGTGGAGATCAAACACGTGCAGAGCGAAAAACATTCATGATGGTCGAGTTGAGAAGTCTGCAATCTGTGGTTATGGACGGCTAAAGAGTAAGAATACTGAGAAATATAGGATCAAGAGCCTACACGATGCCTAGAAAGTCAAATGCCCAGCAGAGAGAGCCAAATTTGAATGTACATGCGAACTTATCAGCCATCTGCCACGCCCCGTGTTCATTTTCTGTGCGGGCGCGTGCGACCTCAATTAGCAGGCAATCAGCGCTTATAGCATGATACAATGCCTTTAAGAGATGAAAGGGTTAAAATGGTAGGTGGGGCAAACATACATACATACATACATACATGTAATGAACGTGTTTGAGGGTGCTAAGGTCAAAATGATTGACCTCGATAGTGACAAATGTCGATGCTACAATCACAGAGACAAACTCAACAGTACATTACAACTTCTAAACTTCAGATTGATCATGGCACCCTGCCATGCTATTCGATATGCATGCTTGAATACAGTGTGCTATATATAGCGCCAGCTAATTTTATTTACATGGGATTACGTAAGCCATGGAATTACGTAAGCCAAGGAAACGCATGAAGTTCAACCAGCCGTACTTGTATTACAGAGTTCTATATGTTATACATGTAGGTAGTAATGATTCAGCCAGCGACTCTGTTGCCAACTCAGTTTATCCACTACAAGAAGTCATGCAGCTGGGGGTCCCTTTCCAGGAATCATGCAGCCTGGAGTCACACAGCCGGGACTCACGCAACCAGGGGTCCCACAGCCGGGAGTCACACAGCCGGGGGTCTCACAGCTGGGAGTTGCACAGCCGGGGGTCACACAGCAAGGGATCCCACAGCTGGGAGTCACAAAGCCGGGAATCACACAGCAGGAGGTCCCACAACCGGTTATCATCCAAATCCAAACTCATCAGGCTATACGGTAATTGAATAATATCATAATCATGCTATGGTGTTGCTGGTTATATATCATAGCTGCGAGGGATTTGGTGAGTTTTTACCCCACGCGCATGCACAAGGGGTAAAGTAATCTGTCGTATCATCGTTTGCCATGAGCATAATAATCGCCATATCTCGAGATGTACAGTACAGTTCAGCAGAAAGGTAAACGTGCACCGCGTCTAGTCCGCGGTATGCACGCGGAGTACGTGTTGATTGTCCGCAGGTGGCGTGTTACTGGACTTTGTAGTATCCTTGCACTAGCAGTCTTAAGTGGATTAAGTGGTTACAGGTCACTGCATGTGTAAACTTCACACTCAATAGATAATTATAAACTAGACAGCACACATGATCATGAGCAGCATAATATGCTACATTCTATTTGTTGTGCACCTACTGGTAGCTATAGCTAGCTAGTTTCTATCAGAGTGAGACTACTAGTCACTAGAGTATGGCAACTGGTGGTTCATGTGAGCAGAATCGCACAAAGGCATATTCAGAGGATCTCAGATGGAGGATGATATACAATGTTTATGCATTAGATAAATCTTGTAGTGAGACAGCAAGTTGCCTGGGTGTAGATCTATCAACTGTTAAGAGAACTGTAGCACTGTTTGATGAAACTGGGAATGTAACAAAGCGCAAGTACCCTGATACACATGGTGACCATCTAAGGAAACTCACAGATATTGATAAACTGTTAGTTCTTGAAATAGCTATAGAAAAACCCGGGATTTACTTGAGGGAAATCAAGCAATTTTTGATGGAAGAAACTGGAACTGAAGTTGATATCAGCACCATTTGTAGATTTTTAAAGGAATCTGGTTTCACTAGACAAAAGATGGTGATCACTGCTAAGCAAAGAAGTGACGCTTTGCGTGCAGATTTTCTGATGGATATGACAATCTACAAAGATCATCCAGAATTATTTGTGTTTGTTGATGAGACTGGTACGGATAGAAGAGACTCTATGAGGAAATTTGGCTATGGTCTAAGAGGGATACCACCAGTTTCTCAAAAGTTACTGTTTAGAGGACAGAGAGTATCAACAATAGCTGCTATTTCATTTGATCAAGGTTTACTTGACTGTAGAACAGTGACAGATACTATTACTGGTGAGCAGTTCGGGCATTTCGTGCAACATGACCTTTCATCACACTTGCATGTATTTGATGGTACTGCACCCAGAAGTATAGTTGTCTTAGATAATGCTAGTGTGCACCACGCTGGTGGAATAGTAGACAAAATACAAAGCACAGGAGCTATGGTTTATTTTCTACCCCCTTATAGTCCAGACCTGAACCCCATCGAGGCAACCTTTTCTAAAGTCAAATCGACCCTTAAAGCTTATGAAGACCAATGGGACAACATGGACATCCAAACAGCAGTATTAACAGCATTTAACAATGTAACAGTACAAGATTGCAGAGCATGGATCACACACTGTGGATATTAATAATGAGCAGTTTACTTGTTGTTTAAGTATTAATCATTAGTGTTCATTGTTTCCAGATCAAAATTCCTCGTAATTTATTTCAAGCCTTTCAAGGTGTCCAAAATTTGCCGTTTCTCTTCCATAAATTCGTCCTCGGTGAGAACACCGTCTTCAAGAAGATCTTTAAGCTGCTTAAGATCTTCTAAGCAGCTTCGCCGTATAGTAGCTGTTTTCATAGGAGAGATTTTGGCTACTGACGATTCAGATATTTTGGTGCCTGGACTCGTGGAATGTGGCTGCAATGCTTTTACTAACACTCCAGCAATTACGTCTGTTGCTGTTTGAGACTCCTTTTTGGATTTACCACGACCATTTTGTTCTCCAGTAATCAACGGGATGGGAGGGGGGCTATCATAGTTGTCCCACCGGCCATTTTGGATCAACCTGGCCCACAGCCGAATAGCAGGACTGCCTTTATCTGGGTGTTTTTCCTTAAGCTTCTTGAAGATCGTATCTATCTCATCTTCAATGCCATCACGAGAAGTGCTCTTTTTCTTTTTAGCAGCAGGCTCCACCTTTTCAGCCACTCGGGTAGCTACAGGTGACTGATCGGCATTGGTTTCACACCAGAGGTTAATCTTGGATCCCGATTCAAATGATGCATACATAACTGTCAGATCACGCTCATCAATAAACCAGCGCTTAGTGTTGTAGGGAGGATCGAAAAAACCGATCTGAAAGTCAATACCCTTGCTAGGTGGTAATTCACTTGGAAAGGACTCCACTAATTTCCTTTTCAAACCTTCTGGAGATTTAAAGACTTGCTTAACATCATGCCAGTGTCGGACAACAAAATCGCTCTTCCTTTTTGGGTTGATGAGCTTCACATAGTACATGTAGCTGTCGTTTTCATCTTGATGCCCGCCATTTTCATCCTGCTCACCCTGAGCTGGAGTGCTGCTGGAGGCACTAGGGTAGGATGGCACAAAAGCAGGGTTGTACTGGTAGTAGTCGTAGGAGTAGTTTGCTGGCCAATGTATAGGCGGGCGATCAAAAGGCTCCATTTTCAAATCAATATTTGGTGCTGAACAGGCTAGCTAACTGCTAACTACAGCATGAGCAGCTGTTTCTAGTCACGTGCATGTGATTATTACATAACATTAAATTTCATAACAGTTTCTAGTGTTATGTACACAAAACTAATTAGCTTCCATATATGGAACGCCAGGCTCTTGGAGGTGTGCAAGGCAAAGATAATGCAAAATCCAGTAATAATCCGAGGAAGCGCTAGGTAGCCAATCTTGCGGATACACGCATCCTGCCCGCGGTTTAGCTTAGTGTCCGCGGTCGCTAAGTCTGTACACGCAAGTAGCTGCAGCACTGTACTACTGCGTGTGCACTAACGGTTTGGAATGTAAACAGTACAAGCTGGCTATCTGTAAGCACTGTAGTGCTGTACCACATCTAAACTGCACTGCGTGTGCACTGACTGTTTGTGATGTCAAGCTGGCTACTCCTACTCTGTAAGCTACATTATTATCATAAACACAACAAAGACTTACTGCAGCATAATAATATGTCAATATTATTGTAGTGTTATATAGTATGAATACAGCATACATGTACACGTACTTAAAATTTATTACAGTCAATAAATTATTATTGCAGTGCTACTATGATCAGCTACACCCATATCTACTTTGGCAGCTTTCTATTATCCTCATCTATGGCTCTAACACAGTCCTTCCAGGCTGTAGCTTCATTCTCTCGAGGCTCCAGTGGATAGAGCGTGAAGACAGCTGCTTTTAGTTCATCTGTGTGATTAGGAGACAGCTTCTGCTTTCCTTGCCGTCCATTGACATTGCTGACACGTCTTTCTTCTTCACTGAATGTGTGCACAGACAGTAGTTTAGCGAAATTTCTTTTGGATACGGCCTGATTCTTGATGGTAATAAGTTTACCTTGGCTAGGAAGCTGTGGTTTACGACCAGACTGACCAGATTGAACAGGACGAAGTGGTGCAGAGGGAGGGACCTGATCTGGTTAAAGGGGAGGAGCTGGAGTGACCGCTGGTGGAGGGTTGGGGTGGGAGTTACATCTACCCTGCGTGGTTGAGGGGGAGGAGTTGCTAAGGTAACACTATCTGGTTGAGGAGCTGCTGCAGAGACTGATCTTGGTGGAGCTTCTCTTGCTCTTCTCTAATAGCCGGCAGAACTTCAGGTGCTGTAGCTTGATGGGATGGCTGAGACTTCTGTATAGACAAGAAAGAGTGTTATGGAATACACACACATGCAATAATGCTTGCACTAGTCTTGTCTCATGCACACGCTTGTGTAATAATAATATTATAGTAATCCTGTACATATAAATCAATCATACATTTCAGCAACTCACCAACTGCTCAAGCTTGTCCTGTATAGCCTTACTCTTCAACCGAATATTGTGGATGTCAGAGCCATGCAACACCAACTCATCCCTAATGTTGGTCAACACATCCAAGACTGTGTCCAGTTTCTTCATCACTTCGTCACATTTGCACTGTTGCGTATCTAATGTTTGTGTAGAAGTATCTGTTGTGTTTGCATTAAAGGAGATGGCAATGACATTCTTGGTGCTATAGTATATGGACCAGGATTTCATCATCTTCACCACTCTCACTGCCACTGTCATCATCACTGCATGCTACTACCATCTTCACCATTCTATGTACAAATACATGTATACTCAATAATACATAATACAGGTAGATACATGTGTACGTGTACATGTACATTTACTTACATGTGGAATACTCAATTGTGGGGCTGATGTAGGAGAAGTGGCCTTAATTGGGGTAGAAACAGTCATCTCATTTGACTCTGATGATGTAGCTGTTGCCGAGTCAGATGGAGGGGGCTTGGTAGAAGCAGGCTTGCCTAACTCCATCACAAGCTTGTCTTTAGGCTGCATACAATATGTACGTACATGTATGTATGTATAAATCAACAATGAAATTCTTGCATAGATTGTCAATTTTAATGCATGTGAAATTTATTACATACCTCTTTATAATTATATTTGGATGCCGGTGTCTTTTTAGTAGTAGTTGGAGTGCCCTTAGTAGATTTTCGTGCCTTCTTTGGTGCTGGACCATTCTCGGAGTCGTCCTCCCTCTGCCTCTTTTGTGTTGGAGTACAGTTCTCTGAGTCACTACAACCTGGTTTTAGGAGATTCCTTTCTGCTTTCCTCACGTCTTTTTCATTGCCTACATTATTTACATAAGTTATAGTTTCTGAATGTACATGTACATGGACATACAAATAAACATGGGATAACTCACTTACCCATGGATAGAACAGTAGCTTTGTAGGTGTTGTCATCACTCCACTTCACATTGCACTCATCGAACACCTTTAGGTTAGTTGGTGGAGGCTCAACAATGTGCTTTGAAGAAACAACACTGACAGCCTGATCTTCCACAAATCTCACCATGAAGTGACTGGCTAAAGTTGTTTCTTTAAGGGCCTTGCGGATAGCTTGTCTACTGGTAAGGGGTCTTCTGTTTGGTACCAAAGCCATAGTTATTTCTGTTTCTGTGTTCTGGCTCAAATGCATTTTGCATGCTCTTTTTATACACTTCCCAAGTTATCACCACCCTTCAAATACAAGTAACCTTTGTACTAATGAAGACATCAAAGCAATACACACATGTATGGTCAAGGGATAAGGTTAAAGTGCAAGCAGTATGGCATGATACACAGAATAATAAGATAATTAGTTGTTGTACAAAATCACTAGTATCCTGAAGGTAATTCCTGAACTTCTATAACTTTTGGGATTACCTTTTTTAAATGACTTATGTGTTTCTTACAAATTGCTGGAGTAAGAGTTGCCCAAAAGGCCCTTATACCAGATTTAAGTTCACCAAGATTCCTTGGTTTGTATTCATTCCTTAAATAGTCCTTCAATGCATGCCACATCAATTCGATAGGATCGAGGTCGGGACTTGAGGCAGGGGTTTTGAACCAGTTCACTCCCTTTTCCTCAATATAATCCTTTGCATATCTGCTAGTATGTTTAGGGTCGTTATCTTGTTGGAATCTGTGTCCGTCGGGGTAGACCTCATCTAAAAAGGGGATAAGAGCAGCTTCAAGAATGTCGACATACCATGTTGCTGTGAGAGTTCCTGTGAAGACGACTACATTAGTTGCTCCACGAGATGATATCCCTGCCCACACATTGACCTTTGGAGGATGTTTTGCCTTCATCTTGTATCTTACTGGTTGGCCTTTCTTGTAGAACGTTACCCTTCTGTGAGATTCCAACTGAACAGTACATTCATCGGAAAACACCACATCATCAAAATCCATGTCATTCGTCTCCATCCTTTCATTGCACCACACTACTCGTTTTTCTTGATTACTTTCTGACACCAAAGCACCGTACCGCGTCTTCTTTGCTGTCCATCCTAGCTCCATACGCGCTCTTTCCATCGTACTCACGCTCACATTCAAACCTGGAAAAGTTTCTAGCAGCTTATCACGTAGTCTCTTCGCAGTCAACTCGTCGTCACTTGCCATGCAATCATCAGTGAAGTGATAGTGCTCATCGCCAAGCTTCCTTGGAGGCTTCACCGACCCGGTCGTCTCATCTTCTTCAATAGCAAGTATAGCGACTTTTTACTGACCATAGTTCCTTCTTTTTCTAGATGCTTCTGTATCTTGGAGATCGGATATCCACTCTGCGACAGCGACACGACTCTGCTTCTCGTAGCCAAACTCATTCGCCCCATCTTGTTTACCACCTCGCTCGCACACGTTCTGGGCGTGGTTGAAAAATGCAATTATTGCGCAACCGCGCGCATGCGTCCGATCTGCGGATCATCCGCGCGGATTCGCGGGTGGATGACCGCGCGTGCGCAGCTGGCTGCGGACGTCCGGCCCAATATCCATATATCCACATACTAGCATACGAGGATTGGACGCGTCCATTCCGCGGATCCACAGCGGCTTCCGTTTACCTTTCCGCTGATCTGTACTGTAAGTATCTACGTGACTCATAAGCGCAAAGAATCAATCGAATTCGGCAAAAAACTAGCTTCAGTGTGCGTCAAATCGATGGACACGGTCCATGGGCATCACAAATGGTGCCTTTTTATTAATTGGCTAACGTAGCCACGCCTATCGATAGTGCCTACTTAATGCATAATGCATGCCCATTATGTGTATATTATTATTATTATAACAAAATATTGGTACTATCAATTCATATCTCCTAGTAGTCTAGATCTGGTGCAGAGAGTGCTTTTTGTCATCAAGACCCCCTGGTAATTACATACAATTATTTCTGAAGTTCACAAAATCATAGCCATGCACACGAAACCAACTCTATATAGATTGCACAATGTGCGCGAGGGGTATGTGCTCTACAGAGCTCTAGTTAATTTGGCGATTTATACCAAATTTGCCGATTTGCGAAGTTAAAAAACCTCACTGAAGTTTCCCACTATAATATAATATGGTATACAATATAATATTGCACCGAAGCTCAAGGGTGCTATAACATTGTGCGAACGAACATGGTATAACTACATGTAGGGACACACATGAGTGCAGGAATTTCCTCACTCAGTGCACAAGCCTAAGGTTATTTTCATAGATTATCTATGGTATTATGCTTAGATAGTAGATGAATAGTGTCGATCATAGTGTATGTGTACAGAGATTTATTGTTGCACCATACCCCACTGGGTGGCTGGGTGGAGCTAGCCTCGTGCTTTGCGCACGTGCCAAAGCATGAATCCGAGGCTAGGCTATAGGGTGGGGCAACTTTGCATCAATATGAGTCAGATGGTGCTTAAATCCTTGCATTCTGTACATGTAGATCTGTTTCGCCGTCTCTGGCAAGACACTATAAGGCTAGGAGTCTGAAAGTTTAGTATTGAATAGGTATCAGCTTTAGAATCTCCTGTGTTAGTGAAGGAGCTAACAAAGGAACTATATATAGGATATGTGCGAATAATCCATGGATGCAACATTACGCCCACACACTAGGTTATCAGTTTGACATGTTCAAAGAGTGGGCCAATTATCAGCCATTCTGTGAGTAGTAATGAAATGCAGGCCACAACTATGACAGTCGAGTGCAGACTTTAAGGGAGGCACAAACTTTTTCAAATGCGGTACATACAATGCACATGCGCATGCACTTGGGCAAGATAATTTTCGCCAATGAGACCAGGTGGCGAAATTGGTGAAAAGTTTCTCCTGGCAAAATTTCAACATAATAATATTATATGGTACATGAATAAATGCAAATGCACTATCACCATTATCAAATAATTAATGCAAATGTGTTGTCAATGTAACTGCATTGTCAGCGATTTTCAAACGGACATTGCAGGTGGAGCAAGCCCATTTCAACCATCATCACACTACGAGTCTGCATGCCAACCTAGGTATAACACTGTTGCATTGCTACAAGGTATTCTTTTTTATTAGTAAATTGTGTATTGTAAGTGGATCATTGCTATAATTTTCCACAAGGCTGCAGCCCTTATGATGTGCCAATCATCCATCACCTCAGTACTGAAACTTACCAAGGTAAGGAACTGCCTGTCAAGCTAAGGTTGATTTTTATTTCACAATGATAATTAATTTTTATTAGGACCGCCTTCAAAGAAATTTAAGCGCACTCCCTCAGCTCAGCCTCCCATTGGTCAGATTCAGCTCTCCACTGACATGGCACAGCAACTTGAACACTGGCGGGAAATGCTTGCAGCCTCATACCTCGCTGAAGAGTCCAAGTCAGATGCATGGCCACCTGTAAAAATCGTTGATTTTGTCCAGCTAGCACTAGTCCAGCAGGAAAAGCGTACTCAACATTTAGATCTGCGTACAATTGAGGGTGACATCGATAAGGTTTATGGACATAAAGTTAACATGCAGTATGACAATTTATTTCAAACCTTAGACCATAGCTCACTAATTTTAATCGAGGGCAGACCCGGAAGCGGAAAGACGACTCTACTAGTCAGAATTTCATGTGATTGGGCAAAGGGAAATATTACAAAATCTAAACTTATCATATTTGTGCGACTTCGGTACCTTGATAAGACTAGAGAAATCTACCTCCATGATCTTTTGCTTTCAGCTTGCCCTGATAATGACATCCTTGGCTTATCTTCGTACATTGAAGCAAGATTTGGTGAAGATATCATATTTATGCTAGATGGGTTTGACGAATATGGTGTTCCGGCAGATGCAGATAATTTTATTTGGAACCTTATCAAAGGGAAGATATTTTCGAGGTCCACTGTGATACTGTCATCTCGTCCAGCTGCTACTCAAGCCTTTCGTCAAATTGCTACACGGTGGATTGAAGTTGTCGGATTTATGAAGAAACAGGTGATAGAGTATATACAAACGTACTACCAACATGACAAAGAAAAAAGTCTACAGCTTGAACATCATTTAAATAATCATACCAATGTACAGAACCTATGCTATTTACCTCTTCACTGTGCTATGCTGGTGCACCTTTATGAAAGAGAATCACTACTGCCTGAGACAGAAACTGAATTCTATCGATACTTCACTCTCTCTTCGATTTTTCGTACTATCACCAAAAGTGCTAAACATAATATTAAGAAGTTGACTTCCTTTGACCAGTTGCCACCAAAAGAAAAATCCATTTTTGATAAGATATGTCATTTAGCATTTAGGGCAACAGTTGAATCTCGGCAAGTTTTCGAAGAGTCTGAAATCTCAGATATTTGTGGTGATATTGACCCTATCGAAAAAGCGAACCCTGAATTACTCGTTATTGATCGTTGCTTAGCAACAGTTGGATACGATAGCAAGTATTCATTTCTTCATTTGACCCTGCAGGAGTATCTCTCAGCCGTCTATATCGCTGGACGTGATAACAGTGAACAAGTATCTATTGTTAAATCTCACTCCAAGAACAATCATCTTTACGTTATGTGGCGCTTTTTATTTGGAATCTTGGACTATTCTGAAGAGAGCACAGTGAACCTATTCGAATTATTACTAGATGCTACTCATGATCACGAGTTACTTCATATCCAGTGTGCCTATGAATCACAACACAGTGCTGCATCCACTGAAGTCTTACAGTTTCATGGACATAACCTTAAGTTTCAAACAATTGGATGTTTTGATCTAGCGTATATTAGTTATGTTTTGAAAACTACTGAGTATACTGCAATTAGGTTACACTTTAATCAGTGCAACTTCAGTATCAATGATGCAGTGGCTCTCTTGAAGGGAATTGGTGACCGTCAACTTTCTCTGACAGTCGAGTATGTGTTATATGTATACATTATTGTTGTGCATGTGTTATGTCACATCATTGCTCTAATTATTCCACCACAGTCATGGTGATGCTGTACAGTCAGTGCTGGAAGCTCTGAGTCTCGTCTCAGTGCCTGGTCTGATTGAATTAGAGTGAGTTCATTCTTAGTATGTGCGCGTGCGTGCGTGCATGCCATGGTAGCTATAGTACATGTATGTATCTCAGTCACACCTGTATTGGGTCTCAGAATTTGATTGTGGTTTGTTCTAATTAATAAACACAATATCATGATCTTGTGTTGCTAACTACCCTATTCACTGCAGTCTATGGGCAGGTAGTGATGATGGTGTAAGTATGAAAAGCAGTCTTAAGCTCAGTGGTAATCTTCATAAACTAATGTAAGTCAACTTAACTTGTGCAGCATAATGTACAGTGAGTGATAGTACAATAATTATACAAATTTTCTTGCCCATTACTACCGTAAAGTCTGGTTAATAAGCGCACATGCTTATTAAGGGCATAATTTTTTAATAAGCGCATGCTTCCTTCCTGTTGTTAAGTATTGTCTAATAAGCGCATGCGCCCAAAAAAGACGACAGTAATATTCACCGTTTGATCCAGAGTTTTCCATGCTCGATCTACATGGCTAGAACTAGTTTACCAACCTATTTTCGGATATATAGCCAGCTGCACGAGATGGGCTATACTCAACACTGTGATGTTCCACTGAGACGGGTTCAGACTCTTGATCTTGACTTCGAAGCGAGTCTCGCCAAAGAAGTCGGCTATTTTTCCAGTTTTCTTCCAGCGATGGTTTCCTATTATACTCCTATGAACTATTACAGAGCTTATTCCAAGAATCGTTGTGTTTATAACTTGCTAGATTTGTGATTGAGCGCTCGAACGTGCTGGCAGTGGACGGGGCCAAAACTTCACTCTACATCGTCTAATAGGCGCATATTACCTTACCATGCACCGAGAGTGATAAGTGCATGCGCTTATTAACCAGACTTTACGGTATGTGGTTGCTCGTATACAAGGTACTTACCGTAGATCGGGTTTTGAATGCAAGATTCTTTTGATTGCAAATTGTGAGTTTATATGCAATCAAAAGAATCACAGGAATAAGAATACACAATGAATAATGTTACATGTAACCACACCCCTCTTGCGTGCGTGCTCACTGTCGATCATAAACGTGCACATGTTATCGATATCATGCGTGCTTGATCTACTTGCATGCATGCTTGTACGTACAGCTGTTGATTGTCGAGAATGAGTCTTCTTCGATTCTTCAAGCCAACTGCCAACCTGCCAACACCATAGCCAACGCCAAGCCAAGCGCAACCATCGTATGTATGGTATTCTATTAATAGCCCACCCCACATGCAGCCTCACAAGCCACACCTCTATAGGTAAGATTGAGGGTGTGGCTAGCTTATATAGTACCATTCACAATCGTTTAACTACGCATTCAAAACCTGACCTACATTATGTGATATAGTCCCTCCTTACCAGGGCAAACATTCATACTATAACAGTTCTAGAGGGCTAAAAACATGTTTATTATATCCATGGAAACAGTTATTGGGCTAGAAAAAAGCTATTAATCAATCTCTCGCTTTGTATACAGTATATAGAAGCACTCATCCCTTGGGATTTGTGCTTCTATACTCCATACAAACCTCGGGAGTTGGTCAGTAGCTATTATAAAATTTACTGTTACATTTTTGATTTAGACTTGGTGTGGACATCACTAATTATTCTGGACTTGAGGAAGGATTGAAACACTGTCCTAACTTAGAGGAGCTACGGTAAGCATCGCTTTATACAGTGAATTGTTTAACAAAGCACGGTTAGTATGGGAAGGAGTGACATGCACATACATATAATAATAATATATTTTTTGTACTTCCTATTTCCATATTATGTTGCTTATAATATTATTTATTGTTAGCATTATTGATACTGATTGTCCACTGGCTGTACTGGAAGCAATCAAGCACTGCACTAACCTGGTGGAGCTCAGGTGAGTATACAAGTAATTGATTCAGAAACAGTGTCTGATTAGTAAGTTTCAATTCTGATTAGTGAATTTTATGCCAATTATCACACAAAACTGAGCAAAAAACAGCACCAGAAAAGTGCTTGTCTAAAAAACACTACTATGGTTAAAAATTTATGAACAAGTGCAAACATTTGCTGAGGTAGTTCAAGATTTACTGTCCTGCTGCAGGATTTTCTTCAGGATGTATTATACTTCTGACAGTCTGTCCAGCAGCAGAAACAACCTAGATAAATAAAAAGCACAATGGTCATTTTGATGTAGTTTATTCCATGAGTGTACAAATTTGTACAACCTGGAAGTGAATGTACGAATTTGCACACCCAATCAAGGTTAAAAGTGTGATGGGATGTACAAATTTGTACACTTTCCAGAGCAGATGAATAATACTATAGCCAAAACAAACAGGGCATTCTGTGATTGTTGGTCATGCTGTTGATTCAGCAAACCTAGCCACCCTACTTGGTGCTACAATATATATAGTGGAACAGGGTCATTAAGCTAAGTCACACATATAACTGGATCAGGGTGGATGCAAAGAGTTCTCTGGGCCAGACCCATATCTTATCTCAAGGGTGCAACCAAAAGCTGACAAGAGTGTTACAAAACAGCCGAGAACTTAATACATGCCAAATGTTATTATACTTACAATTATATCCTGGGTCCTGCTAAAGAGTGCATCACTGTGCGGCCTCCATTTTGAAGTTATCATCATCTTTCACTGATCATGAGTTGGTTGTCCCAATTGTTCTCGGAGCAGCTGTGACTATCGGTTCCTGGTAGTAGACTCTCCGAAGCGGCTCCATGATTTTCTTACCAGCTTCTGTAAAATTTGAGAACTCTAATGTGTGCTCAGTGCTATTAAAATTATACGGCTAGCTATCAAATATAAATTATTATGATCCGAGTATTTACCATCTATTGTGGTTATTTACTTTTACAAAGACTAACTATGATCATGCATCAGCAGTCCGTCCAGGCCTATGAGCCCTCTCCAAGTTTCAATGGCTGCAGCTGCTGCCTCAAGTTTAAAAAAGGAGGTGTGGTCTGGGTATACATATAGTTTTATAGTATAGTATAGTACATGTATAATACATGTATCGCATGATAGTCACGTGATTGAAATTCAAATCCATATCTTTGAACAGCAGCTGTGTGCAGCAATCCTGTCTTGATCGACCGTTGGTATCCAAGTTAGTGGCTGGTAAGCTTCCATAATAATGTTAGCTGTTCATATAAAAGTATCCTGAGCTTTAATAGCGTAAGATGCCATTTATATCGGCCGGTACCAAATATGGGCCAGCTGCGAACGGAATCATTTACGGAGAGTTTACTATTGCCCCGCCTACTCGCCGCTCAGTACGCGCGCTTCTCGAGAGCAAGACTGGTGTCCATCCACTGTCTTTTCTCTGTAAGTTCATTTATAATTGATCCACTCTCTTATATACGCTAACAACTTCTGTCTTGTGTGTCAGACATCGTCATTTTTACTATTTCAGGTCGCTGAAGCCCGAAGTATAGCTACTTTGATCGCTCGCACGTGTGCTCAGTAGTCAGTGAATCTACGGTTCATAATCTCAAGCTTAGTCTTCCAGTCACAGTAAGCTTATTGCTCCTTCCGAAGTCTAGCATGCTGAAATAGTGTGAGAGAGAGAGAGAGAGAGAGAGAGAGAGAGAGAGAGAGAGAGAGAGAGAGAGAGAGAGAGAGAGAGAGAGAGAGAGAGAGAGAGAGAGAGAGAGAGAGAGAGAGAGAGAGAGAGAGAGAGAGAGAGAGAGAGAGAGAGAGAGAGAGAGAGAGCGAGTGTGTATACAGTACAAGTTTAATATTATGTTTTAATAAATTTTTCATAGCAAACTCCTCCCATCTTAAAGAACACTAAGAAACCTCGGGTATCGGTCAAGCGAAAGCAATGGACGGAGGAGCAAATGCATCAAGCAATTGAGTGTGCCAGAACTGGAGCTACTAGTGCCAATAAGGCGGCTGAAATGTATGGAATTCCAAAATCGAAAGATTAAGTGGTTGTGTCCAACCTGGAAGATGTCCTGGTCCACGTCCATACCGACAGGTGGCTCTACTTCTATGGATGGCTCAAATTCTGAAGCTGGTTTCAAAAGCACTCCTGTTGGTATCCCTGCATCTAAAACAAGTTCTTCAATCTCATCTACAAGCTCATCTGAAGGTACTATAAAAGCTTTATTTCACGTTTCTTACCTTCTCTTCCGGACACGACCCCATCTCGGCCCAACACAAAAAAGCAGAGTGGTGCCAGAGTTCTCACTAACAAGGAGTGCCTGGATTTATAAAGGAGAGGAAAAAAAACAAGAAGAAAAAGAAGAAAAAGAGAAACGTAAATTGGAAAGGGAGAAAAAGAAAGAACGGGAAAAGGAAATGCAAAGAAAAGCAGAAGCACGAGCACAAAAAAGTGGCAGCGGAGAAAGCAAAGAAGCAGGCTGAAAAGGAGAAGAACGCCCGAGAGAAAACTGCGGAGAGGCTGAAGAAGACTCAAGAGAAGGCAGCTAGGGTACCAGCGACTCATAAAAGAGCAAGATCTACAGCATCTTCAACTAAAGAAAGGGCATTAGACAAGGAACCGAGGTCAAAAGCACCAAAAACAACTGATGACACCATAGATTTTGACAGGTGTTGTCACGCGGCCTGCTTTGGATTGTATGTACATGATGCTGGCGCTGACCGTGAGTGGATTGAGTGTTCATACAGCCGGTGGATCCATGAAGAATGCGTAGAGAATGTGATACATGACGCCAACGGCAAGGAATTACTGCCCTGTGTGTTTGTCGTTAGTGTAGTATTTCTAGTGGTTTCAAAAAGACACATTATGATCCTTTATGTACCATTGATTTTATGCTTAATAATCGTCTATTGTATTACTGTAAGTAATAATGACTACCCCTTACCCAATTTCGTGCGCATTTATATTGCGCTGTCCAAAAATGTGCGTTTTGGTCGATAGTTGATGTATGGAAATCTATGGGCGGCCGATGGATGGTACCCGTGGTCGATAATCAATATTCGCGAGAAAGATTCTGCTGAGTTCGCGATCGCGAACGATATGAGCTATTCGAATGGGACCTTCGCCAAGTTGTAGAGGACACTTGTCTCTATCGTTCAGTGGCAAAACAGTCGTTGAAGTCCTTCCATGAGGTGAGTTATTCTTTGGGGACAAAAGTATGGCCGATAAATGGCATCTTACGCTAGTAGCCAAAATATCCCAGCAATTTTTTGAAAAACCTTATGCTAGCCCATTATCATTTATCATTGCATACAGATTTCATCACTGCCTGAAAACTTTAACTTGAATGAGACCAAGAAGACATGCTTACACTGATAACCCGTTAGCAATGCCAGTATGAATTTAATATATAACCTTGGACAAAAGATTGGGGGAGATGGCATGTAGACAACTGAGAGCTCAGAAAGTAAGTTTTGTGCTGATTAAATTATACACAGTGACTAGAGAGCTGGTAGGCAAATGCTAACAGATGAGATTGGATTGGGTCTATATATGGGCAATGTTTCATGGGGGGGGTGATCTTGGACTTCCCAACCCTAGCTAGCTCAGCTATATACAGGCTGACTTTCTTATCCCAATCATGGCATCAGATCCTCCATCTACTAATCTGAAGAACAATGATAATGCATGAAACTCCAAGAGGGGCTGTATTTCTTACATTTGATATAGCACCATCTGCCCGAGTCCTTGAGATACAAACTATTCCGCTAGTGCGGATACCCAAACAAACATTTTGCCTTTCCCCTCCATTAGGCCACAGCAATTTATTTCTCATCCAATGCAATAACGTGGGCGGGCAGCATTATTTACAAACACAATCGAAAAACACAGCACATGATCGGCAGAGACATTGAATTGACGTTATTTAGTAGTGCACTTTAATTAGAGTGACTAAGGTGTTCAAATTTATGAGCTATATGATCTCAACCAGGCCAAGGTGTACAAATTTGTATAATCTCGACCAGACACGGTGTACAAATTTGTATGATCTTGACCAAAGCCGGTGTACAAATTTGTATCCCAACTAGGCCAAGGTGTAGCTACAAATTCGTATGATCTAGACCAAGGCCGGTGTACAAATTTGTATCCTGACTAGGCCAAGGTGTAGCTACAAATTTGTATGATCTTGACCCGCAAAGTGTACAAATTTGTACAATAGGGCCTCTTCATTTGGAAGTATTTGTGATCTTGCATGCTATTTGCCATTGCACTAATATGATATCGACACTGTGTTTAAAATAGGGACTTTGGCTCAGCGTGAAAGACACTGAAAGTACGAGATCCAGGAAACAGGAGAAAAATTATCAAGCAGAGGCCTGCTACTCTGATTTTGTTGACCAATTTCAACAAGCTACCAGTCACTGCCTAGGAATAAGGACAATTGAGGATTTAGAATGGCATTATGACTAAAGTTAGAGTGCTCAGGCGAATTTGACAAACAAAAAAACAAGCTTTCACCCTATTTTCATGCATACTTATGTACCTATATTAATCAAGAAAACTGTACAATAGCAATTTGTATTTTTGCAATAATAATAAATTTTTTATATTTCTGGCCAAAACTTGTAACTTTTTGCTCAAAATTCTGGAAAATATTACTAATCACAGCCACTAAGCAAGCGGTCCAATTGTTGCAGATCCAGGAAGTGCATCCGGTGGCACATTCCAGTGCATGCAATTTTTGCCGTTTTTATCTATTTTTCTTACCTGTTCTATCTAGGCTATCTTTCACTTTTAGGACTCCAAACAAAGACCAGAAGACAGAGGAACTCTTTTACTTTCTGCTCGTTCAAGTCCCATAACCTGGAGACATTCATGAGCTCCGCAGCGACCACTTTTGTGCATGCTACTCTCAAGCGCTGACAAAACGTACCTCGCGTAAAAAGTGGCACGTTTTGGTTCCCTAGGATAGATTCCCATGATTCAAGTACCATTCTATAGCTCTTGTATTGCTCTACAATATAAGACTGGAATGAAGTTTTTCCATCGAGCGCTTCCAAAGTTACACGCTGTTAAAAATAGTATAGATTTTTGTTAATTCACCATAGAAACAATATGTATAAATCAGTGACAAAGCTTTCTAGGTGGTACAAAGATATAATTGTGCAGCCATCAAAGGCCTTTTTGAAGGTTTGCAGAAGGTTGTGAAAGTTTTCACAATCAGTCTCCTATGCCATCATCACACATTGACAACTACAGTTGATAGAGAAAGTGCTCAAGCAGCCACAATGATGGTGCGAGGACCTAGATCGAGTAGCTAGTTCTCTCAGCACCTCAGAAGATAGCTTCAAAACAATAGCTAAGTCTGAGGAGGCCTAGGCAGCACCTTCTCTTTGGCAGTGGAACTCCAGTGCTCCCCCCTCTCACCGTCTCATACTCATCGATAGCTGATCATCACCTAAGAGATTGTGTACGTGCACATACATGGGGTAGGGGTGTGTGTGTGAGAGAGTGAGAGAAAAAGAGGGAGAGAGAGTGAGACAGGTGGGACAAGTGCTAGCATATTTAATCGCCATGGATGTGAACTTGTACTTTTCAGCTTCAATGTCGGCTGATTTACACAAATCATGGCGCAGGCACATTAAAACTATCTATTCTTTGCCATTTCAGCTGGTTAGGCTCATCCTTGGACTTCATTATTTTCCTGATACAGAAGTTAGGTACTTGCCTCACACTACCCTTGAATCCCAAGTGAGCCTGGGTTCGAGGCTAGCCTCACACACGCTAGACTATACCAAACAATTCCATCTAGATTCGTTCTTGAAAGTTTGAATATAGAAAGAAACTAACCATTTGAATGATGATGTCTGGTCTCCAGAAACTTGGAGAGCACTCCTTCCTTGGCATTTACTGGACAAATCATCAGCCACTCGACAAAACTTCGAAAAGACGTGGAGAATACCATGCGGTTGTACTGAAATTTTCCGATTTTTGATGCCGTGTAACTCTGGAACCGCTCAATGGAAAAACTTTGCTTTAGTCTTATGTTGTAGAGCAACACAAGAGCTATGGAATGATACTTGAACCATGGGAATCCATCCTAGGGAACCAAAACGTGCCACTTTTTGCGCGAGGCACTTTTTGTGCGCGCTTGAGAGTAGCATGTACAAAAGCAGTCGCCGCGGAGCTCTTGAATGTCTCTGGGTTATGGGACTTGAACGAGAAGAAAGTAGAAGAGTTGCTCTATCTTCTGGTCTTTGTTTGGAGTCCTATAGAAGTGAAGGATGACCAGGTATGAAACAATAGATAAAAACGGCAAAAATTTGCGTGCTCTGGAATGTGCCACCGGATGTACTTCCTGGATCTGCAACGGTTGTATACCGTATAGCTCCAAATTTTCGTGGCACAATATTTTCGTGAATTTCGTGATTTGACTTCTGATCACGAAAATTTTCCTCACGTTACGTTTTGTGTGCACATGCGCATCGCAAGCGCGATGGTGCGTACATGATACTAGTCAGCTAGTGAACGTGTAAACTGTCTGAAACGAAGTATTGAATCACTGCTAGCAATGTACAGACTCTGTACGCGTACTTTCAGAAAATGAATAAAAGTTGCCTACCAAATCCACAAGGACCTTTGTCCAAACAACATACTTCGTCTTGTATCGAATCCGTCAACAACCATGTCGAAGAGATGGTCAAACAGACGACAGCAGAAGGCGCTAAAGACAGAAAGAGAGCCCCGTATAAGTTTCTTTCTCTTCATATTAATACCTGCTCTGTACTAGCCAACGCTGAGCCACGTGCAATTGTGGGCGGAGCGACAACGTGAATTGTCTGCATGGCTGCTGCGGCGCGGCAGTAATCACGAAAAAAATGTGGCAATCATGAAATTTTTATCACGAAAAATTTTCAATTATGGGATTTTCAGGAATTTCACGAAAAGTTTGAACCACGAAAATTTGGAGCTATGCGGTATGTTTTGGACCGCTTGCTTAACGGCTAATCAGAATTGGAACTTAATATTTGGAAGCTATTTGAGTCAACTGGCAACTTGCTCTGTCATTGTAATACCCAGGCCAAATCAAAAGTCTTAGTGTATTGGCATAATATTATGGTAGTGGGTGGGTGGAGTTTGTGACCACATCAAAATAAATCAGTTGTAAAGGCACAACATTTCATATATAGCCTCGTCCTCAGTTCCTCCTTACTTTTCAATGTTACACACAGAAAAACAGGAGGGCCTGGCAGATAATGTCAACATAAAATAATATCTGGCTTTTTAGTGTTACATGCAGAAGAATGGGAGGGCCTGGGAGATGTGTGACGTTTCAGGTCGGCATATTATTATAATTATTATGGATGAGCACTTGTGGTATTGACAACTGTAGCTGTGACACTCATGGATTCGTGTTGGAGTAAGCCTAACCGATCCAAGGCTTGTAACACTTGCCATCTCAGTACATGTAGCTTGTTACTATGAAATCTTCGGACACCACCACTCCAGAGAGAGACATACATCAAACAGTCAATAATATTAATGGTTGAATGATCATAGCCTGTCTATTGCAGCAGTGAAAAACGATGATTTTAATAACCACTAACCTCGAAGCTTTTAATCACTTACTCAGTAGTAAGAAGGCACATGTCTACTATACTATAGTAGTTTATCTCACCCATGTTTATATTATTATTATGATGTAGCTATTACGTTTCTCATGTAATTTTATCTCGCAGACCCTCCCATTTTCCTGAAGCTAGGAGGGCCTGGGGACGAGACTATAACATTTGAATGTTTGAAAATTATTTATTTCTCTAATATAGACTTTGGAAGTGTAATCTTGATGTTCCAAAAGCTCGGGTGTTAGGACAAAGTCTCAAATTCACTTCAAAACTCCATTCGATTGAGTAAGGATTATGTGCTGCATGTATGGTATTATACATGTGCATCACCTCCACTTTTCCAGCCTTCCCAGTTATGAAGTGCTAGTTGTATGTATGAGCAGCTAGTACATACTAAAGCCAGTTTTTAGCCACATTTGATGGATTTATTGTGCTTACAAGTTGCTCTGCCGATATCTTAACATATGCATGGAAACCACAACCACAATGAGCGTAATGTGCCAATTACCGACAGGTATCAACTATCGGAAATACGGGTATCGATTATCGACATAGGGCCTTAGTATAGGCAGTGGGCGTGGCGCGTTTAATAATAACTTCGCGTGGTCGATCGCGACTCGCTTCTGTGCTTCAGGCTGGACTTTTGAAGGTAAGTTTTGCTTCATTTGTGATAAGATGACCCTCATAGTGTCTTACTTTCTCAATACAGGGGCAAAGACGCGATGGTGCCGTTTCCGAGGCGCTTCTGCTAAGATTGAAAAAAAAAGATAAAGATCGAACAAGCTCACCTATGAACATGAAGTTGTCTCAGTAGTTAGAGCTCATGATTATGCACCTGCTAGTATTTTTTATATAATTTTCTTACTCTTGGATTGCATGCACTGTGATCCAAGTGACGATAATTGATTGTATTGAAAGTATACGGTGTGCCGATAATACGTACCGACTGTTGATAACTGGCATTCGCAATTATAAGCTAAAATTGCCATTGCAGACATATTTTGATAGGCAGCCCCCTGAGACTTTAGGTACTTGTAGCCCTGGCGACCCCCTACCTTTTGGTCCAAGTTCGAAGTTCAGGCGATGTTCCTAAGCAACAGCACACGCGGGAGAAAAACGTATGTCGATAATTGGCACTTTACGCGATAAATAATCTACCATCTGGTATAGTGTGAAAGGTCCAATTTTTTTCAGTTCTTGCAGATAATTTACTAACCACGAAATTAAACCCACAAAAATTTAATCACGGTTATAGTAGGCACGAGAGCGCATGCATAAATATGATATTGTACATGTGTGCATTGAATGCCTTCACCCAGCCCTCCCATAGCCAACAATGCTATAAAGTGCCACTATACTTATTATTCCATACATTGCAGTCTTTGTATAAATCCTTTGAGTGATGATGGACTTCTGGTTTTAGCTGAAGGTATCAAGAATTGTAGAGAGCTCAAAAACCTCAAGTAAGCCACATTTTGCTGATAACAATGACTATGGTGCATGGTAGTACAAATGCCACGATTAGTTTAGACATGTATGCACAAGGGGTAAGATTACAATTCAGGTCGATTATCAGCCCTATCCTCATGGCGCTATGCACAACATTTCACCCTTGGGGGCTTCTTCAGGTGCAATAAAAAAGCAATCTGGGCTGATAATAAGATTGAATCGTAATGTGGAATCCCTCAGAAGAGCATTTCGAACAATTAAGGGGTAATATGATTGACTTTTTGTCCCTGCACATGGCATCATGCAAGGCTTAATAAATAAGACTTGGTGATGTCAAAGCAAGTGATGTACATGTAGAAGCGTAGAAACAGAATGAATATCGGCTTCTCTTTACTGTATAGAGCACATAACATATATGCACCGCATACGAGGCAGTGATTCATAGTAATTGAAACACCAATATGTCTTTAACTTCACTGGATCAAATATATGATCGACATGTAAAAATTGTGTGTTCTCTCCGACAGTTTTTTAGACAACATCCTCACAGATGAGAGCATACCACACTTAACAAAGCTGATTGAATCAGCCAGGAATCTTGAAAAGCTTGAACTTGGGTAAGTTGTGTTATCAGTTTACGTGCACACCTCATAATAATTTGTTATTCTTCGAGGACATTGATTACTACCGTAGAAACTGGTTATTAAGCACTAGCTGCGCTGCTCACTGTTAAGCGCATACGTTTTATTAAGTGCATAGTTTTGTGCGAGCTTTACCGCTCTTTGTTAGGCGCATATGGCCCAGCAAGCCACCTGAATGACGAGCGATCAGTTACATGAGCCCAGAAAGAAGGCTAAAAGTAGGCTGGAGAAGAGAACGTCGAGAATTACGCTCTCTGGTTGCTTCTTGGCCACCATTGTAGGCTTTTCTATCCTCAACACATTCTTTACGCATGCCCCACCTACCGTATTTTAGCACTTTTAATTAAACGAGGAGCTCACGCATAAAATAAACCTGATTGCGTGCTGGAGATCGTGCAGTCGCGAGGTTGGGACGGGATATAAAAGGGGGAGGGCCCGGTACCGGAAGTTTGTTAGTATGCGCCTGCAAATGGCAGCTACATTCAAACTTTCAAACTCCCTCCACTGTTTGCCCTTACACATAGCTACGCACACGCACAGTAAGCTCTGTCAGAGCTCTTGAACACGTGGCAACTTGTCTGGTTACAACTGAAACCGTTTTTGGCAACCACTTTTACTACTAAAAGCAGACATGGCAGAACAGACAGAAATAACAGTAAGAATGAGTACTAACTCAATATAAAAACCATAAAAACTACATGTAAGGTCTTTCACACTTGATAGGTGAGAGTAGAGAGTAAAGGACCCCAGGTTCCTCCAGCTTTTGTAGCCATGGTTACAGATTTTTTTATGGCAAACCAGCCCCCGAACTCCTCTATCGCTTTGAGGTGGAATCACATTACCTCTCCGGCATCTGATGATCCAGTGGATACCTCAAGTAGGGGATAAGTTACTAAAGTTTCACCACAAAGCCTGACTTGAAACTGCATATAGGTTATTTCCCTAGTCACCCTCGTGGATATCAGGAGAATCCTCAGCACCCAGTGCTTCGAGGACCACATCACTGCAACTACTGTCTCTGCGCTCCCTGTGTAATCCAGCTACCTCCCGACTTCCTCCGTGGGTCAGCTAGTCCTCATCCGGCCAACAACGAGAAGAGATTCGGGCTCTACAGCTTCTTTTGGAAGCTACTGAGCGACGTTGGGCTGTGGTGTGATGAGGAGTATCTGCGGAGGAAGGAGGGAAGGACAGTTATCCACGACAAAAGGGAGATAATGCCCAAATGTGTTGTAACTGTAAGTATACTACGGTATCCACACGACAGAAATCCTTAGCTTTCTCTATACTTGCCAGGAGATCAGGTCCAGGTACCCAAGTGATGATGGGAAGTACTGCGATTATAAGTCCGCCTTTGAGGCAGGCCTAGAGGATGACGAGCCTGAGGCCAAGTTTCCACCAGCAGAGTAGTCTGCAACAGCTGTAGCCCCTCCCCTGTTTACCTACGCATTTCATAACAAATACTATGAACTTTGAATGTGCTTGGATACTTGTCCTTACATGCGTTGACCAGCGTAGTCCAGAGAGATTCCATAAGAGGGAACTTCCATGTGGTTACACGTGTATCTGGTGTTCAGTAAGTGAGTGACGTAGTATACATACATGTACATGAATATATAAGGTTCTGCAATCGAATAAACACGAAAATAGAACCTCTACGCACTAGCCTCAGCCAAATCCTCATCCTGAACGTCGTAGAATTGGAGCTATTTTTAGAGTGCTTACCCTGCATATGTGCATGTACACATTATATTTATATGTGTATTATAATATTATTATTATACAATAGTCATAAAAAGTACATGGCATTATGCTGGGTGATGTAGTATACTAACAAGAAATTTCTATTTGGTGCACAGTACTGGCATCAAGACAGTATTACATACATGTATGCTTATGAATAATTACAACATATCTTTACGTACACGTACGTAATACGAATTCATATCCACAAGCCATTGAAGTAAGGATCACCCATTCAGCACACAACAGAGTAAGTACGTCATACACAGAATACTTGTGGAGAGTGGCACCAGAGGAGTTTCTAGAAGGCATATAACAGTACATGATAATTGAGAATGTATATATACACAAGTGTGACGTTACAGAATGTGCATTGTGATACAAGTAATATTATGTATACACTTATCTTATGTATTGGACAGTAGTGCATATTCGGCACTATGACAGGTGAAGGCTACACAGAACTGGATTGTAGGCAATTGAGTGACAAAAGAGACATCAGTTCCTAGCAGGATTCATGTATGTACATGTAGCTACACGTAATATCAGCTAGTCCTGCAAAATGTATCTGGTGTATTTACATTCTTTTTGCAGGAAAAGGTACAATAACTCAGGTACACGTACGGTAGTGACTATTCAGCAGGAGTTTCCCTCAGAGCTTGTTGACTACAGATACAGGTCATGTATATGGAGATACTAGTAGATTTACATGTAGCATACATACCTTTAGCACTCATCTTCACTTTCATCTGAGTCTGATTCAGGTGGTAGTTGTTCCCCATCTTCAAACTCCTCTCCATCCTCACCACCACTTTCATCTTCATCATCAATTTCCCTACAAAATTTAAATAAAATCATCTCTAAACTGAGGCACAAAAGTACTTACATCAAGTCAACTTTGTTTTGAGTGATACCCATAGCCCAGAGTCACTCCACAAAGTTGTACTTCTTCACCAGCACCTTCAAGGTCTGGTCGCCTGAGGTCTTTCATCTTACACTGGTGTAAGCACGATTCACGTTCTCATTCTACAGTTAGTCAAGTATACATGTACAATATTATTATTAATTTTATGCAAAGGTATCAAACATCCTAACCCAGTCTAAACCTGCCAAATTCATTCTCATATTGAACGTCACAGTCGAGAAGTAAATCCTCTTTGGCAAGTATGTCAACAGCTGATGATTGAAGGACTCTACCCAGTAGGTGTCACGACACTAGAACAGTAAATGGAAATAAAACAATAATCCCACTGTACACGTGCTCCTCACTCTGCAAAAATCTTCAGCACTGCGGTATATGTAGGTAGACTTCAGCTGTTGGCGTAAGCTCTCAATGGCCTTCTCATTGTCCAGCTTGATCTTACTCGGTGTGTAGGCTGGCGTGTGGCAAGGGGAGGTAGATGGGCATTTGGAGTGCTGGCCCTGTGTGTGCATACATGTGTACACATCATGATATTATGTACATAACATGATACAATTGTAAGTACACTGCCATAATAATAATATAATATTATGGTGATATGCAAGGCCTGTTATGGGGCTAGGCTCACCCCGTGAATGTGCAAATGTACCTGATAGTGACAGGGGATATTCATAATCAGTTCCTGGAGTTTACTGGGTGAATCACTGCAATTCTTCATGGCCCAGTAGAGATGTATCTTCACACTCCTACCTATTATTAATGTGAATACACATAAAATGTCAATTTAGTAGTACAGACATCCTTACGTTTGTCCACAAGCTGTGGGAACCATGTCTTCCCCTTGTCTTTCATTCGGCCTTCAGTGATCTTCTTCATCTCCCTGGCCACATTCTTTGTTCCTATGCATCATCACAACAAACATTAATAGCTAATTATAACGTAATAAAATTATGAACACCTCACCATGCCAAGTGTCGTAAGAGTTAATTAGCCCAAGCGTTTCTCTAATATACTTGACCACTTGCACCTGGATGTCATGAGCAACTTCAACAACATGGAGACCTACATTTACATCGCACATATATACTCAATTCACACGAAATCCGATATAAACACAATAACTAACCTCGGTCAATAACCTGCGGCAGAACAACTTTGGTACAAGCTAACTCCCTAGTCTGTGCAGTAGCATGAGCAGCTCGAGAGATGGTGCTGATACCAACAATCTTGTGTGTACTGTGACACAAAAATTTTATCAACTGATGGCAAGAACCCCAACACTTCTACATGCACACCTTCCAGACAAGCATGGCACTGTACTGTGGTATGCATTGGCCGTGGAATCATGCTGTGCATCAGTAACAACCCACTAAAGTTGGAGGAGACAATGAAATTACATTATTCAGTTTACAATCACTTGCAACATGTATACCTCTCCTTTGGTTGAGTACTCCGAAAGAGCTTGCACTTCTTCCATGATAGCATGCATACTCATCTCAGCAGCTCATCCAACTATTTCAATGTACCCTAGCTTTTGATACACTAAAGGTAGACAACAAGTAAGTGTACATACTTTGCCAACCATGGGTAAGATAATCTCGGTGGATGTAAGCATGACCAACAACTCCTATGCCAGAGAACATACTCAAGTGGGTATACTGAGAAGGCAACATCCCCGCACATGTAAATGCATGCACCATCCTATAATAATTATACCAACATGCATAATAAGTAATTTTTTTTTTTTCATTTTCTAAGCTGGCAATGCAACATACTTTTGATTCACTATGTAGTGCCCTGCCAGCACACGGGAACTCGACCATGTACGTCTTTGCTGCTTACAGCGACGACAATAGAAAAGACCTCGGATAGAGTGCCCTTTCTGAAATAGTAGTGGATTGGCATATGCAGCTAAACTTTCACATTGATCTTCATACCTGTACGACAGATTCTAGTACCCAGGGAGCACTCGTCTTTCCACATGGGCATTGTGTTGACAACCCTTCAACTAAATCGGAGGAGCAATGTCTTTCCGTGATAATAAAAAAGACTGCTCCTCAGAAGAAGCACCATCAGTGTACATTCCTAAATTATTATATAAATGATAGCAGCTTATACTCACTGCTGTATTTGTAAACTCATGCTATAGCAGTTTCCATAACTTACCACTGTTGCGCATGAAAGACCTAGTAGCTGGGCCAGCATTATCGCTATGGGAGTCAGGGGTCGGATCGGAGCCAGATTTAGCAAGATCGAGTAGGGCATAGACAAGGTTCTGGTTCTCGAGCAGAGGGGCTCCTGCTGGTGTCATCAACCGACGGACGTTCTGTAGTCTCTGTAGAAAAACTTCCTTCTCCAGAGTCGCGAAGCTCAAGTCAAATCCGTAGCATTTGCGTTTACGTTTCCTCGAAGAACTCGCCATTTTCGCTCTTTAATTAGAAATACCACGTGTTCTGTGCTTTGTTAGCTTTATTTTGCGCTTCAAAAAGTGCGATGTGTGTATAATGTATATTCATAGTACAGCTAGCTCGCAGACATTTTTGAATCTTGCTGCAATCCGTTTCCTGTCGGCCATTTTCTGACCAGGCCACTCCCCTTTTATACTCCGCCTCCTCGTTTAAGTGTATGCTTCCTGTTAAGCGCATATTTTCTTGCTGCCGCGTGATATAAGCGCATGCGCTTAACAACCAGTTTTTATGGTATTATATAAAAACATTATGATCGTGATTATCTATGTATGTAGAAACACTGGAATGGTATCACCGAACCGCTTCACTCGAGAAGGTGTGGAACAAATAGAGAAGGCTGTGAGAGAAAGAAACTCAGCAGGAGATATGACTGTACTGAAGTTATTCACATCAGCAGTGAAACCACAGCCACTACTATAATAACTATGCCACTAATAGTCCCCAACTATACATGACATTGTAAGTGCTGTGTCGGTTATATACATAATAATAGTGGTGATGAAAATCATCTATGCGGGGCGAGCCTTCGCCAAAAGTCACAAGATTTCTTTGAAAGCACACAGGTGTGCGTGCGCACATGGGGTTGGTACCCCAATAGCTAGGACTGAGAAGCTACCACAACAGTGAAAGTATCACAGATTGCTAGTATAATAGCTATAGCTAGTCCAATTATGTTGATAGTCTATATGCCATGACCATGAGTCCATGTACCTGTAGCCAGGCCCTGAGGGGATAAGCCTCCATGCAGTCATCTTCATAACAGCGGACACCCCGCTATTCCGTATAACGGATACTTATTCTGGTCCCATTCGAGCCTGTGCAATAGTGAACAACCTCGCATAACGGACAGTTGGGCCACACCATCATTAGGATTCAGCAACCAGTAACTACAGTAAAGCCTAAATTATTATTATTATTATTATTATTATTATTACAAGAAGACTGACCGCATCCTAAGTGGGAAAAAGTGTGTTCATTTAGCAAGAAAGACATCTGCATTAGGAGGAACAAACTGAATTTAACAAGTTTAGACGTTATCTAGAGCGTGAAGCAGCCAATGACGATCTTTACCTAACTTTGCTTCACTCCAGTATTTAGCTATGGTAAATATTGTCATTGGCCTAAACTGTGTATTGATGATGATGCATCAGTATACATACTAGTATTTAATCTTTATTATCCAATATACATGTAAGATTGGAAAAAAAAAATCGCCCCTAACGGGATTCGAACCGGGGCGCGCATTTCACACTGCCTGGCAGACTCAGAGCTTAACCATTAGACCATCTGGATAGTAGTATAGTTGTGGCTTTTGTGTTTTGACAAGGACATTTTCGCTTATATCTCGACAATGAAAGTGAAATTGAAAATTCTGGAATGTCTAAATTTTTATTTTTTTGTGCTCTATCTGCTGGTCTTTGAATTAACTTCGTAGCATGTTCTGGGGCTGAGTTTACTAACATTATATTATATTACATTACATTACATTACATTACATTAGATTGATTTTATTTTTCTTCCCACTTAGGATGTAATTAGGATGTAATTATTATTATGTAACACACCAACAGAGGTGTAGAAAAACAAACAACAATAGTTAAGATTATACATTAATATTAGTCACATGAAATAGTTCGAAATATATATAATATTCCAAGTCAGCATTTGAGTGTCCACTCAGTCGAATAGTGCGAATGACGTCTGCACACATGGAATATTGTGTATCACAGAACTTAAGGTAGCATTGACCAAAAAGAGAGTTAAAACCACAGAACATAAAGGAGCAAAGAGAGGACTGACGAAAGATAAACTTAACCAGACGAGAGGGACAAAGATCAGCAGAATGAAGCAGAGAGAGAGCGACTATGTATTACATTAAAGAGGCTGGGAAGCCTAGCAATATGATGCACAATTGTAGTGTGACTTCGAGCAGGTAGCCTCCAGATTCGACACAGTAACTTATTAAAAGAAACCTCAAGAGCTCGAATCGAGGACTGCTGAGGGACCACAGAGCTGCGCCATAAAGAGATAGACGGAATAGGCGAGTGAGGACACTTAGTCCAACACCAGAAGAGATAAGAAGATGATTTGCCTACTTGACCAAATCACAGGTCTTAAGCAGCACATCATCGTCATCGCAAAGGTTAAACTTGAGGGTGTGTCCAAGATGACAGACTGAGTCTGAAAAAGCCAACATCTGGTTAATAATTGCTGAGCATGTGATTGATGAACGAGGTGAGAAGTGAATGAGCTGTGTTTTACTGGCATTAAAAACGAGATATGTCTAAAATTCTTGCTTAGGAGCTGTCAGTTGACAGATCTCTCATCAATATGGTCTTTTTCGTTGTCCACAGTAGTGCTTTATCATAGCTGGCCGCGATTGTAGGTGGGCGTGGTCAACCACTAACCCTTGAGCTAAGGACACGTCGCTACAACGGACAAAAAGTTTGGTCCCAATGGTGTCCGCTTTAGGGGGTTCCACTGTATTCATTTACATTGTGCAACGATAACTTATTGATAATTACAAGTATGTTTAATGTCACAATCATGGGATAATGTGGCTAGCATGCATGATCATCTATTAACAGTACATGCTCACAAAACATAGAGACGTTCATGCACAAACAGTATCCTGCCTGGGCAAGATAGTACCGTGCGCATGCGCAGATTGAAGCGGTTGCAGAGGCCACACCCCTCATAGTAAGCAACTGCTCTGGCAGCCTCCTGCAGTAGTGACGTTCTCGCTCTGCTCGAACGTTGCTACCGGACTACTGACAGGTATGATAAAGAACAGACCTCGCCAGCGCCTGCCTAGCAGGCCTCTCGAAAGCACGGCGCTTTCGCGCCGATCGTTCAACAATACAATGCGTCTCTATGGCCCGAGGCATTAAGGCCACTCTTCTTTGTGCACACGGCCCTACAGTTTTGACCAATCCTGAGCCTTGTAGTGCGGACTTCTCTCCGCCCGCTTCGTGCGTTCATAGCAACCGGGCGCTTTCAAGACGCGTATCCATGCCCTCATGTAATGACACGGACTAGATAAGAAAAATGATCGTCTGAAAAATATTTTTCGTTGTATATATATAATTATTAATTTAATTATTATTGTTGATATTGTGAATGTGTTAATAATTTTGCATGAGTGTCAGTTGTAGTGGTAGGTGTCTCTCTTTGATCTCTACAGATGACAACAAAACTAACATCACCACTAATCATTATTATTAACTCTCTAGCCTAATCCCCAGGACAGAGGCCATCCTGGCTTTCAACATTACACAAGAAAAGCGGGAGGGCCTGGAATCAGAAGTCATGTGTGATTTTATCCATATAAATAGTATATCCTTAAGTAAAGTTCAGGACGTTGCCATTGAAAACGTGTAAGGCTTTGAAACTATCGAGTGATTGCTTTTATAGAAAGAACCTAATTGGGAATTTGAAACAGGCTGGCTCTTCAAAGCGACCTTTGTACCTATGTCATTGTGACGCAAAGTCATGTGATTTCTGATACCAAGCCCTCCCGCTTTTGAAAGCTGGGAGTGAGCGTGGAGATGAGGCTACTGTAATAATGTATGAGATGCATAACTCTTACCTGATTATATTATTGGTAAGGTGCTGGGTTCCTCCTGGCCTGGGAGTGAGAGGGAGGAGGGAGAAACGACTGACGATCATCACCAGAGACTCCACCGTGGGAAGGGGGTGTGGCATAGTGAGGGGAGTGGGAGGGGCCAGAGGGAGAAGGAAGGGCACTCCATCGAGATGGAGAGGGACCTGTATAATTATAGTATGGACACAATCATTAATGATGAAGCATGCCAGCCAGTACTATTAAGTTTTATAGTGTTGGTCATATAGAAATAATTAACTCACTACTCTGTCTTCTCCATGGAGACTGCTGACCAGACCACAGCTCATCATACCCACCACTGTAGCTCCATGAACTTTGACCTCCTCCCGGACTTGCAGCATACCCACTGGCACCACCCGACGACCGTGACCTCTGCCCCTGCTCATAAGGACTTGACGAGTTCCATCCCATCTCCCTTCCCCCTCCTCCTTCTCCTTGCCTATAGTATACATTCTATGGCTGGTCCCTGGCCCAGCTGTTGTAGCTGTTGCCACTGTGGCTCGGAGAGTTGTAATAGCCTCTTCCTCCATAGACTGAGCTCGGTGAGGGTGCCAGTCCACAGAAGCCATGGCTCTCCTTGAGAGCTGTAGTACTCATCACCTCTCTCTCTTTCTCCATTGCTCCGATGGGGGGGACCAGCATCACAGCCTCTTAAGGAAATTTATTATGTTTGTGTGGAGAATTGGCTTGAAATCAACACTAACTTAATCTACTTTTAGCCGCGAGGTGGCCATGCACCTACATCATCCTATCTGTCTCAGTTACGTTGTTTGAACATCAGCTAACTGCAGCAGCCACGATAAAAGTAGAGAGGCAGCTGCAGATAGCGCTAGGAGAGAGTATATCTGATTGGGCTGCACTCCTGGCTGCGCGCAGCGGTACAACTCGAGTGTAGGCATGATACCAGATCCTTCCTCTCTTGTGAAGGGGCTGGCCCACCAGACTAATTAAGGTGCATGTACTGCAAAATTGTTTTGAGTCACCATAAACTCTACTGCCCTATCATATAGTAGGCCAAAAATGTTTATGCGCAATCTAGCCTTATACAGTGTAGTCCACTTAATTCGAATTTACAAATCCACCCAAATAATTTGAATTAAAGGAAAATTTGAATTACAGCAACATCCACTTAATTCGAATTTTGCTCATATGAATGATAATTTTGAATTAAAGGGATAATAGCTACCATACATAATAATAATCTTTACATATTCAGATGCAACAACCTTTTTCTTCTTCTCTGGAGGCAGACTGTCCACTCTATCTACTATTTCTAACTTTCTTTTAACAGTTTAGAACCTGATACTGCTAGATATAGCTACTTCTGGCTAGTGCAGCTGCACTCAGCTGCCAGCCATGTGATGCTCACGTGATCTATTTCCCGTATACTATATGTGCATGTCCGTATACTAGACCTTGTGCGTGTTCTAATTAAGCGAAAGTGCCATTTCGAATTTATGTATTGGGCTTTTCCATTAATAAAGGATACACCCCCACGGAAGACCAATAATTACTTCCTGACGGTATAACCTATAAATTTTAATTACTTTCTTGATGGATATTTAGCCACTTTATATTAATTCTTGATGGTCAGCTAATGCAATTTTAATGATTCCAAACGGTGTTGTTAATAGTTGGAGGTGTAATTATAATTGACAGGGTATCACTAGAAAATGTTTTTCTTTACATGATCTATATGTGACATTGTGCAGTTAATTGTCTAATTAATGCTATCATGTGATGCATAGTGGAGTAGGAAGCAATTGTACATGGGGGGGGGGGGGGGGGGCCAAGGTACTCGGCCATGCGCGATGCAGGGACGTAAATTAGTCATAGCCAGGGTTTTATCTGGCCCAAAAATTTAGGGGGGGAAACATGGGAGAAGTTGAAGTAATGGGCCGCCTTGGCAGCCCAAGGGGGTGGGTGCGGGAGGGGGATATGTGCCCCCTTCCGCGCAAAGCGCGGTAAGCTAAAACATAAATTAATATTAATGTTCCCATAAAGGCACCTAAGTAACACTTCAACATAATTAGTCCAGGTGATATAACATTATGTGCATTTAATTGTGAAATCTCATGAATTTTAATTAATTTTTTGTAAATTTTGGGGGGGGGGGGGGGGGGGGGGGGGAAACACATCCTGCTGGGCTCTATGCAGATAAACCCCAGATAGCAGCTAGTTTCTAAAAGCCTACCTTTTTTAACACATGTTACTGACATTAATCAGTATGCTAAAATTTAGACATTCGAGACCTTATCCTACTAATAAACTAAGACTTTCTGGCCTTCTATCCTTGCTAAGTATAATTAGCTATTCACCCTTTTATTGGAGGGGCCAGGGCCCCCCCTTCTACAGGATTGGGGGGGGGGGGGGGGGGAGGGTGGGGGCCACTGGCCCCCCCAGCCCCCCCCGGTTCCTACTCCACTGATGCATATATGGCAATTTAACACACATTCAGAAGGGGGGTTGGGGGGGGGGGGGGGGTGAGGGAGAGAACTATAGAGAGACTCCTAGAAGTTATAGGAAACCAGTTAGCTCACTTTAATTAATATGACAACAATCCCATGGCCACACCCCTAGCTCATTACTACTATGTTTATTTCCCTCTTGTAAGTCTATTATTCCTTTTCATGTTTCCAGGCCATGCGTAGGCCACTTAACAACTTATCCTAGGGTAGCCTCGTCCCCAGTCTCCCTGATGTTGTCTTTGCATGCAACATTGAATAGCTGGGAATATAGGGGCTGGGAATGAGGTATATACCCTAGGGGAAATATACTACAATATCTATGTCTTACGGGGCTATCAAAGAATTATTATGGGCACATGTTGAGGGGAATAAGTAAAGGACTAAAGTGGGCAGCTCAAAGTGTATGTGATTGGGTATGTATAGGAGGGATCGATGAGATGAAGTGATTAGAATGATTAATCACATCCTTCTGAGTGCAATTTGGAAATAATCACACGAGTAACTGCCAGTTGGAAAGCTTGAAATTGCATGAGATGAAGCCAAGTGCAATTTAAATTGCTTTACAACTGGCAGTTACGAGTGTGATTATTTCCAAATTGCACTCAGAAGGATATGATCAATTTCTAATCATATGAAGCGCTTATGTAAGGACGCCGATCTACTTGACTAATAGACCACTAGCAGTAGTATAGGTCCACTAAGTAAACAGAAGCCTGGCTACCCCCACAAGGTGAAGGGGTGCTTTGTAGAGCTTGTGTAGCATCAGCAGGTTTAGTGGCTTTCTTCTTGACCTTGCAGCTGTACTAACAAAACGAAGGGTGATTTTACCCAATCAGCATGTGATTAGGTGCAAACTGTAATTAAATCAACACTGTATATCCAATCAGTGAGCGATTACACTTGCACTGTTAGATACAAGAATTATTGCCTACTTCTCTATGGGAGTTTACTATAGTGACTTAGTACATCATATTATGACTAGGGTGCATAGAAGATGAAATGGGTAATGTGATGGGAGTATGCATAATATTATGATGAAGTGATCAGTGGGTGGGAATGAGATGCATTTTTGTATGAGAGGGATGAAATGATCAGGACATAATTATAAATGATTAGGGTATGTGTATGAGAAATGAAGTAATAGGCCAGTATATATGAGAGATGAGTGGGGATGAAATGATTAGGACATATATATAAGAGATGAAGTAATTAGGGTATATGTATGAGAAATGAAGTAATAGCTAGGGCTATACACAATTGTAGTATAATATGACACACAGTAGTGAGATGGCCAGGTATGTGTCGAATGGTTGCATGGGGTATGTGCTTAAGACATGAAATGATTAGGATAATATGTATGGTGTATGTGTGTACCAGTGCTTGTGATTGGGGTATGTGCATAACAACATGAAGTGTATGTATATAAGAGATAAAGTGACAGGGATTGGAATATGTGAGAGGTGATGTGATTAGGGTATGTGTAGTTAGGGTATGAGAAATGAAGTAGAGTAGATCATCGAAATCCGGACCGTTTTTATAAAGCAACCCATAACTTTCGGACATAACAATGATTTTAAATGATAGAGTACTCAGTAGATAGAGCTACCAGTCAGCTAACGAATGACGCAAACCGTATGTCCCAATCTTTGTTGCAACGCGTGCAAATTGTGCTCAAAGAGACAGTGTTAGAAATTTACAAACCGGACCTCCGCTTCAAATCTCGGACATGCTTGTATATTCTATCTTGGTGATGATCAGAATCGGTCAACGCTGCTACAGGTACATGCGCTAGCAGCTAACTCCGGTCCACCATTTCGATCGTGTTTAGCCACGCCCACCAGTGGGACTCCACCCAAACATTTTCGATGAATCGGACGCAAATAGAGGATGACTACTGGCTAGCTCCACTTGAAAGCTAAAGAAAGTTGTAGGAAGCATAAAATCATTTAGTATATGGCCTACCATGACTATGATTCCGGCCAAACTCATCTAAAACCGCATGTCCGGGATTCGACGATATCCGATGATCGGTAAATTACTCTAATAGGGCAGTATATGACACACAGTGAGATGGGTATGTGTATGAGAGATATGAGTGGTTGCATGGGGTATGTGTTAAAGACATGAAATGATGATATGTGTATATGCAGGGGCGGCGCTGCCGGTCCGGCTGGTCCGGTTTTGGCCGGACCACTTTTTGGCAGGATAATTTATTCATATAGAGCCAGCCCACAATTGAAAATGAGGGGCGTAGCCACGTTGGATGATTTCGCGCATGCGGGTGCCTGTGCACTGTCGAATGCAGGCGCTAGGCGCGCTATAGGCAAGTGTGCGCACCACAGCGGTACTATATTGATGACGTCATGGTCATGAATATAATTAAAAGGGTAAAAATTTCGCGGCGCGCTTCGCGCGCCATTATCTTGGCCTGACCACCTAAAAAATGCTTCCGCCGTCCCTGATATGTATGTGCATACCATGCAGTGCTTGTGTGTGTATGACATTATGAAGTGATTATAATTTAAGGTATGTATATGAGAGATAATTGGAATATGTGAGAGGTGATGTGATTAGGGTATGCGTGATTAGGGTACGCGTGGTAAGGGTATGCATGATTAGGGTATGCATGCTTAGGTGGCTATACCATGCTCAAAAGTCTAGTGAGCCTAGTACTGAAAATCAGCAGACACCCACAAGCACGTCTAGTGGGGTAACCACTACTACTGCCACCTGGATGGTGATGGTGGTTTCACACCTAGATGTGTTACCACATAGTGCTGTAACTTGCCTGGGCATGTTTCAGATCTCTGCACAATTAATACACCACAAAAACACTCTAGCTCTGCCCCTCTGACTCAGTAGATTTCATCTGCACACACCCATGCTTGCTCTCAGATTAACTCTTGCTTGAAATTTGATTCCCACCATGATCTTGCTCATCCATACAAGAGACAATTTATAGCCCTATGGTCCTCTATACGTGTGTGCCCAACTGTCACTGATGACTTACATTCCACTAGTTTGAATATGAGAATAGCATGCTAAGTTAGCCAAGAGCGCATAATATTAAGAACTATGCGCTCTTGGTTAGGTATATTGTTGTAGAGAGCTACTTTCAGGGGCATGCATGAACCTATAGCTAGTACATATGTGCATGTAGGTGTATACTATAACAATGAAATGTAACAGGTATAAATGCATACATGTACCATGTGTATACATTTTTATGCTTAGTGTGGTACTAGGTTGTTTCTACAAACATTATTGCAAACCATTTGTAGCAGCATGGTGGGCCAGTCTGACCTTCAGGACATACTACTGGGATTATGTATACGCATGCATGCATGAGCTATTATAAGTAACTGGAAAAGGTAGGGTGTACATTGTATATGCTACTTTCTTAATGAGAGCTCAGCTAGGGATCTATTATAAGCAGGTTGTGTCCATTGTCCAATTAATATACACAGTGCTATCATACAAATTAAGGTAAAATAGTGGTATGGGGAAAACTTCCTCAATAGTACCAAAAATGTTTAGCAATGACAATGATCTATGAGTATCAATGTACCACACCAAGTCTGATCTGTTGTTGATATTAAAATAATTTTCCTATAGGTTTGTGCTGCGGTTGGCACCTTTTTCCAACCACAAGCATGCACAGAAAATTACTAGGACCACTGGCATTGTTAAAAATAGTTTCCATAGCAAATTAGCAAAGGTCTATTGTGTAATGTTGGGCATCAGTTGTTCATGTGAAATGATTATCCAATTAAAGCCATGCAAGGGTTAGCCTCGTGCACCAGGCCTACCCTCCATACTACACATTGTCACGCTATACGAAAAATAGTAGTGTGCATAGTATTATTGAGAGTATAGGCCTGGTACACGAGGCTTGCAAGGACCATGGTTTTCGATAAGAGCTGGGACAAGTGATTCCAAGCTACAATGTCTTGGAGGCATAATAGTTAATGTTATGCAAGCTGGAGTGTAATAAACAATTACCTACCAATAGAAGTTCCTCTAAATCAGTGAAGTGTAACCAACCCAAGGATAAAGATACTAGTACTGGGAACTCAGATCTTATTAATAGAGTCTGATGGATAGCTAAAATAACCTCTTTGTAATAGGATAATGTTTATTTTATGGGAGTGAGTAGCTTGGAACAGTGCAGTATGTACGTAGATAACACTATTGAGGAGAGAGAAAGGGAGCTGTATTTGATACTGAATTTGTCTTCTGGGGATGGTAGCTATGTCATATTAATAATAATTGTGTCATAAGTACACCAAATTACACTCATAGGGGGTGTATGATTACTAGGCATTGGTGAATTGTGCTCAAAATCTGTCCTATTATGCTATGCTGGCAATGCTAGTAAAACCCTTCATGCTCACCACAATGCCTTATAATTAGCAAAGGTACTGCTGCACTGAATAACAAAGGTTGCTGACATGCAGTCAAATATAGAAGGCAATTGGCATATTATGTATTATTATGCTCCAGTACCTTGGGCTCCAATAAGGATTCATGCAGCACACGAGATGAGGAAGGAATGGTTGAAGGGAAACCTAAATAAATTATAGAATCTATTATGCCCAAAAATAGCCACGTCCCCAGGCCTCCACCCATTTCTGCGTGCAACATTGAAGCTGGGTGGAGGCTTGGGGACGAGGCTATAGCTCAAAATTATGCCAGCATAATTCGCCAATGCCTAATAGTTACAAAATCAAATAGCTAGCCCAATATAGCTACAGGCCAGCTCAGATGCCTTTAATACCCATACACAACATGTATTACTTTGATGTGGTCACAAACCACACCCTCCCATTACTTTTTCCTTAGGTGAACTCTGAGCCCATCAATGCACAGTTAGCTAAAATCCTTACGATGAGGATACCACTTGCAAGGGACGGAAGACCATTAATGACTTCTTGATGGTCTCAATACTCTAGTTAATTAATTCTTGATGGTTCATCGGCCTATAATTAGATCTAGGGGGTCATATGCCAATTTCACTCTTCCGTGGGGGTGTATCATTCATTAATGGAAAAGCCCATTAGCTCTATGTGGGGAATTGGAAAGACTTCGAATTAGAAGAAAATTCGTGGTAAGCGGATTCGAATTAGGTGGACTACACTGTAGTTAAGTGCCAAGCACTAAAACTACCGTATTTTCTCGCCATTAGGCGCATCTCGCTTATAAGCGCATATTCGCTATTAAGCTAGCGCATACTATTTTCCTGATCGTTGTTAGGCGCATTTTGTGTATAAGCGCATATGTGACCCTTGACCTCGATAATCTGCATCCGCTTTCTTGCCAGCCCAAGGTTCCAGCCGTTTCAAGTTACTCGAAATCACGATGGCTACTATCGATTCTCAAGTTCTTCGAGCTATATATGAGCGCCATTTCGAGCTGGGCGGAATGCAGCAACACGAATGACTGTGCGATCGATCGATTGGCCACGCCCCTAAATGATCATGATACCGCGAGCGCGCATGCGTCCTTGGATGCAGCTATTCTTTGTTAGGCGCATCTCGCTATTAGGCGCACATCGCTATTAAGCGCAGGTTTTCTTCCAGTGGAGATATAAGTGCATGCGCTTAATAGCGGGAAAATACGGTATAAACTATAGCAGCTAGTACAGGCTACCTCATGGCAGGTCCTACAGATGTTTACGTAAAAGTAGGAAAAATGCCATGATTCTATCATGGGAAGATTTTACGTGACTTCTCCCTTGGATTAATCATGGGGAGATTTTACGTGACTTCTGCCATGATCTAATCATGGGAGGATTTTACGTCACATATAAAGTATTCCCAGTGTTTACATTCGTTAGCTACTTTATATGGGAAGATTTTACATAAGGTCAAAGTTCTTAGGTAAAATCTTCCCATGTAATACTGACTTACCAACACAATAATCAGGGGGTGATTTATGTCTGACCTCTGACCTCACGTAAAATCTTCCCATGTAATACTGACTTACCAACCCAATAATCAGGGGATGATTTATGTATGACCTCTGACCTCACGTAAAATCTCCCCAGATATATACAATGTATAGGTATGTGGGCTGATAATACTGCAACAACACACTGCTCATACAGATGGACTTTAACCTCACGTAAAACCTTCCCAGATATAAACAATGAATGTATTGTGGGATGACATTAATGCCAGCAAAAGATATGTGCTGTAAGTGAGCTATATTATGTAGGATGACCTTTGACCCCAGGAATTCCTTTAAGAACACATACACACCATGAACTCATCGGGCACATTGACATTAATTTCAAGTTTGCAAACGCAACAATGATTCGACTTGTGGCAGCCAAATAAATTCATGATTATAATATTATTATACCTGCCAGAGTCAGCATCTACTTGTCGCGGCGTCAGAGGGAAGCGATTTGTACAAGTAGCTACGAGGTGTTCTAGCTTTGTCCCATGGGAATGGTCTGTGAATAAGGCTGGACCGGAATCAGGGACTGATCGGGGGGGGGGGGGGGGGCACTCCCCTTCACAAGTTCTTTAATGCAACGTAGTAGGACACGGATGATGGCATTATTAACCAGCCACCCCCTTTGCACCAGTACCAGTATGGTTTACTAGGGGCAGCCACCTACCATGCAAATTTTGTGGATCA
Source organism: Cliona cf. orientalis (assembly GCA_963930775.1). Classification (NCBI taxonomy): domain Eukaryota; kingdom Metazoa; phylum Porifera; class Demospongiae; order Clionaida; family Clionaidae; genus Cliona; species Cliona cf. orientalis. The sequence continues at coordinate 7,971,602 of OZ005692.1, forward strand.
GCGCTTGGGAGTTGATCTCGTTGAAACGATCGACGATGGCGCTCGTCTCAAATGTTTAACCAGATCAGCAAAATTTAATATTGCCGTAGATTTACTGCGCACGCGCACTTGCCATGGCTATAGCATAGCCCGCGTGCATCTACAACGGTGCATCTCTGCATTGATCAGCCCCACCCTAGTCAGAAACGTTCAGAAATCTGATTGGTACGTTGGTTGGTTGGTTGGTTGAAGCGGGCGCAGGATTCGTGCTGCAACCATATTATATCTATGCCGCTGCAACAGTAGGTTGCAGGTCATCACTGCATACTGTATATGGCTATACAAGCTTGATAGCTATAATAATATTATTATTATGTCAATAATATTATTGTTCTTATGCAAAATCTTCCTATATCTCTATTCCTTCTCTCAACTGCATAAGTATTATATAATATATTAGCCTGGGGTCAAAGGTCAGGCTACATACGGCTCACTTACAGCACATATCTTTTGTTGGCATTAATGTCATCCCACAATTCATTGTTTATATCTGGGAAGGTTTTACGTGAGGTTAAAGTCCATCTGTATGAGCAGTGTGTTGTTGCAGTATTATCAGCCCACATACCTATACATTGTATACTATCTGGGGAGATTTTACGTGAGGTCAGAGGTCATACATAAATCATCCCTGATTATTGGGTTGGTAAGTCAGTATTACATGGGAAGATTTTACGTGAGGTCAGAGGTCAGACATAAATCACCCCCTGATTATTGTGTTGGTAAGTCAGTATTACATGGGAAGATTTTACGTAAGAACTTTGACCTTACGTAAAATCTTCCCATATAAAGTAGCTAACGAATGTAAACATGGAAATACTTTACATGTGACGTAAAATCCTCCCATGATTAGATCATGGCAGAAGTCACGTAAAATCTCCCCATGATTAACCCATGGGAGAAGTCACATAAAATCTTCCCATGATAGAATCATGGCATTTTTCCTACTTTTACGTAAAGATCTAAATGACCCTCATGGCATGATTCTTTCACATACTTCCGTTGGCTATTTCTGTATAGCTACAGCTGAACTGACTGCTAGTTCTACTGAGTCCAACTCGAGATGAAAAGACTCTCTGGTCATATGCTGCCCAATAGCGCACTGTATGGTGGAAATTCATGAGGGGTTCCAATTTTTACAATTGATCGGAAATTAATTGTATGTGAGAAATTTATACATGCTCCTACTGGTGCATTTGGCGAAAAATGGACCCGAAATATTGAAAGTGCCAGAAAACTTCCATTCCCCCATTACCCCTTACAGTAATTAATTAGCTATTAGTCTCGCGGAGCCAGATCCTTTCGCAGGGGGAGATGGTCTGGTGACTTGCTATACACGGAGTTGTTCCGGCGCTCTGTACAGAGCAGCACCAATCAGATTGCAGCTTCACTGCGTTGCCATAGTCACGCACCTCCACAATATAATTACGCATTGCAATTAAACATCGCACGCCCTTTGAAATGATAGGCAAGCACATGCCGCGCAATATAAACTTAACGTAATGTCACGTAAAATGGCCAACTAGCTAGATCTATTTGCATTCCAGCTTAGCAGAATAACTCCGTGTATAGCAAGTCGCCAGACCCTCTCTCCCCGCGTAAGGGTGTGGCTCCGCGAGCCTATGCAGCAATGACGGTGGGGTGATTGATAGTGGAAATAATTTTTATGCCAGCCACTATGAAAAGAATGACCACAAAACTGGTTGCCACACTGGGCAAATATCCATCTCCCAAACTATTGGATTGATGGTGGATTGATATAGGAAATTGGATGTGTCTTGATATGTCCTAGACTGCATGGCAGTTCAAATTTCTGCTGATGTGCCCACCGCAGGATAGGGCTAAGTGCCGGGTAGCAGACAGATAGTGGGCACATCACGTGTCATACAGCTGTACTCTAGCAGATAGATATTGGAGCACATGAAATATCCTACGGTCATCCAATACAGGGAATGTTACAACCACATGAACTATCCCATGCACGCCACGTCACCCCACCATTATACAGATCCACTGCAACAAGCGACACAGTAAAAGCTTGACCTTTCTTGATATTGATGGCTGGTGGCTGATAACTGCAGCCTGGTTCGATTTTCATTATCACTGTCACAAAAGCAAGCTCGAACAGGCAGAGAGGATATGGTATCTAACTCTATTAGGTTACTGATGTTTCCAAGATAACTAATGCCACTGTAGTTTGTTCGCAATTTTAGATGCACTTCAGAGAATGAACTTGGGATGCACCTGTCCAGTAGTCCTCCAAAGAGGTTGGCTCCTTTCTCGTTAGCTGTGTTACTAGAAAAAAATAGATCTGTCTTTGTAGTTGCTTACGAAGTAGAGTAAAGCAGTTGAACAGTGAGCGTTTGGAAAAAGCATTCATTGTCGGGAACACATGCACCAGCATTTGTGTTATCTGCTACGTATATAGCTAGCTCCTCCATAGCCAGCATGGTTACGTACACTAAATATTAGCAAGTGCCTGTTATCTATGAGAAATCTAGTCTTCAATACATAGAGTTTTGCATCAAATTCTAGATAAACTCCACCTCCATTTTCTGCCGTATTGTTTATAAATTGAAGAGTGCCTGGTTCATGCACTGCAATGGTTGAACTGACAGCATGGATTCCTCCACCCCTTTTAGCATAGTTGCTAAAGATGTTACAGTCACCTTTGATTTCAAGATCACTTTGTTCGAGGAAAATAGCACCTCCACTGCTGACTGTGGCTGCATTATTAGCTATTGTTGTGTCACCGTACATCATGATTTTACTCTCGGTAGCTAATATTGCTCCACCGTGCCTTGCTTTGTTGCCTGATAAACTGATAATTCCAGCGAAGATTACAGTAGAGAGGAGGCTTGTGACAGCTCCTCCTTCTGGACGAGGTTCAGTGAATGCATCTTTCGTAGGCATTTTATTTAGGGATTCTTCACCATTCTGAAATCTTGTGTGACCACTGAAAGTGATGTTGCTACTGAAAATGTATAGTGATCCAAGATTACCGTAGCTATATCCTCCCGAAAATAAGCCCCCCCCCCTTTTTCAGCAGTAGACATGACCTAGACTGGGGAGGGGGCTTATTATCGAATATGCACTTTCCCTCGAATATAAGCCCCCCTTAGCCACCATCGTTGGTCACGGGGCAAGTGGATTTAGCGGAAAATGACGAAAACGAAATCGAAAACGAACGCGGAAACGAAAACGAAAAAAGGAAATGGTCGTCATCCGTACTTTATGCACATGCGCATGACATAGTTATCGGGCGTCCCATCGAGGTCTGCGAACGTGAATATTCTGCAGTCCATTCCCAATTATTCGGCTTCATGGGGCAGCTTCTTTTGCACACGGCTCTCTGCTAGTGACCAATCACGTTGTGCCACAGTGCCAGTGATCGGCGGCTATAAAAAGGGGTTGTACTAAACGTAGGAACGAGGAAATGAGAAACGAGAAATTGGAAATGAGGAAATGGAAATAGAAATGGAAATGGTCGTCACTAGATAGATTTCAGTTGCATGCAAATTCCTGTAGCTCATGCAGGTAACAGACTAGTTTCATAGCCATGGATGCTGTTAAAGTGTGCACATCCAGCACATATTTGATTCCTGCTCTTGTGTGTCTGGTCAGGTTTAGTCTCAGACTATGGGTGTGTAACTACATCACAGAGTCTCAGACTCAGTCTGCCAGGGCCTTTCCTAGACGGTATCACTAAAGGACCAGCTACACACCTTTTAGATCAGTGATTCAAAAGGACAATTTTCAGGGGGGGGGAGCATTTTCTGATCCATATGTGTGAAGTGTGTGTAAGTAGACATAAGAAAATTATACTATTACTGTACACCATTGTACGTGTAATAGCATCAATTGTACTAGCTGTAATTTTACTCACTGCTTCAAATAATATGGCCATGAGTATTAACATTTATATGTATTTCGCTATAGTCACAAAAACTATAGAATCAGGCTGTCTGGCCCACCAGAGTCCTGAGACTACCTGGCATGACTCAGTATCGGCCACTGATACAGGCTGGTAGATGTAGCTACAGGTCCAACAATGGGCTTTTCCATTTTATAAACAAACACCCCCTATTGAGGAGCAGATTGTGAAATGACCCCTTAGGAACTAATTAACTTGTCTTGCCCCCCCCAAGAATAATTTATTTGGACAGTTGAACCCCCTAGGATCAATTAAATTTATCTGAAATACCCTCTGGAAATTAACAAATGGTTGCTTGACCCCTCCGGAATCTGCTTTTTGGTAGAAAATACCCCACAAGATTAATTAAAATCGCCAAAATAGGCCCATAAGAATCAGTTAAATTACCAAAAGGACCCTCAAGAAACTCGCAAAAAAAGCCCCCTCAGGATGTAATCATCACTCCTCAATGGGGGGTGTATGCCTATTAAATGGAAGAGCCCAATCTCAAATTTGTTGGTGACTGTATTGAAGATGTCATTGCTTTAGAGATTTACTTGCATCATATAAAGCTCTGAGTGCAGACCATGAGGTGGCCAATGATCTGAACTCGGTTGGTGACTCAGTAGCTAAACATCTTATGGAATCCAGAATTGTTGCTTATGTGACTGAAAGGGGGTACACATGCATAAGCACCCCTATTAATTTTTATAGTAACTACAAGAGATCTATCTATAATTTTGACAAATAGTTACAACCGATACACCATAGATAGACTTCTATTATCTATGGCATCCACATCGGTATTGTCAACTAGCAACAACGACGACCATTTCCATTTTCATTTCCATTTCCTCATTTCCAATTTCTCGTTTCTCATTTCCCCGTTCCTACTTTTAGTACCACCCTATAAAAAAGGCTTGCACAACCATTTCAGCCACGTGCCATGGTGCGTTGACTAGCAGCAGATAGGGTTTGTGTTGATCTTCAGCATGGCTACTCACGCAGAAAATATGTAAGGGGGCAAGTGGATTTAGTGGAAACGGACGAAAACGAACGCGGAAACGAAAACGAAAAAGGAAATGGTCGTCAAGAAGGTTCCAAATGTGGTATAGGTCGACGATCTTGTATGCCTACTTTATTGTGCAAGATCTGAGTTTGGTGCATTCAGAGACTTGTCACAGGCTCAAGGCAGGCTGGTCGTCAAGAAGGTTCCAAATGTGGTATAGGTCGACGATCTTGTATGCCTACTTTATTGTGCAAGATCTGAGTTTGGTGCATTAAGAAGCCAATCTGGAGGAAAGTTGGATCCTACCAATGACACTCAACTAGTTGTATACAACACTAAAGAAAGAAAGATGTTCTTCAATTCCAATTTGTGCGCGTGAAGAAATTTGGACACTTTGGATATATTGAGCATGTGGGAAGCAGCAAAGTTGTTCATCCCACTAAAGACAACAAGTTAGTCTTGCGTGAAGAGAGGAACGCCAGTGCCTTATTTATGTTTGATCTTGAAAGTTATACGATAATACACCGAAACGGCAAGCATTGGCACACCAAAGGAGGTAATTCAACACCTGAAAATGTCACAGCTTGTCTCCTTCAGAAGCATGAAGTTGGGTCCAATAAAGCAGAGTCTAAGGATGCTGCAATCAACGATGCTGCGAAGTTTTACTTTGGCAAGATTGATGCTCACCACTTGTATCCTTACTCATCTCCAAAATTTAATATTTCACACGATTGGAAACTGTTGCAAGCATTCATTGCACTCGAAACATCTCAATCTTTCGTGATTAATTACAAATTTAAATTGGTCGTGTGAAAGAATTATCTGAGACAATCACACATCCTTGGGAAATTTCAGCAAATGTAGCATATTCATTTCTTAAGAACTATGATGGGTCTTATTCATTCATGGAAGAATAGAGTGTCACTCAAGATTGATATTCAAAACGGTGATACTGTTTGTGTGTGGCAGTCAATGCGTGCACTGCATCGCTGAATTTGGTGATGAGATTATGTTCCTGAGCAATATTATTTGTGACACAGACGTACAGCCTCGATAAGAAGCCAGATGTATTAGCTATATTATAAACATGGCCTGGATGACAATAATGATGTGAAAGGTACAGCATTAACTTATAATAATCGTCCTGAACATGCACTAATGGAACCTTTTATTCAGCATTTAATTGATAGTCAGCTTTTCAGCAAAGATCGATAGTTAATAAGCTATCAACCTTGTAATTAACCAGTGAAATTAATAATAATAAATAGCTAAACAGTTAGAAAAAGGAGCTCACCAGAGCACACTATTATTATTATTATTATTATTATTATTATTAGCTGCCCCATGGGGGTAAGAGAGGATGGGGGGGGGGGGGGGGGGGGGGCAAAATATCCTGCCTGGAATTTAATTATAAGGGTGCAAAATTCCATATAATATCCTCACAATTAGCCAGCTACATTTTTGTAATCCACAGCTAGCTAGAAATGCATTCTCATCCTAAGCCTGGTGCACCTTTGGTGCAGAATATCCTAGCCTGGAATTTATGGAGTTAAAGCTTATGAAAAAAATGTATCCTCACTATAATTAGCTATGTATACATTTTGATATTAACAGCCATAATATTATTAGAAGTATTAAATTTAATCTATTAGCAAAATAACCAATGAATCCTGGCCATGTACACCAATTAGCACATTTCGAGAAGTATTTGACTTGTTAGTGATAAGATGGCAGATCGCTACGTAGTGTGTGCACCTGGGCGGCTGACATAGATATACAACCACTTTGTCGCGTCATTGTTGTCCTGCATGGTTTCCCATGGGAAATCTCGACCGATATTTAATACATGCTTTGGCCAATGATCACCATCTGTGGCAAAAGTTGATGGCAAACTAAGTCTATCACTCAAGATTATTATTATACTAAATGTATGGCATACATGACTGTACTCTATATAAAAGTCAGTAGTAATCAAATTTTAAGTAGACGTCATCATTATCTTCCTCAAGAAGGTTTTTCTCACGCAATCCACCAATTAGCACATTTCGAGAAGTATTTGACTTGTTAGTGATAAGATGGCAGATCGCTACGTTAAACTTTCGATCTGAGTCTGTACCTGTGCGGCTGACATAGATATACAACCACTTTGACCCGTCATCATTGTCCTGCATGGTTTCCCATGGGGAATCTCGACCGACATCTAATACATGCTTTGGCCAATGATCTTCTTTAGCAACCTTAAAAAGGTCCCTGAAATCAGAGTAATCCCTTTGATCGAGACTGAGCTCTTTTTCCCACTTGGTCAAAGTTTCCTTCATGACTTTACTGCTCATAGCAGTAGCCTGCCGCGATAGCAGTTCCATATTATTAGCTTCGTTTTTGGAGAATTCATTAAATTCCATGTTCACTTCAGTTCTGTTTGCAGCAGAGAGCATATTGCTCTTGAATATCCTGCCCTCCGGATTCTGTGGCTCACTGGAGCGGAACCAGTTATCCATCTTGAGCTCTGAGTACTAATTTCAAAGGAAAGAGAGCTAGAGCTTTGGTAAATCAGTCAATCTCGTTTAGAGAGAAGAGAGAACTTAAGCTTCGAACTGCAACACTGTATTATTATAGAGCTTGCCTTCAAATTTTGGCGGGATAGAGCAAATATTTGCGCATGCGCACTTTGCCTCAGCTTCCCGCCAAAACCTCATGGTAATGGTCGATGTTTCACACTGAAACAGCCTAGACAGACAGGCCGAACGACGAATCTGAAGGCAAGATGTACATATTTATGCATGGAAACGCACAAATTTAATATTAAAGCTTATAGCTCTATTCTTTAGCAAACTCGAAATCGTTCTCGTTTAAGTTGTGAGCGTGGAGAGCAAGTCTGAGACCCAGGAGTCAGGCTCTGCAGTATAATGTTTGCTGACTACTTCCCAGCCACCACGCTGTTTGAGTCTACCAGTGACCACTAGGAGATGAAAGGGCGGAGCACTACATGTTCCAGGAACACGTCAATACCTCGATATAAGGCAAGGCAAACTAAATATTTCCAAGCGAAGCGAGGTTTCTACCTGGGCTCGATCGACTTGTATGGCTTCTTTGCAAGCTTTTAAAAGTTCGTTCTTGCTTGCTACAATGAGTCCGGCTCTAGCCTCGTACCCAGGCTCTAGGGGGAGGGGAAAGGAGAGCCTGGTATCAGTTGCGTGCGCATGCGCTTAATTAAAGCCACGTGACTAAAACAAAAGTTACATAATCAACAATTGAAGAGCGCTGTATCTCGACAGCGAAGCTATTTTATTCAATGGCGTTGTCCAGAGTAGTTTTACGAATTCAAGCAAGCCTCATTGGGCATCTATCTATCAAGATCAATGCTTACCTCCTACTCCTTCGAGCAGTGAAAAACATCGAATGAGGCCAAGAACGCTCAGTAAGCCATTGTAGCACAAACACAGCCCACTCGTTGCCTGAAATACCTTCGTTGTTAGGTCCTTCTCGTAGTTCTGCTGAACCCTTGCCTGGGTTAAAGATCAAGTACACGGATAGTATACGGAAAATATCCGATTTTCCCCAGAATCTGGGGAAATTAAGCGCATGCGCATGCAACTGATACCAGGCTCTCCTTTCCCCTCCCCCTAGAGCCTGGGTACGAGGCTAGTCCGGCTCCATTGCTGGCTCTAAGGATGTTAAACAAAGTGAGCTACTTTCATAGAGAAAGATGGCAGCCATATTAAAGTTTATGGTCGTCCCGGACTCCATGACTCACCAAAAAATTTGTAGCTACATTGACCTTAATTGTCGCCTTTCTTGGTGAACATCGATGTTAGACTCTTTTTGATGGTAACAGGCGTCGAACATGTTTTTCTATCTTTTGGAACTTTCACAGCTGCCACATCGCTGTAGTATCGCCGAACTCCATTCTCCCATTGAACACATTTTCGCGACGTCTAAAGTCTTCGCTCGTTCTTGGCTTGAGCCTGCTCGGTCCTTTGCTTTCACCAGCTGTAGCAAAAGTTGATGGCTATGTACTCGCAAACTAAGTCCATCACCAGTATCAGTCAATTGAAACTTTTGTAGAATCTATGCCTGCAGTAGTTTCTGGACTTTGCATGGTCAATTGCAAGGGAGAGCCCCTCGTTGTCTAATGTAACATGGCCTTTTAATTGCGCATGCGCTGGATGTATTGCAACACCATCATGCAGAAGGGAGGGTCTGGCCACTCTATGACACAGTGGAATGCACCTGGCTGGGATATGTGCATAACAGCAGTTACCAGTGTCTGCAGATAGTGCCTTGATCTTACTCAAGTTGTGATAACCACTCTTTGATCTTTACTCCAAATTTTCTATTCACTACTCTACCTGAGTGTGTGCGGTGTTTATTCAAGAGCGGCAGCTTAGTCTCGTGAACCAGACCACTTCCTCCGCAGCGCTGGATGTATTGCCATCACCAGCACGCAGGAGGGAGAGTCTGGCCACTTTGGTACTGTTTTTGTGACCCACATTGGAATATGAACATGACCAATCAGATTCAAGCTGATGAAATAAATAGTAGCGGCGGCGTCTGATCGAGCGAATACTTTATCGGTGAAAAATTGGTTTTTACGTGCTTAGAATTGCTGAAAATGACTTACTAGGGCTACAAATTGTGTATTTTCTGTTTAGCATGCCTGTGGGAGTATTATATATGCATATACATACACACACCTACTTCAGTGATGGTATTGATTGTACTGGTGCATTCATCTGCATCCATGCTCAGTTGGAGCATCTGAAAACTGAGGGAGTAGTCAATTTCTTCCAGTTCATCAAGTCAGCTCGCATACAGAGGGCGGGGCTCGTGCCTGACGTGGTAAGTCAAATTAAGAGATCTAGAGTAAACAAAGATTTACGCTGTTACCTTCAATTTTGCAGCATCAGTATATATAATATTATTATTATTTCTGTCATAATGTGGTGGCTAACTATATTGCCGTATTTCTTCTAAAAATTCAGCATGAAAATAATAATAGTGCTTTAGCTTCGTCGAATTTTTAGAGGTTAATATTCATCATTCTGTCTGCGTGCGCCTTCCATTCCCGTTTATAGCATATACGCATGACGACCTTTGCCTAAAAATTAGAGACTATATTCAATCATTCGATAAAGAGTGCCGAATAATTAGGAGGGCCGAATTTTTAGAAGAAATACGGTATTGTCTCAATGGCTAATTAATGAACTCGTTTAATACACTTATTATGAATAGACCATGTTATAATAATAATAAAATTTTGTATTTTAGTGGTTACAACAATTGTAATTAACATGCAGTATATAACTAGCTGCTAAAATAGTCATGACATGCATGGCTTCAGTATATTAAAAATAATTATTGTTTGAATCAGAGTATAATAATTTATTATAGCTATACTATGCACTTTGGTTTGGTACTTGATGCACACACAACACTGTACATGTAGAGTCATGAAATATGCTTGATCAGCACATTTTTCAAAATTAATTTTGTTTACATGTGTTGTGCGTATTATAATATTGGTTACCTGTGCCCCTTGTGTCCTCGGTGTCCGTTGCTGTTTCTGTGAGGTACCTTGGTGATTTTAGTGCCTGCAGTGTCGTTGGTGAGTGTCTTTCTATAAAGATACCTTGGTGATAGTAGTACATGTAGAATAAATTAGGGAGGCACATGTTTTGAATGTTGGGGACGAACGAGTGCAAGGCTACATGTGCTGCACATCTTTGTCTACTTTGAGATGCTGGTTGGTGTATTTAACACTTGAAGAGAAGTCGGATGCCTTATAAAATAATAATTAATTTGGCACCCCCAACCAATTAGGGAAAGAGAGATCTGATGATCGTGCAAACAAATGAGTTGTGTCGGTGACAGGATTTAGTTGCTGTCCAAAACAGATATTCATGACTTGAATTTATCGCTTGGTAATGTTTTACTAGCAGGCTCCGTATGGCTTGTTGTTACCTATTATATGACTTCTTTGCATTCTGTCGGAACAATTAAATTAATATTAGCTCACCTGACCCTATAATATTATAGCTCTTTCTCTTGGGATAGAAGGATTATTATGGCTAGCGAGACTATAATAATACTATTGAATACTACAAGTTCAGCAGGGGTAGGTAAATTATGCTTGAGCATTATAGGTGTGTGTAAGCATTATAATTAATTTTTGAGAATTATGCTAGCATTATAAGCATCAACTGGCATAATTTTGAGAATTTTAGGGCACACAATTGCAAGTTGACCTTTGTCACAATGCCTGGACTACATAATATTTAATGCGTTAACGTTAATCAATCAGCTGGTACCCACTTTTGAATCCAAACACATGTAAAATTGAAATGGCTGCACTCTAGATCATGATAATGTAACTGAGTCTCCTCATGTCTCTCTCATATCAGTTTTTGTTAACATTATTATTATAGTCGATTCAACTTGAGCATAATTAATGGATAATGTATTCGGAATTATAGGTGCACTTCTTGAGCATTATTAGGGATTTTTTTTGAGCATTTGAGAATTATAGCATTATGGGCCAAAAAATTAGCATAATTTACCTACCCCTAAAGTTCAGGGTAGCTAACAATTATTAACCCTCGGCGCATGCGCCGTAGGGTTACGGTAGTCGTTCTGTGTGTCTGTCTGTCTGTCTGTCTGTCTGTTAACTCTGTAACTGCTGCATACTTCGTTTGTGAGTCTCAAGCTCGTGTTATATGATTCCTTATGGCGTTTCAAAGCCATGTATTGTGTGGATTTCGCTGAAAACGCTTTGTTCTCCAGTTCTGGCAACATTCAGTGCTCAGGACCGCTACCTTCCACCATAGGACCATCCTTCCACGCACCTTGGCAGCTTTTCGATGGACAGAATGAACAATAGTAGACTTCTTTCAAGGTACAAACTAAGAAGTTTCAGCTACAACTCCTGTAAAGCTACTGCCTGCCTGCCAATAGTCAGCGAGGTATAAACTGCTTAGCTTCTTGACTTCAAGCCACACCCAATGCACTTGTCTCTATTTACACGCAAGTTATGCTACCGTATACATTGTACTGCACTCTCTAGCCAGCTGTTTTCAGGCTGCCCAGCAGCTGATAAGGACGTTTAATAGTACTAATATGAATGTGCTTGTAGCCTTGTACCCAGGCCCTTGGAGGGTACCTTTGGTTCTCTACCACCCACTGTTCACATGCAACACTTTTTGGGCAGAGTTATTGTATTTTGTGATTTGATTATGCCTCCAGTCTGCAACTGAGCAGTGTCCTAAATATTCAGTGTTCCATGGCAGATATCTGTGTGTGTGTGTGTGACTTCCAGTTTATTCCACTGGCCTAAGGAAAGCAAGAGAATGAGCAATAGCATCACTGAGAATCAGCAGATGAGATTGCATTGAGGCTAGTCACGGATAGCACCAGAAAAGCACAAAAGTGAGCCTACACAGAATACAGCCTAGTCTAGTCACTAGACCAGAGATACCATAAATAAGGCCTTTATACTCCACCTCCAAACTGGTACGACACCCCTCAACTTGTGCTTGAGAAGCATGCATGTGGGCACGTGCACTCAGATCAATGTAGTTATCATTCATGTGCCAGCTTGTACGTGCAACAAATGTTGAGAAGAATCGCTCATGTCCAGGTCTGCCACTTGGTGCCAGTATCTTTGCCATATTTGGCTCGAAGTTCAATAAAATTTAATGACAAGAGTGTTGGGTATTATGTGACTGCATAGATCTGCAGTGAGTGCAGTCGAAGACTGAGAGTCTCAGTTCCCTGCCCAGTATTGTACGTCACTATACTATGAATTTCACAGCGCCGAGGGTTTGGCACCAATGGTGTTCATTTTGGAGGCAGCCACTTTTCTGCGATGTTGGCTTGAATCACGTTTAGAAAGTTTACGAAATGGTACAGGGATATGCATACTCTAATGTCCTATTATTAGTGCATAATTAAATGTAAGTGATTTTGTGTTTGGGCCAATTTGCATAAATATAATATCTAGCAGTGGCACTGCACTATACTGTCACCAAGGCATCTTATACACAGACACAATGCAAAGGACACGACAGGCCTGGGCACTGTAGGCACTAGAGTTACCAAAGAATCTCACATGACAACGGATACTGAAGACACCAAGGGCACTGCAGACACTATAAAACTGTTATAAAATTTAATGGATATTCAATAAAAATTAATTAATGTGCTCCGGATCAAGCACATTAATTTTTGTGACTATTATATATCAAGTACCAGCTGCACTTTGTGTTTATTATGTAGCTAAAAGAAAAATACAAAAAGGAATCAGTAGCTAGCATTATACTGCACTGGTTTCTCTGACAACACATTCCTACACTAAATTTAATTATCTTGCTTTGGCTGACTAGCCCTTGATTTACTTTCTACATGACATTGTAGCTAATCATGGTTTGTAGTGTAATCTTGTATAGCTATGGCAAATAATAATATTATAGGAAGCAAATGGCTAGCTAGCTAGAACGCCAGTATATGCAAGTTATTACCCAGTTAGGGGTAGCAATAATAATAATATTATAATAACTATGTTCCGTATGTCAGAAAAAAATTTAATCAGTGCAGTATACATGATAATAATAATTGTTGTAGCTATTATTATATGATTGCAATAATAATTGCTTTATTAAATTTCACACAAAGTGCATATACAATGTAGCTAAGCTGGTTCAAATTTGAGCTAAAAATTATTGAAGCCATGCATGCATGTTTCCACAAATCACTATTCTAGCAGCTATAGTTACTGTAGTTAATCCGCACAGCAAAGCGTAGAAGGAGGTGGCTAACATTACCGCAATAATATCAATCGGTGACTGTCTGTCCATCCATCCCAAATCTCTCGTATTAAGGCAAGAGACCTTGAGCTTAGGAAACAGTGAATCTCATTCAGAGAGAAGAGAAAATTTGAGCTGCGAACCTGTGCTTTCGAGTAGAGCTAGCTACAGAGAATCTTTTGACAATGTGTTAGAGAAACCCTTCATGAGCACGCTTTATATAGTGTTCAAAACCAGAGAGCGTAGCTATGAGACGTACTGTAAATGAGTAATGGATTACAGTGCAAATTACCTCTAAACAAATATTAAGTGTAAATAATATCACAAAGAAGCGTACACAATGCTTTGTGTTTATTAATGATTGATTCAATAATGATTTTGTTCACAATGGCACAATCAAGGTCAAAGCTGGAGTGAAAAGTTGCACCTTTATTGTATTATAATTACTATATCAACCGCCACAATAGCCACACCAGATATGACACTCTCACTCAAGTTACTACAATGATTGTGTTAGTTAAATTAATCAATAAACTAAGTGAACAATCGCTTCACACCTTAACTCCTCTTTCCCTTGCTCATTGTGTGGGTGTGGTCCTTAGCTTGCAAATAGTACCTATAAAAGCAGCTCATCCGCTTAAATCATTCACATTGGGAATCACTTCGATACTTTGATTCTATAGCAGCACTCTCTTCATTTCTATACTGAGCAGCACACCATTGAGAGTCATGGCTACAATTGATACAGAGTCAAGTGAGTGAGGGCTCTGGGCACAGATGAACTCAAAATAGAAACATCAAAAGTTTTTGGTTTATAGCAGAAAGATAGAAATCATCTCGAGTATTAGCATAGCTACTACTCTTGAGTGCAATGACACATGTTGCTAAGTTCATTCTTCACTCTCTCAATACATCATACTTGTACTCCTTGCAAAAACTACTATTCAAAATCTACAATGGTATTGATGAGTTAATATGCAACGATCAGGGTTTCCTGATGTTATTAGCAAAATTAATTATTCAGTAACTTCATGTCTGATAAAGATTAGCAACTAAAACTTGATACACAAAACCGGTTTGACTGATATTGCATCATAATTAAAGGTGTAGCATGCTATACTGGCTCCGTGCTGGAATGGCTCGGCCGGCTCGCAAGAACTTAGAAAAAATTCGATAAGTGAAAAGAAAAAAAAAATCAAAGTATGAAGCAAGATTTGAACCCACTACATTCTGTTCCACACACAAGAGCCCCAACCACTACACCACCGCTGTTGTCGCTGCTGGCAATCATTATTTCCCCCCTATCATAGACAAACCCAGAGACTAACCCTGCTAACCATTGGCAACCCATCCCCAAACCCCCCAGCCCCTACAATCCATATCACGCATAGCCAAACCCTCGAGACTAACCCTGCTAACCATTGGCAACCCATCCAAAACCCCCCAGCCCCACCCACCTATACCGCGTATTTCCCGTATAGGTGGGTGGGGCTGGGGCGTATATGCGAACCGTTGTTGCGTGCGCCTCCCTATGGCCATTCCAGCACGTCGCACGGAGCCATTGTGGCACGGAGCCATTGTGGCACGCTACAAAAGATATAAGCATGCAAAATCAAAAACACAAAATAAAACTTAATGATTAGGGAAAGGTTTAAACTTATAGCTAATTATTGAGAGTCTCAAACACAATAATATTATTTCAAGAAGAATCAAAAATCCAATTATTGGCTACTGATATGCAGGTGTTACTAAACATATCGATTTGTTGCCCTCTACCACATCACTGTCACTTTGTGGTGGAGACTGATCATGAGGACGGTGAAACTCAAAAATAGTGTGGGTTACTTCTGGTTTAACTGGATTCAGCGTGATCACCTCCTCTCCCGGTCGGGACTGATCCTTTCTAACAAGCAAATAAACGTGATAGATAGTCACTCCTATCAGAAGGATGAAGGTTATGATGGTAGAGGTGTAGGCCACAGCTGTCTGCTTCATGATGTCAGTTTTGAAATCATACAAGCTAAAGATAGCATAAGCAAGAAGATTGAAGTATAGTGCTGTCTCAATTACATCTATAATTGACCTTTTATATGCCCTAAATCCAGTTATTCCATTCAAAAACAGGAGACCTCCCACTAAGATACTTGTTACTACGAGAGCAATCTGAGGTTTGTCAGTGGAGGATGCAGCAATCGATGCTGTGATATACGATACCACTCTGACAAGCAGTAGTAAACCAGTCCAGTAGCGATACTTACTGTTGTACGGAACATGGTGGACGGAGACAAAGGCATTGAGCTTAGTGTTCCTTGTCCACTTGAACACCTTCCACTCTGGAGCACGAACAAGCCACTGCCAGAGAAACAGGAGAATTGTGTAGGGAATGCCAATTAGAATCAGTAACAAGGAAATGAGAACAAGAGCTATATGCTTCCCTTAAAAGAATTTCACATTTCCGTCAGGAAGCCATACAGTCTCTCTCGAGCCATCAGGGTAGACAAGAACAGCAAATGATAAAACAGTGATAGTTATCGAGAGGAGTTTAGCATAAGATAGCAGGATTAGTGTAGCTAGAGTTGCAATTGGGTCTTTCTTTCCAATTAGTCCAGCAAATCGAGGGGAATACTCGCTAACTATGATAACGATAATTACAAGAGAGATGATGTAGACTAGAAAAGCCAGTTGAAGCCATGTTTTGGTGTATGCATCAAGACCATCAAAGAAACACGCATCAATTCCTATGTCTAGATTAAGCCAAGCTACAAATACAGAGGGAAAGCTAGGCTCTGATGATGGAAAAAAGACAGCACTATTAGCTGCTACGATATTAATGTAAAAAATGAAGCCATTGATCAGCCCAACAGCAACTGTTATGTCGAGGGCTAACAATGCTATCACCAACAAAATTCCTGCTACAATGGAAGTTAGAAGAATTATGACAAGTATTACTGGCCAGTAACTGTGACAAGGTATGCAACGGGAACTACCTAGGGAGAGGCTGAGGTGTTTCTGACAAGATCCACATAAAATTCCACTACGATTATAAGCACACTGTGCATCTGCTCCATCAAGAAGGTTGAGATTCATGCTGACATTTTCAATCGGAGGTCGACAGTAGTCAAAAGGGCAGTGAGGATGAATGACATAGCCAGGTGGGTCAGTATCATTGATGTAAGTGATCCACGAGTTAGTGTCCATTTTCACAATTGATTCAGTTGTTGAATTACAGTTAGTAATGAAGAGAGACAATTGCGAGTCACAAATACACTCACATCTTGTCTTAGTATTTAAAGGCTCAAAACCAACTGGGCAACTACAGTTGGTGAACTCGATATCCAGATGTCGAATAGAAAGTGTAGAACTTCCACATGGACCATCGACAATGAAATTTATAGTTTCAGAGGTGTGTGGAGAGAACACATTGAATGTTAGATTCCTGCATCTCATCTCAACACTTTGAGTTTGCTGTCCTTCACTAAAGACACCATATTTTGAAGTTAAGGAACTGATGACATTTGCATCTACCGGATGATTGAGCTGATCATGATCCACTGCAACAAGCGACACAGTAAAAGCTTGACCTTTCTTGATATTGATGGCTGGTGGCTGATAACTGCAGTCTGGCTCATTATCACTGTCACAAAAGCAAGCTCGAACAGGCAGAGAGGATATGGTATCTAGGTTACTGATGTTTCCAAGATAACTAATGCCACTGTAGTTTGTTCGCAATTTTAGATGCACTTCAGAAAATGGACTTGGGATGCACCTGTCCAGTAGTCCTCCAAAGAGGTTGGCTCCTTTCTCGTTAGCTGTGTTATTAGAAAAAAATAGATCTGTCGTTGTAGCTGCTTGCGAAGGAGAGTAAAGCAGTTGAACAGTGAGCGTTGGAAAAAGCATTCATTGTCGGGCACACATGCACCAGCATTTGTGTCATCTGCTACGTATATAGCTCCTCCATAGCCAGCATGGTTCCCACTAAATATTAGCAAGTCCCTGTCATCTATGAGAAATCTAGTCTTCAATATATAGAGTTTTGCATCAAATTCTAGATAAACTCCACCTCCATTTTCTGCCGTATTGTTTGTAAATTGAAGAGTGCCTGGTTCATGCACTGCAATGGTTGAACTGACAGCATGGATTCCTCCACCCCTTTTAGCATAGTTGCTAAAGATGTTACAGTCACCTTTGATTTCAAGATCACTTTGTTCGAGGAAAATAGCACCTCCATTGCTGACTGTGGCTGCATTATTAGCTATTGTTGTGTCACCGTACATCATAATTTTACTCTCGGTAGCTAATATTGCTCCACCGTGCCTTGCTTTGTTGCCTGATAAACTGATAACTCCAGCGAAGATTACAGTGGAGAGGAGGCTTGTGATGGCTCCTCCTTCTGGACGAGGTTCAGTGAATGCATCTTTCGTAGGCATTTTATTTAGGGATTCTTCACCATCCTGAAATCTTGTGTGACCACTGAAAGTGATGTTGCTACTGAAAACGTACAGTGATCCAAGATTATTATCAAATATACCATCAGCAATATGGGTTGTAGATTCAACAGTGCTCATTATCCCACCATAGCTGTCGGCTTTATTAGCACAAAAAGTGCAGTTAATAATGTTTAACAATGAAGCACTAACAAATATGACACCACTGGCACCACGAACTGCACTGTTGTTAATAAACATAGTACTAGTGATATCAACTGAGCTACCGTCGAATATGAATATGACACCACCTCCAGTTGCACTGTTATTTAGAAAAGAACTGTTGGTAATGATAAATGAGGAAATAGTCAAGTACAAAACACCACCATGCATTATTGCAAGATTGTTAGTAAAGGTATTTCTTGTAATATTCAATGAAGATTCTTTTGCGTACATAACGCCAGCAAACACAGCTCCAGTGTTATCAGAATAATTGCTATTTGTAATATTAAATATGGAATTGAATGAGGCCATGACGGAACCAATGTAAGCTGCACTATTGTTAACGAAAGCACTGTTCGTAATTTCAAATGAGGAATTCCTGAACGTAGACATAACTCCACCATTTCTAGCTGCATTATTGTTAGCAAACATACTGCTGGTTACAGTAAACGATGAATAATATGTGCGCATGACTCCACTAACTATTGCACCGTTATTAGTAAAATTACTACCACTGATGCTGAACCTGTCTCTGTATGTTATCATCACTCCACCATGAATCTCAGCTGTATTTTCATTTAAAGTGCTACTGTCAATGATGATAGTGGATTCTGATGTGATTACGACTCCACCATAACTAGCTCGGTTGTAGCTGTAATGGCTTTCAATGATATGGAGACTACAATTGTGAACAAACATTGCTCCTCCTATCTCGGCAGTATTGCCTGTGAAGTTGCTTCTTAAAATCGAAATGTTACTAAAGGTTGTGTACAATGCTCCACCAAGTGAAAGTGAAGGATCTTGGTGTAGATAGATGTAATTCAAAATGTCGTTATTAGTGAAGATCTCTTGAGCTCTAAACATGCTACCATGTGTATTAGAAATAAATGAACTTCTTACTATACTAACAGCAGTCACTTCATTCAGCAATAGCGCTGTACCTCTACCTTCAACACCCTCAAAGAGGGTGTCTTCAACTATAAACTGCTCCACTTGGATAACTCTGTTACCTCCACAGCCAACAAAGTGCAGATCCTTTATAGTAACAAATGTTGTCCCACTGATATCGAACCTTCCCAACTGACTGTCACATTCTATAAACACAGTCCCATAGCTTCCGATATCCGTTGTCATTGAAAGGTTATCTGCATGAGACAGAGAGAGCTCTCCATTAAGACTGTGATTTCCCGGCAGAAAGGAGAGGGATATGTTGGTTTCATTGCCGAGGTAGCTGGAGGAGTTAGCGGCAAACTGTGCTAGAGTGAGGCAATGATTTCCAGGACAGTGGTCACTGATATTCACTGAGGGCCTGACATGGTATTGCACTGATTTACTGTATGTAGAGACAGTATACACAGACAGGATAACTACTAAAAGCAAAATGGGGAAAAAAGTCATTGTTCAACAAAATTGAGCACGTAGCTAATTGTCATCATGAGTGAGATAGCTTACATCTATAGTAATATATTATAAACAATTAGCTGTTTATATTGACACAATTCTAGCTAGATATAACATGCATAGCTAGATCAATACTGGATATCACTCAAAATATAATCTACTTAATATATTAGCTAGCTATCTGATATGACAGCACTATTTGGATTCTGAACTAGGAAGGTAGCTAATGAATGTTTGCCATAATAATTAATTCTACCAAAACCCCCAAAGGTGGGAGAGGACATGTAACTGTCATACTACCCCGTACGGGTACCTAGCAAAACTAAAATCAGACAGTGCATGGTTTGTAACTAATTATAGTAACAACTGCCGTCTGGACTGCACTATGGGTATTGAGGGTTTGTACTATTATAATATTTGGCCTAGATATAGCCTACATATGAATTTTGCCGCTCTCTTCTCCTTTAGGAGTCTATGTAAGCCCTTGATTCTTCAAACTAAGGGGGGCCCTTTCCCCTTTTATGCCATGGCAATCACTCCAAGTAAAGCTCATGTAGTGTTATTATGACATGCACTGTAATAAAAATATTATTTTTTTTGTACTGAAAAGGTATGGAATTTCAAAGAGAATGTCAGGTACACAGCCCCCCCCCCCACCTATGCATATGGAAATAACATTAGCATAATATCGTAGTATTGTGCTTCTACCCCCCCTCCCCCCCCCCCCCCCCCCCCCCCACACACACACAAATATTTTCCACCTCGATAATATTATAGCAGAAATCCCTATGTAGAAATTAGTTACACTGATTAGAGACGTGATACAATGTTTATAAGATACAAATGAATATCACATCTAGCTATAATAAACTTTCAAACGGCTATATAATATTATTATGCTAATTCTCACAACGCTTCTACCCATACAAACCATTAGCAAAATATACAGCATTATTTTATGTGAGGTGGCTCAACCTCAACATTATACTTCTAGTAATTAATATAACCAGGTATCAATAGTTTTGTCAGTATTAATTGCTCCTCAAGAAAACTATATATAGGGAAAGCTGATGTGTGGCATTAAACTCAAAATTGAAACGTTTGACAGTGTATCACATCAAGGCCAGCATCGTGGAAAGCTTGTGGAAATGGTTCAGACATGCATGGGAGTGGCCTGGGGAAGAGGCTATCTATGACATGCTCCCACAATAATCGTGATTAGCTATACCTGGACTCCTACAGCATGACACTGTGCACACATAAATGAAACTTACTCAATCCATAGGCGCCATAGAACCTTTGTAAGAATCGATGGAGAAGAGGAAAGATCAGGCACTCTTGATGATCCTTTGAAGGATGTCAACAAGTAAAAAATTGCTGTAATGTGACATTAAAATTTTGAAATGGTACTTCTTTATATAATGAGAACGGCTATTGTTTCTACTGATTAATGATGGTGCAGTTTATTATATGGAAGGCCTCTCAGAAAGACTACTGTTCTCATAAGCTATAAGAGTACTAGTAGTACATGTGTGCTGTATATTATGTTGTTCAATGATGTTTCAGGAGCCTCTCTGTTATAGAGTGAATGGGAGTATTCTAGACTCCCTATATATATGTATTTAATTATCAATAGGGTACCGGAATGGTCACTATAATCTATGGCATCTGTGTGCACAATAAAGTTGCAATTAAGACAAACATTATCCGATTGATTTCCTTAAATTTACATTTCGATCTAGGATCCGCTCATAATTGCTATTTTGTTGTGTAAACATAGCATATCAGTGATTCATATCACATTGAAGTGGTATGCAGGTGTCTTGTGGGATGCCCAACTGTAGTATAATAATATAGTGATTACAGTCACAAATACCATAGGCAAGAGACTGATTATAGCTGTAATTGTACTCTTACTCTGTAGTTAATTGGTACTCCTGCTATAGCCTATTATACGAACTAATCACACACTTTCCTCCAAGTATTATTAGGACAGCAACAATACTCTTATACTGTACAGCTGTTGATCTTGCTATTACTGACCATACTCATACAAATCTTAGTAATTAAGAGTACTGAATACAGCCCTAATTGTACTCGGAAGTGTGTGATTAATTATACCTGAATACCTAGACTATCAAGCCCTGAAACATCCATGGAAGTAATCAAGTATAGCTAGCTACCTGAACCAACTGTTTTTAAATTACGGTGTCAATCTGATTTCATCTAACTCAAGAGTGCCTTGACCTCTCACTTTAGTTTTAGTACGTCTATGGCACACTACTTAAATTTGCGTTATTGTGATAGTTATTGGGATCTACTAAGATCACCTTGTTTAAAATAGTTATTTCTATAGTATTATAGGAGTCCATAAACCCACATCATGCATGAGCATGCTCTTGTGTTCAAAACCAGAGAGCATAGCTAGCTATGAAACTGTAAATGGGTAATGGATTACAGTGCAAATTACCTCTAAACAAATATTAAGTGATGCAAATAACATCACAAAGAAACGTACACAATGCTTTGTGTTTATTAATAATTGATTCAATAATGATTTTGTTCACAATGGCACAATCAAGGTCAAAGCTGGAGTGAAAAATTGCACCTTTATTGTATTCTAATTACTATATCAACTGCCACAATAGCCACACCAGATATGACACTCTCACTCAAGTTACTACAATGGTTGTGTTAGTTAAATTAACCAATAAACTAAGTGAACAATGGCTTCACACCTTAACTCCTCTTTCCCTTGCTCATTGTGTGGGTGTGGTCCTTAGCTTGCAAAGAGTACCTATAAAAGCAGCTCATCCGCTTAAATCATCCACATTGGGAATCACTTCGATACTTCGATTCTGTAGCAGCACACTCTTCAATTCTATACTGAGTAGCACACCATTGAGAGTCATGGCTACGATTGATACAGAGGCTAAGACTGGTAAGGAATATGGACCAGTGGGATACATTTATCATCTTTCCAGCAAGAAGCCAATTGGTCCATCTGGAGGAAAGTCGGATCCTGCCAACGGCACTGAACTAGTTGTACACAGCAAAAAAGAGGCACAAGTTCTTCAATTCCGGTTTGTGTGTGTAAAGGAGTTTGGACACTTTGGATACATTGAGAACGTGGGAAACAGCAAGATTATTCATCCCACTGAAGACAACAAGTTGGTCTTGCGCGATAGCAAAGAAAAGAATGTCAATGCCTTATTCACGTTTGATCTTGAAAGATATACGATAATGCATCGAAACGGTAAGCATTGGCACACCGAAGGAGATAGTCCAACACCCAAAGATGATACAACGTGCCTCCTTCAAGCAAATGCGGTGGGGTCCAATGCCACAATTAATGATGCTGCGAAGTTTTACTTCAGTAACTTTGACACTCACCACTTGTAGCTATCCTTACTCTGAATCATTTCCAGTTGTGTCACAAAAATGGAAACTATTGCAAGCTTTTATTGCACACAAGACATCTCGCTCTTTCGTGATTAACTACAAAGTCGGTTGGGTGAAACAATTCTCAGAGACTAAAACACATTCTTGGAAAATTTCAGCAGACATAGGTTATTCATTTCTTAAGAGTATTGTTGGCTATAATGGGTCTATTTCATTGGCTGAAACCAGTACATTGACGGAAGAAAAGAACGTATCACTCACAATCAATGTTAAAAAAGGTGATACAGTTTGCGTGTGGCAATACGTGCACTGTCTCGCTGAATTTGGTGAAGAGATTGTGTTCCTGCAGAGCAATATCATCTGCGACACAGACAGCCTCGATAAGAAGCCAGATGTTAAAATTATAATAGCTATATTGCTTAAACATGGCATGAATAATGACAACGATGTGAAAGGTGATGTGTTAACTTATTATTTCAACTAATAATATAGTTAGCTACTGAACACTATAATGTATAACCTTTTCAATGAGTAATTAATTATTGATATTGATAATCATCAGATTCTTCTCAGCAAAGATCAATAATAATGCTATAGATCAACCTTGTAATCAATAGGTGTAGGTAAATTATGCTGGTATAATTTTGAGAATAATAGGTGTGTTGAGAATTATGCTAGCATTATAGGCATCAATTACCATAATTTTGACAATCTTATATAATTAGAGCACACAATTGCGAGAAGCTGTTAATTGACCTTTGTCACAATGCCTGGACTAGCTACATGTAATGGACTCGTAAAGGGTTGATGAATCAGCTGGTATACCCACTTTCGAATCCGAACACATGTAAAATAATAATTGAAATGCCTGCACTCTATGATAGTGTAACTGCATGAGTCTCCTCATATCGGTTTTTGTCAATTTGGCAATAATAATATTATAATATATTGGGAATTTTAGGTACACTTCTGGAGTATTATTAGGGATTTTTTGAGCACTTGAGAATAACATTATAGGCCAAAAAATTAGCATAATTTACCTGCTCCTAGTAATCAAAACATAAAATTTAGTATTCATAATACCGTAAACTCTGGTTATTAAGCGCACCTCGCTATTAAGCGCACATTATTTATTAAGCGCATGCCCTCTTCTTGTCATAAGCTATTGTTTATTAAGCGCATGCGCTTAATAGGCGTGGCGTTCTATGAATCTGGCTGGAAAGTATTTGGAGTCAGGTATCTTTGGAGAAATGTTGGCCACGAATAACGTTATCATGCAAGAAGATCGACAAATCACCAGCACTCGTCATCTTGAGCGGCAACTGTAAACGCTAAAGTGCTCGATCGATCGAGCGCTAGTTCTAGCAGGCCTCGCATCCATCACGTGCCCAAACGTTTGTGGGCGTGGTTATGTGCCATATAAGCGCATATCCTTTATTAAGCGCATACTGTCATTCCGTTTACCGCTACAAGCGCATGCGCTTATTAACCAGAGTCTACGGTAGTTAGACATTGTTTAGGAGGTTTCTTACTCAGACTATACGTTTCTTGTAATCATAGCTAGCCTGAAATGGATTCTTATCTTAAGTCTGGCACCTTGGGTGCAGAATATTCTAGCCTGCATGGAATTTATGGGGCGAAAGCTTATGCAAAATGTGTCCTCGCTATAATTAGCTAACAACATTAAGATGAATAGCTATAATAATATTATCATAGAAATGTTTATCTATTAGCAAAATAACTGATGAATCCTGGCCATGCATACCTTACAAACTTAATTTCTATCTCTCCCCAAGACCATGGTGAGGAGCTGTTTTGTCATTACTTTTGTGATCTTACTCAGCATCATGACCGGCTAAACAGCCGTGTACAATGTTATTATTATAGGCCTCCTAGGGTGAGGACTGAGGATCTTTAACATTACCATGACTTAGTGCTTTACAGCAAGAGTCTATAAATTAAACCCCTTGCCCAAACAGTATCATAAGACTAGAGAGCATAGCTATGAGGCTATAGAATTTAGTGGTAATGGATTACAATGCAAATTAGATCTAAACCGCAAAATACTCAGTGTTACTTAACAAACAAAGAAGCTTAAGGGTACTCAATACTTTGTGTTTTAATGGTAAACAATGAATAGCCTTTGATTCCATTGTGTACAATGGCAGATTCAAGATCAAAGCTGTAAAGCTGGAGTGAAAAATTGCACCTTTATTGTGCCATGATTAACATATCAACAGCCACAAAAGCCACACCAGAATCAGATATGACGATCTCACTTAAGTTACTACAATGGTTGTGTTAATAAACCAATAAACTAAGTGAATAATGGCTTCACACCTTAACTCCTCCATTGTTTTCTGTCTCAAAGTGCTTTGTGCTCATTGTGTGGGTGTGGTCCTTGGCTTGCAAAGAGTACCTATAAAAGAAGTTTGCGATTGCCTGCTTGAACCATTGCATTGGAGATCACTTTGATACTTTAATTGATTCTGTATAGCAGCACACCATTCAATTCAATTGAGCACTACAACCTTGAAAGTCATGGCTACGATTGATATGAAGTCTAAGACTGGTATGGAATATGGACCAGTGGGATACATTTATCATCTTTCCAGCAGGAAGCCAATTGGTCCATCTGGAGGAAAGCTGTGCCCTACCAACAGCACTAAACTAGTTGCATACAACACTAAAGAAAAGAAAGTGGTTCTTCAATTCCGATTTGTGTGTGTGAAGGAATTTGGACACTTTGGATACATTGAGCACGTAGGAAGCAGCAAAGTTATTCATCCCTCTAAGGACAACAAGTTAGTCTTGCGTGAAGAGAGGAGCGTCAATGCCTTATTCACATTTGATCTTGAAAAGTATATGATATTACACCGAAACGGCAAGCATTGGCACACCAAAGGAGATAATCCAACACCTGAAAATGGCACAGCTTGTCTCCTTCAGAAGCATGAGGTTCGTTCCAACAAAGCAGAGTCTAAGGATGCTGCAATCAACGATGTTGTGAAGTTTTACTTTGGCGACGATGATGCTCACCACTTGTATCCTTACTCATCTCCAAACATTTCGCACGATTGGAAACTGTTGCAAGCTTTCATTGCACCCAAGACATCTCGCTCTTTTGTGATTAACTACAAAGTCGGTCATGTAAAAGAATTACCTGACACAGCCACACATCCTTGGAAAATTTCAGCAGATGTAGCATACTCATTTCTTAAGAACAGTGTTGGCTATGATAGGTCTTTTTCAAGCAGTACATTGATGGAAGAAAAGAGTGTGTCACTCAAAATTGATGTTGAAAAAGGTGGTACTGTTTGTGTGTGGCAATACGTTCACTGCATTGCTGAATTTGGTGATGAGATTTTGTTCCTGAGCAATATTATTTGTGACACAGACAGCCTCGATAAGAAGCCAGATGTATTATTATAGGCCTATAAACATGGACTGGATGACAATAATGATGTGAAAGGTGCTGCATTAAGTTAATCATCACTGAACACTGATGGAACCTTTTAATTTTAATTGATGCTAATCATTTTCTCAGCAAAGATTGATAGTTAAGGAGCTATCAATCTTTTAATCAAAACCTAATATTAATGCTCTAACATGTACTATAATAATATAACAATTACTAGTGGCTAAAATGAAGTTCACCGAAGCAATATTAGCTATACCCGATGTGGGGAGGGGGAGTGCAAAATATCCTGCCTGTAATTAATTATAAATTCCTGGTATCCTCACAATTAGCTGGCTAATCCACAGCTAGCAAGGAATGCATTCTTATCTTAAATCTGGTGCACCTTGGGTGCAAAATATCCTAGCCTGGAATTTCAGGGGTGAAAAATATGTCCTCGCTATAATTAACTGCCTACATTTTTGAGATTAACAGCTTATCTATTAGCAAAATAACTGATGAACCCTGGCCATGTATGCTTTACAATTTTTCCATTTCTCCCCACAATCATGGTGAAGAGCTGCTTTATTGTTAATAATAGCCATGGTCTCACTTAGCATCATGTCCACGTGTACAATGGTATTATTATAGGCCTCTTATATTATAGGCTGAGAAGTGAGCATCAAAATATTATCATGATCAGTGACATAAATTAAATCTATTCAGCCAATATGCTTCAAAGTATTGCATGTACTCTAGAATTCAGTATAGTATTAAAATTAATTAGGCTGAACGTGGAAAGTTCAAGTAGATATTGTCATCATCATCCTTGAGAAGAAAGCCTTTCTTACACAATCCACCAATTAGCACGTCTCGAGAGATATCGATCTTGTTACTGATAAAGTGGCAGATCGCTACGTTAAACTTTTGAGCATCTGAATTTGCATCTGTGCGGCTGACATAGAAATATAACCAGGTTTTCTTGGCCACGGGTTGCTGCGTGGTTTCCCATAGGGAATCTTGATCTGAAAGATGCTGTGGCCAATGATTAGTTTCAGCAACGTCAAATACCTCATTGAGATCATCGTAGTTACCATGCAGATGCAGCTCGAGATCTTCTTTCCACTTGGTCAAAGTATTCATCAAGTCCTTTTTGCTGACGGCGGTAGCCTGCCTTGATAGTAGTTTCATGTTAGTTTCGTTTTTGGAGAATTCATCGAATCCCCTCTTCACTTCAGTATTATTTTCTTTTATTGGAGCAGATAGCATTTTGCTTTTGAATATCATGTCCTCAGATCTACTGACAGATTCAATGTTCAGATCAACATCATTGTCATGATCACTCTTGGATAACCAACTTCCCATCTTTTTTTTTTTTTTTTTTTTTTCTCTATAATACTTTATGCATAATGCAATGGACATACAATAGCAGTGACACAGCTAATCAAGTGCATGCCCTATATATATACTATGCCCTATATATATACTATACTAAAAAAAAAAATAAATAAATAAAATACATAGATATATGATGGTAATTAACCAATATGCACAAATAATAAGAGTAATTAAGACAAGCTATGCATGAAAGACGTGTAGGAATTAGCAAATACACAACTAGTGTCCAGGGAGTTCCACTGTTGTATTGTATGAGGAAAAAAAGAATATTTGTAGGAATTAGTGTGAGCAAATGGCACAGTGAGCTGTAGGCAATGAGTACTTCTGCTGGAGCAATAGTTCCTGAGAGTCGTGAAAGATTCCGTTTCGGGGAAATAGCAAAATTCATGGAGGATTTTAAACAAGAGTCCAAGCTTGAGGTTCAGCCTACGTTCCTCTAGAGAGGAGAGCTCGAAGATTTCAAGCAAGTCCTGGTACCCTGCATCCCATCTACGAGCTGCCATCCTGCAGGCAAGCTTTTGTACTTTCTCCAGCTTGGCCTTATCCTTGGCTAGGTGGGGGTCCCAGACCTGACAAGCATAGTCGAGGTGAGGTCTGACCAATGTGAGGTAGAGCTGCTTCAGCGATTCACTGTCTGTATACCCATAGAATCTTCTATACAACAGGCCAAGCACTTTCATTGCTTTAGAGTAGACATTGGCAATATGTGACGACCAGCAGAGATTATCAGTAAGGAGGAGGCCGAGGTACTTGAAACTTTCTACTCTCTCCAAAGGGCCATTGTGTAAGTAAAGTGGAATTGGCGGAAGGGTTGGAGTATGCTTGCGTGAGACAACCATATACTTGCATTTCGGTTGACTGAATGTCAAGTGATTTGTAGTAGACCACTGATCAAGTAGCGTAATTGCCTCCTGAAGTACAACGTAGTCATGAGTATTTGTGATGAGGTGATACAATAGGATATCATCTGCAAATAGATTGACTTTGGAAGAGAGTGCTTCAATTATCTTAGTTCTGATAGATCAGGTAGCTAGTTTCAAAGATAAGAGAGCTTGAAATTTAGGCTCTAAACTAATTCAATCGGAGAGAAGGGAGAACTGGAGCTGCGAACTTCAGAGCCTGCCTTCAATTTTGACGGGATAGAGCAAACGTTTGCGCATGCGCACTTTGCCCCCGCTTCCCGCTAAAATCCTCACGTTTAGAACGTGGTAATGGTCGATGTTTCATCATAGATATCTAATATCTATGGTTTCATTGAAAAGGGACTGAGATGGATGACGAATCTGTTGGCAAGGTAAATGTGGAGTGATACATCATCTCAACTCACAAATAGTATTATAATATTATGTTCTATATACCCGTCCTATCTCAGTAAATTAAGGTACCATTTAATTGCGTGGGCGTGAGCGTCAGGAATGGCTAATTCAATTAGCGAATCGTGAAGGGGCGTGGCCGAAGAGGCCATACGAGTGCTTTTGGTCGAAGGTGGGCGTGTCCAGAATCGGCCAGGGATGATTATGCGCGTGTAATTAGCGACCGGAAGTGGCCCCTGAAGAAAAGGCCGGTAATTGCCCACATCAAAGCAAGATCAAAGCATTCTTGCTTAACTATTAACCGCAACGACTTAAAATTAAACACTAAGTAGAAAAAAAAACAAAACTTAAATAATGTAATTCATGGGGGATTTGGGAGCATCTGGGGACATAATTTTTACATGGGCACGCAGAATGGGTCGAAACTAGAGATTTGACCTGAAAGAATTTTGATTCACGCCTTAGAAATGAAGTTACGGCCCTTTGAAGTTTCCCATATGTTTGTACAGGGAAGCCATGCGTTTGCAATGTTTCCGCCCACGCGCTACGTGAGGGGCGGGGCCACGCGCGCACATAAACGTGACGACCTTTACCAACTTTTTGACAAAATTGAAATTTAGGCTGCCTGCTTGCATTGTATAGTTCTGCTATGCATCCAGCTCTATTATATGGTGGTTTTGGACAATTTTTTTTCTGCTTAGTGTTCTGGTCGCCTTGAAAAAAAAAAAAAAAAAAAAAAGCTAAATAGGCCTAATTAAGCATGTGGGCGTGTTCCTGGCACTGTGTGGAGTGTGTGCGTGTGCGTTAATGCAGGTTTTATTGCTTCCGATTGGGCGTGGCTTCACGGGCCAGTGCTTGGACATCGGCGCCTGGGACTTGGCCTCGGCGATAGGTGGGCGTGTCCCGGAAGCGGTGGTGACCTTTGAACCCCGCGAGGAGGCTTTGGGGGCGTGGCAGGAGGTCAAAGGTGAGGCCATGTCTGTTAATGAGGCACTGTACGGCGGTGCGATCGAGGGGCCTGTACGGCTGGACGGAAGCTGACGATGGTTTGAAGCGGATGTGGTTGCGATGACGTGTTGTTGCTCCGCCCACACAGGAAATGAGGTGAGCTCTTGCGTGGGCGGTGTGGCAGAACGGCCTCCAAGTGTTTGTGTGTGTTTTGGCCTTGAGGAAGCTGTGTGTTTTAATTGGGATTGATTGTGGGCTTCCGGTGGACATCCGGTGGTTAGTAGGCACTTGATTGAGAATGGTGGTCCTTGGGGAACAGGGTGGGGCTGTTTTGGGCGTGGCCTGGCCCCTCCCTTCCGGCTCGGCTTCCGGTCCATGGAGGATATTAAATGAACACTTCCGGCTCTAGCAGCCACACCCCTGAGACCTGTGCAATTAAAAGGGCGTGGTTACAAAGCATGCACCTCACTAATGACTTTGATGTGGTTTAGGTGTCATATCCCCCACCTCACGCCCACGCAATTTAATGGTACCTTAAAAAAACGTTCTCATCAGGTGGAGACATGGGATGATGGGAGAGCAATAGCGTCGAGTCTGAGACCCAGGAGTCAGGCTCTGTGGTAGCTACTGACTACTTCCCAGCCAGTAAGCTGTTTGAGTACCAGTGGCCGCTGGGAGATGAAGGGGCGGAGCACTACATGCTCCAGGAACACGTCAAGGAGTTCTTCGACATAAGGTGAGGCAAACTATATTCATGGCTCTGCCATTCAGGGGTGGATCTGGGAATTTTAATAATAATAATTTGCGTGCAAAGTGTGTGAAAATTTTTCGCACTCACGCCACTTTTAACGAACTGCGCCCATTTCTAATCACAGACGTCCATGAAATCGGATAAGTTTTGATGGAAAGGAAAATAGGCAGTGTCTCTCAAGTACTTAATTCAGTTGTACTACAAGTCACAAAGGCTATCAGTTTATATAGTCACAGAGACAGGTGCCATTCCCTCACTTTTCTAGATAACTGACCTAGTTACAGGATGAGCTAGTATAGAGCCCATCCTGTAACTGACTTGTACTTAACCACAAATGAGCCTATATAATAACTAGTGTCACACAGGGCCTGTTTGGGGCGAGCCTGAGCTGAGCCTCTGAAAGTCTCTGTCAGTAGCTGAGACTCGAAAACTTTCAATAAAACCATAACACGATAGATCTTGAAGACCACCGACACAGCTCAGAGTCCAAGCAGACTCATGAGCTCAATGACAGACAGTCTCATAGTGCCGTGTACGCCTATGCAGCTGCATGATAGTCCCCTCCACATAGTGTCTATCCTACAGTGCCAACGGTCCGAATAATTTTTTAGCTGCCTCTGTTGTCAGAGTCAATGAGCATGCAGCATGTCTATCTCTATCGTGTTCTTAGATGGTCCTTGCGCTGTTGAGTTGACGACGAGCTCTGTCTCGCTCTCTCCTCCTCGGTGCAGTACAGTAAATAGCTTGCTCGATCATCAATCTGTGATCTGTGATCTTACAATACAAGCACTGGTGTAAATTTGAAATTCGCTAAATTAGAACTGCGTGTATACGGCCCGTAGCCCAGGCACGAGAATGCGCAATACAATATTTCGCGTTTATGTTCCATAGAGCCTTGTTGGGATATAATTTCGCGTGACCGACGTACCATAATAATATATAATTCGCGCATAGATGTACCGTTTATATGGGGCTCGCTCAGGCTCACCCCAATAATATTATGTGTAATAATTCATATTGAACTACTAAAAGTAGATATTTTCGGTTGATTGCTATAGTTAAATGTGTGCTAGCTTATCTTCCCTGGTAACTATCCATATTCTAGTACATCATGTAACTCACTGTAGCTATTCCCCAGGCCCTCTCCCAGCTTTTTAATATTGCACACAAATATTGGACAGTATGCAACATTAAAATGTTGGCAATTGGCTTTAAGATCTCTAAGGAACTGCTAGCTAATCCTGGCACTGGTGTCCTTAGCTTATCACTATCTCTGAAGGCAGCCTCAGCTAACGATTGTGCAGAGGCTTGTAAAATGCAGCTCTTATCAGTAATTATTGCCAATTACAAGATCGTGAATATCATTAAATCTCGGGTGCACATGATCATATCCCCATAGTCAGTGTATATGCGACTTGAGTTTCAAAATGCGCTCAAGAAAACGGCCGAGGCGGCTACCAAAATCCCTTCAGCATTGAAGCTTTTCAGGATGGCTGTATACAATTGGTGGACTAGACTGGTGGACTGGACTACTGGACTGATAGATTTTCATTTAAAACACACGGAGATGCTCCAAAATGTTGCCCAAAGTACCACTGTGGTCGATCAGCATGCTTCTAGCCTCGCCGATAGACTGTTCATAAGTGTGACGACCTTTACCTTGTTATGCTCAGGGGTCCACAAAGTGTATTCGGCGGCAGGGGAACAAAAATGTAGGGGGGGGGGGCTTATGCATGACTAGTCTTGTAGCTATCAGTATCTTAGTCGGCCTAGGCTACAGCAGATTGGGGGTCAGTGTCTTGGATCATGACACCTAGATTCTCTATCACATTATCTGCCAACTGCAAGTTGCATGTAAGCTATGATAGGAGAGCTTTAGCTACTCAAAGAAGGTAGCTCGTCCAAGTTTCAAGTCTGATGGCTGCCCAGCATACTGCCCAAAGGGAGGAAGGAGCTCTGGTGATAAGGCTGGAAGATACTGGTACCAGTATACCATTTTAGTTGAGGCTGAAGCCACTACATACAAGAGCTCTCATTTTTGCCACGATAGTGGGCGTGGTTGATAGGCGGGGCAAGTAAAACCAGAACAGTCTGAGCATTTCTACAGGTAGAGCAATTTCCCTCCGTTGCACCTCATCTAAATGTGTGTTTTAAATGAAAATTTATCAGTTCAGTAGCTAGTCCAGTCCATCAGTCCAGTCCACCGATTGTATAGCTACAGCCTTTCAGGATACTGAAGTCCATTGTTGATTTCGTTTGAATCCTGAATCTTGTATGTCTGTGGCCGTTTTGGTACCCGCCTAGTCAAAATAGTCGGTTAAGGAAAAAAACTTTGACCCCCACTAATTTAAGTTACCATGGTAACTCATAATTTTAATAACTATTTCCTTTCCTCTTCAACATACCGTATAGTGGGAAATTTTCGAGGGAGAAAACTTTCGCGGATCGGTAAAAAAGGAGCATTTTGCGGAGAAAAATTTCACGGAATGTTAAAATTGGTCGCATAATGGGTGTGGCATGCCTTAGAATTTCGTGGAGAAAACTTTCGCGGATGGCGGAAAAATCGCGAAATTCGTGAAAGTTTTCTCCCTCGAAAGTTTCCCGCTATACGGTAATACCTTAGTCAGTGATCAAAGTTCACCCATGACCTACATGTACATCAACAGGTTTTGTATTTCCATGTTAGCAGTATTTGTTACTTACAATCTAAGTGAGGCTGCCTTAACAGTCCTGAGTATATTAGGTACTGCTCCTACTAGGATATTCTGCACCACATTAGGCTGCTTCCTCCAGGTTTATGGACCAGATAGTCACTGGCAGCATACAAAATGCTGAATTCAAACAGTTAGGCTACAGTGTAGTATAATGACATTTATCCACATATTTAGCTCAAAGCCATACATAGAAAATTACTGGCGACATGCAAAAATTAATGTTAATCTGAACAGCTAGGCTAGTACTCAGGTAATTTTCCCACCTTTTGCGGAGAAAAGGTAGCTCATAGCCAGCCTAACCTTCCAGCTTGTTGCCTGCTGCTTTTCTGAATTCAAAATGGATTATTCTAGCCAATTAATATTTTGTGGTCGGTATAGTATAGCTTGTGTGAACTGCTCTGTGCCATACAGTGGCAGTTACTATGCCAAGCTATAGTTAGCTTAGTACAAAAGTCAGGAGGTCACTCCATATTCTTTAGACACATGGACCATTTCACTTATCAGCATGTGATAGGAATTAGTGTTTGGACACTTTTACGGTAAATTATATGGAAAATGTAGCGCATGTGCATGCAGTGGATACCAGGTCTTCCATCTCCCCCTCAGAAGGCCTGGGGACGGCGATTGCACTAAATGCGTGCTCACGCTGTTCAGAGGCCTTCATCGATCGATGGACAACGTCACTCGAGCTACCTTGAAATCTTGCTCAAAATTCGAACTATCTAAGTCTGCCATTTCTAGGTATATTGAGAACAATGCATTAAGGTCAAAGGGCAAGTATACTAGGCAGTATCTGTATGTAACTGAATTATACAGAATCTGAATAATAGCAGTGCATGCACATGCAATGGATACCAGGCCTTCCTCCCCCTCTCCCTCAGAAGGCCTGGGGACGAGCTATTAAAATTTTAAGCTGTAGTAGGCCTTGTATGTAAATGAATGGGGCTGCTCAGAATCATTGGGGGGGATTGTAACCCCCTGAACACCCCCCCACAGATCCCCCCTACAGTTTATTATCATGGACTTTTTGATTTGCATGGGGGCGGGCAAGATTCAAACTAGTAAAAGAATGCGAGAAATGCTAGGTTCGAACATGTGCAAAATGCCTGCCACAAAGTATCATCCCCCCTCTGTAGCCTTGTTCCAAGGCCCCTCCCACTGAGAGCCGGGCCTGGGAAAGGGCTACTTGCCTGCCACTTCAACATGTACTCAGAATGCTAAGAATAGTGATTTGTGGAAATATGCATGGCTTCAATAATTTTGGTTTTAAAAGTTTGAACCAGCATGGCTACAATGTCATGCACTTTGTGTGAAATTGTAATCATAATTAGCCTCCTATCCAGGCCATCCCATGTTTTTCAATGTTGCACGTGAAAAATGTTTAAAACATGGGATGGCCTGGATATGAGGCTGATCATAATAATAATTACTATAACAAAAGTAAAGTACAAAAAGAAGTCAGTAGATAGCTACATGTATACTGCACTGATTTTTCTGACATATACAGAACATAATTATATACCCTTACACTAATTTTATCTTGCTTTCAGTGTGTGTATACTAGTATTCTAGCCCCTTTGCTTCCTACCAAGAGTCCAAGACCTCGATTCTTGATAGCGGTTGCTACTGCATGGAGAACTGAGCAGAAACATATTCTAAAGTATGCCCTGCAATGGTGTTAATTTTTATCTTTATATATATAGTTAATCATGGTTTATTCTTGTAAAGCTATGTAGTATAGCCAATCACTAAGACAAGGACTTCACACACTTCAGCCATTCACCGTTGTCTACTGTATGTGTAGGCCTGGGCCAAAATTTAATATTCGTGAATAAGTTAAAATAGGCAGCTTCTTTGTTGAAGATGTTGAATAAGGGGCTTTTCAATTGCTCAAGGAAATATTGCGCATGCACAGTGTGCTTAAAATTGAAAACTTTGTGCCATGTGATATGAGCCTGTGATCAAGTGGAGGAAGCACTGGATCGATCAAATAACCCAGACAACTAGTCCTCAATCACTATTGAAGTGCTAAAAGCTCCTCGAGCCCTTTTAAAATGAACAATAGATGACTTTCTCTTTAATAATAGTATATTAATGGCATACAACTATAATAATATTATTGACGAACCCACACGCTACCTCTTAGGCATAATTATTATACATTTCATGTTTCATCTATTTTTTGTCAGCTTTTTAAGAATAATAGGTGATTTCCTCTTGAATAAGGGTGCAGATATTAAAGAATCAAGTTTTGAATAATGGGAAAATTTAAAGGAATGTTAACATAATGTCGTACCAAACCAGTTTAAACTGAACTGGATTAACATGCACATGAGTTATGATATTCATAACCCACTAAGATGTACATAACCCACTTTTAATCCAGATCAGGATTTGGGTTACAATCCGGGTTAACTAGCTAGTTCTGTTTACAAGTGGATTAGCACGTTTACACGTATACGTAAGCAAGTTAGTTTAATGTGGATTCTGATCCGAGTTAAGTGCTATGTGTAAATGGGGCTTATTTGGTCCAGATCTAGACCTAGTTGTGTGTAGCTATCATTATCGATACAGTAGCTATAGCTAAAATGACCGACCATGGTGGCTAGCAGCTAGCATCTTATTCTGATTACTTCGAGCTAACTCTCCTATTCTATGTGGCTATAGCTATACATATATATAGTAATTAGTATCTCAAGCACCATACCAAGTGTTTATAGCAGGAGACTATAATATAGCTATAAATCCATGCCCGTACATAACTAATTATAAGCACACTCTAAACCAGAGGGCGTAGCTATGAGGCTGAAAATGGGGTAATGGATTACAGTGCAAAGTTACTGTAGTTCTATAGATACAAAAATAACATTATTCAACAAACAAAGAAGGGTATACTTATACACACAATAATTGTGTTTTACAGTAAACAATGAATGGCCTTTGATTCCATTATGCACAATGGCACAGCTAAGGTCAAAGCTATAAATAAAACGAGTGAAAAATTGCGCTTTTATTGTGCTATAATTACTATGTCAATGCCACAATAGCCACACCAGATATAATGGAGTGACACTTTCACTCATGTTACTACAACAGTTGTGTTAATAAAGTAAGTAAATAATGGCTTCACACTTTAACTCCTCTTTCTTTTAGTGCTTTGTGCTCATTGTGTGGGTGTGGTCCTCAGCTTGCAAGGAGTACCTATAAAAGCAGCTTGCAATCGCCTGCTTGAACCATTCGCATTAAAAATCACTTCGAAACTTTGATTCTGTATAGCAACTCACCCTTCAATTCTACTGAGCACTACAACCTTGAGAGTCATGGCTGAGACTGGTACGAAGGCTAAGACTGGTACAGAATATGGACCAGTGGGATACATTTATCATCTTTCCAGCAGGAGGGCAATTGGTCCATCTGGAGGAAGCACGTCTCCTGCCAAAGACACTGAACTAGTTGTATATGATATTATAGATTCTGAAAAGAAAGAGGTTCTTCAATTCCGATTTGTGTGTGTAAAGGAGTTTGGACACTTTGGATACATTGAGCACAAGGAAAGCAACAAAATTGTTCATCCCACTAAAGAAACAAGTTGGTCTTGTGTGAAGAGAAGAATGTCAATGCCTTATTCACATTTGATTTATACGATAATACACCGAAACGGCAAGCATTGGCACATCAATGGAGATGATCCAACACCTAAAAAGAACACAGCTTGTCTCCTTCAGAAGCATGAGGTTGGTTCCAACGAAGTAGGGTCTAAGGATGCCACAATCAACGATGCTGCGAAGTTTTACTTTGGCGACATTGATGCTCACCACTTGTATCCTTACTCATCTCCAAATGTTTCACATGATTGGAAATTATTGCAAGCTTTCATTACACCCGAGATATCTCGCTCTTTTGAGATTAACTACGAAGTTGGTTGGGTGAAAGAATTCTCTGAGACATGCAGTCACAGATGCTTGGAAAATTTCAGCAGATGTAGCATTATACTTTTTCCTTAAGAGTAGTGGTGGCTACGATGGGTCTATTTCATTGGCTGAAACCGGTACATTGACAAAAGAAAAGAGTATGTCACTCAAAATTGATGTTCAAAAAGGTCATACAGTTTGCGTGTGGCAGCGCGTCTACTGCTTCGCTGAATTTAGTGACAAGACAAGTATCTTCCTGAGCAATATCATCTGCGACACAAACAGCCTTAAGAAGCCAGATGTATTATGCATAGGCCTGAACAATGATGTGAGAAGTGTGTAAACAGCATCGTCACTGATCAGAACACTAATGGAACCCTTTTTTTCTGTTAAATTTGAGTAATGATAGAATAAAATAATAATAATATTATAAGTATTATCACATCTGATTAATTAAATGCATGATTGCACGCTAAATAAGTAGCTAAGCTTATAGATGAAGTGAGCTCAAATTCACTAGCTGTAACACAAAAATTGATTGTCATGTGACCACACATGACATTGTACAGCTACAAATACCATATGCACTGATAGATAGTTAAGATCTAGACATCGATCCTTTATGGTTATTAGCTAGAATTTTCATACCTGAAACCCACCTCTTGAAATTGAACCGAGGCTTTGAATCATGCAGAGAGCCTGTAGCTATAGCTGCAGAGGGTGATGAAAATGTCATGCACATGTGCCCTGTCGTATTGCATACCGGTAGTATATTTTTGCATTAGCAAACGGAGTTCCCTCCAAGGATCAGTATACAAGTTCTGGGACCACTCCTTTGGACTAGCTTTTAATATATCACCATGCAATCAATCTCCAAGCCAACAAGTTCTGATGGACTGTGCTACATATGGAGCACAGTCCATTGCATGAAGTGCTCTCCAGATCCTCTCTCTCCAAGGATCAGTACACAAGTTCTGGGACCACTCCTTTTTATAATGAATGCACAGGAGTGCAAAACCCTCACCGCTACACGCATGCATAACTCATGCACATGTAGTCTAAGATCTATAGTAGCTAGCATATCTCAATGTGTATGCCTGCTCAATATAAGGAGTATTGAACTAGATACATACTACCATATTATGGTAGACTGTATCTAGTTCAATATTATATTATACATACCCTGCACCAGAGGTACTCCAGTTATGATATAGGCTAGGGGGAAGGCACCTGCCTATGTCACTATAATAACTGAAAACCTCCGTGACTACTTAAACTCAATTATGCACTTGAGAGCCACTGCCTGTTTACACTGTCACTGCATTGACAACTGACCAGCAAGGCACAGAATGGCAACCACAGCTGCACACTATTATACCACTGGAACGTGACCACTCTTCCTTGATGCCTGGTAATCCTCAGATGCGTACTTTCTCTAAGACGACCCTTACCATACGGACGGACGGACGGACGGACGGACGGACGGACAAACAAACGGACAGACGGACGGACGGACGGACAAAAATCGCCAAACGATTGCAGTAACCCTCCGCCTACGCTTTGCGGCGAGGGTTAATAAAAATTAAAAACATTGATCAAGTTGCATCCGTTACTATTGCAATGTTATTATGTCACAACATTATTAACAGGAGTAGCATACAGTATACTGCTATATGGGGTGCCAAGTGTGTCAAAAACACTTACAAATGCTGTATTTGTATATCTCCCTCTGATATATAAATGTGGCACTGATTTAGCTAAATATCTGCCTGATTTATATATATGGGCTTGATATAATATATCTGACTTAATTAGATTTGTAAATATAGGCCTGATTTATATATCAGTGCCATATTTATAAACATGCCTCTGATTTATATACATGGGTCATATTTATAAATATGGGTGAGATATATAAATCTGGCAGTTTGCAAAAGGGTGGAGTCAGGGTGGGCGTGGTACAAGTAGTTCTGCGTGGGGACTGCAACAGCTATAATACCATAGTACTGCATGTGTGTGTATGTATGTATGTATGTATGTATGTACGTCGTTGAGGTGGGTGTGGCAGATTAATTAGGCCACACCCATCATGCAAAAATCTTTATACTTATAAATCTGTCCCGTGTTTATATATCTGCGTCAGATATATAAATCAGGCCTATATATGTAAATCCGTTTCAGGTATATAAATCTGCCTCATATTTATATATCCGGCTGTGATATATAAATCAGATCAATATTTATAAATCTGACGTAGATATATAATAAATCAGGCAGATATTTAGCTAAATCAGTGTCACATTTATATATCAGAGGGAGATATACAATTATAGCATTTGTAAGTGTTTTTGACACAATTGGCACCCCATACTGCTAGGTACATCCCTAGTAGCAATTTAATATTCTGAAAGAAGCAATATTTGCCCGGTAAGGGTATCGAATCATGAAATTTGGCACAGATATACTAGGTGAATATGGAATAAATACTTTAAAGTTTGTCATCTGTTTTCATTTTTAAGTTATTCCACTTCAAAGCAGTAACTGTTGATGATTATGTAACATTGCATAACTCAAATGTGCTACTTACATACATAGTGACCCTTTACCATAATATGCAACGACGCTACTAGGGATGTGGTAATCGTTTCATAATTATTATATATAATAATTATTATTTTACTGCTGGTCATAATACAATGACATAATTACTAAGCAATGCAAGATAATAATCATTATTACATTATTTCTAAAATCATACATGCATGCACTGAACTAGCTATAACCTTTTGAGGGTCCACATAACTTATATTATGCTAGCTGATAGTGTGTGTCCAGTATCAAATACAATATTATGTAAAGTAAACTATGGTGTAGAGCACGGAGTATATTTACAAGTTCTCATAATGATGATTGAGACATCAGAAAAGCTTGGATCTGCTGCACGGAGAATATCTTTAAGCTCCTTTCGAATATTTGTGTTCAAGTACATCTCCAAATCACGATCACTTACATCTCGAAACTTGCTATCTTCTTTTTCTGAATCAGTGATAAGAAAGTAGGTGAGGGGCCACCAATCACTCACTCTATACCACTTCTCCTTTACATTGACAGTTTTATCAGAAGCACTCTGCTCCATTCTCTTTTGTAAAAACTTTTCAATCTCTTTTTCGATCACTTTTTCCACATCTTTTTGTTCTTTTTCTTCGTTCATCCATTTCCGAAAGGAATAAAAGGCCTGAACAAAGAAGCAATCTATGGGCTCATTAGGATTCCCACCATCATATAGTTCCTTCAATTTCCCCCCAATCTTCTCTCGGGTTATAGCAGGAATCACTGTGCTATCAGAAGTATTGGGAGTGCTGATCTTTTTTGGATCTGACTCTGCCATTCAAATCGGGACTAACTTGGAAGAAGTAGCTAGCTATTAGTCTACTGCTGATATGTATAGGTTGTACTAATCTTTAACCTCACAGCGTCTCTTAATAGCTATAGTTATCAATTATTATAAGGTGTGCATGACGTGTATAAATGTACAGAGCAATGACAAAAAATGTCACATGATGCATGAATATCAATCAGGAGTGGAGTATTCTGAGTAGATTCATATATTTGAATAGGTCTATTAAAGGCATGGAACTGTAACTATATTAGGGTGATACTTCATGTAAGAGTCACAATTAATGAATATCATTAAATTTTTCTTATATATTGTAATACTCATATTCTACTACTGCATAATTACATTAATCATATTGCAGTTATGTTACATCAATAACTACAGTCTCAATAGTCACTATACTGTCTACTACAGTACCACCAGTCTCCACTGTCACATCAGTAACTATAGTCCCTGGTCACTACTGTCACATTCTGAGTAACTACAGTCCCATCAGTCGCTATTGTCACATCAGTAACTACAGTCCCATTGGTCACTATTGTCACATCAGTACCTACAGTCTCAATAGTCACTACTGTCAACTACAGTCCCACCAATCTCCACTGTCACATCAGTAACTACAGTCCCATTGGTCACTACTGTCACATTAGTAACTACAGTCTCAATAGTCACTACTGTCAACTACGGTCCCACCAGTCTCCACTGTCACATAGTTATTGATGTGACAGTGGAGACTGGTGGTACTGTTACAGTAGTAGACAGTAGTGACTATTGAGACTTTAGATCATAGCTGTAACAAATACTGCAATTTGATTGGCTACTGACAGGTATCTATATCTCATAGTCACCTACAAGCTTCTCATAGTCACCTACAAGATTTTCATAGTCACCTACAAGTTTTGCCCTCTGGCTCTTAGCAATACAAAACTATATGATCTAAACTTGTTAGACACTGTTTAGTCAGTTTCTATGTGATTTAGAAGACCTCAGGGCTCTCATAGAACCCTCGCTTCGCTCGGGATTCTATATAGAGTCCTTCGGTCTTCTAAATCACATAGAAACCTCCTAAACAGTGTCTAACTAATATGTAGTTATTGATGGGACTATAGTTATTGATGTAACATAATTGCAATTATAATATTAACATAATTATGCCTGAGTAGTAGAAGATGAGTATTACAATAAATTATTATTATAGTTACTGTTCCTTGCCTTAGACCTATTCAAATATATGAATCTACTCAGAATACTCCACTCCTGATATTCATGCATCATGTGACATTTTTGTTATAACTATAGGTATATACGTAGCTACTGTAGTACGTGTCTCACTATATTATGACAGAGCCGGAGCCAGCATTTTTTAAGTGGTACGGCCGTTAAAATTATTCCAAGTATTATTATTGTGTAGCGAGAGAGGATATGTCTCTCCTTCCACACAGAGCTCAAGGGTATTATATTATATTATGGTAGCAAAAGTGCACTAATACGACTTAGTCTACATAAATCATTTAGCATGCAGTACTGTACAGAATGTGTTGGACTCCATGCCATGGTTGCAACTTTTTAATGATCACGTACAAGGGTGGTTAATTATGTCAAATCTGTAAAGAGATGTTTGTAGCTACTACTACTACTACGTGTGTTGCATACTCCTGGTAGTGTACTTCTGGCTCTAACGAATGGCTGTAACAGATGACAGCACAAAGCTAACATCAGCAACAATGATCTGATCACAGCTGCATTTGCAGCTGACCTGATACTACACCACATTTTGCACACACCATGCAAGCTAGATAAATGGGGTAGGGTTTACAGCACAGTATCAACAATAATCTGATGATGATCACAGCTGCATTTGCGGGCAGCTGAACTAATATGACATAATTATTATACACCACGTTTGCACATGCTCGGTGACTCACCCAGTTTTTAGCAGCGTGAAACATTGAAAAGCTGGGAATGGGCCCGGGGACGAGGCTATCAGCTAAGCATGGAACATGGAACGGTGGAATGACTACGACTAACGACCCTGTACCATATCTACTTATTCTCGGCGTGCGCGTGTAGTGAGGCGTGCACTTTCTAGCGTGAAGTCGGTGATCGTTACGTTTACAAACGCGATTTGCATGAATGTGGTAATGATCGCCACAATGTTCAGCTAGATTATGCTTCTCTCCAGGCTACAGTCAGATATTGGGCCTTCTCAGCAATCAAGGAACATCAGCTTCTTTCGGGTGTCATAATTTTGGTGTTTATGAGAAGAATAATAATTTACTATGAATGTCATTATTTGACCACCAGAATGCACCAGCGAAAAAAAAGGCAGAATTTTTCAAGGACCCAGGCCCCCTCCTTTTGGTTGTGGCCTGACCACTCTCAAGTTGCTTCCTCCGGCCCTGCTCCTACATGAAAGAGAGGGATTCTGAGACTCTAAGAAGAATAGGATCACAGATAGACAGAGAGAGGCAATTAATTAGCTATCAATTAATTTAAACATTAATTCCAGTCACAGACCGCATGCTGGTAGATCTACAACTACTTTCAGTCCATATATCTACTGAATATCTACTGCAGTGTCCCGGATTAACTTTTTTGCCAGGCAGCCTATTGATACATTTGTGGGCTGATAGCTAGATGTACCGGGTCAGATAGAAAAGGACGTAAAATGGTATAAAATCTCATGAATCACTCATGGGAAGGGTTTACATGACCAAACCCATGAGTGACTCATGGGATCAATTTACGTCTTGCACGAATACATTGCATTGGTCAGGGGTGGCCAAGGTGCTGAAGGTCATGGGCCAACATCTCAATACTAAAACACATGTCGGGGCCATTTCAGTACATCACCAAATATAATATTATAGTATGATAGCTAGCAATGTGTGCTGTCACCCACCCGACTATTGCTACATTAATGGGATTAAAAGTTGAGGTGCGGTTAACAGGTATTAGCTAATCACCGATTGTATTTCAAGCTTGAAGTAGCTATACACTTAAATCAAACTGTAAGGCCAGCTGTCTCGAAGGAACACATCATTTCAACAATTAACAATTGAAGCTCCATTTCATACACAGTGTATAGCTACTAAGC
The DNA here is from genome assembly GCA_963930775.1 of Cliona cf. orientalis. NCBI lineage: Eukaryota > Metazoa > Porifera > Demospongiae > Clionaida > Clionaidae > Cliona > Cliona cf. orientalis. Next base: position 8,015,733 of record OZ005692.1, read on the forward strand.
AGTATGATCATGGATATGTGCAGGCCCACATCCATTTCAGGTAGGAGTAGTTATATAGAGTACAGAAATTATTTCATGCATAGCACATTGTCAACTACTGTCAGGGGCCATAAAAAATTGGTCAAGGGCCACAAACGGCCCCCGGGGCCGCATTTGGCCATTCCTGATTGGTTGAGATCGATATTATTAGTAGATATTATAGTAAACTAAGTAATATGAATGGTTTCCTCATTAGCTAAGGTTGCTGTAATCATCATAGCCATAGGTCATAATCAAGTTATGGGCAATCCAAGTCTTCAGGGTCGAATCCTGGATGAACAATATATTAGCAGTGCCGTGGTCGATATAGTATAACCACTCAATGAAGAAGCAGTCCCTGGTGGTCCCAACTCCCATTTAGGTGAGCAAAGTCCTCCCTACTGAGTGGGAGGAAGGACTCGTTGAGGGAATAGTTCATGCACTTGGCAAAGACCTAGCTCGGTTTAAAAGAAGTAGTGACCAGCGATTATATATACTCCTATACGTTCATAAGAAGTTCCAAAAGATTGATTGATGTGTTAGCTAGCTACCAATCCCTCCAAAACAATACTAGAGACGATGTTTGAATATAATGGGGCGAGCCTTCACGAACCCCACACAAGTACAAGTCTATTGATGACTCATTATAATAATTTGGAATTAAATTTTATGAAGGTAAAATTATGTAGCTAGCAAGCTTGTGATGACTGACTTGAATGTTGGTGAGTTGGTTCAGATCCGATGACTCTATTTGCCTCATGGTTTAGCCATGATCATTTGCTAGTATAGCTAAATAATCACTTGCTTCTTAACCTTTCAAGGTCTTGAATTTGTAGTCTGGACATCGCGCGATCCCTTAAAAATCTTTATAGCTATAGCTCTACCTAGAGCGAGGCCTAGAACTAGGTTTAGGAGGCTTCTATGTGATTTAGAAGACTGAAGGGCTTTGTGTAGAATCCCGAGCGCAGTGAGGGTTCTACTGAGCTCTGAGGTCTTCTAAATCACATAGAAACCAACTAGCTAAATAGTATCTAACTGCTTTAGATCCTAGCAACAATGCCTAAAGCTTGATAAAATAAACTGCTGCCTAGCAATAGACATAACCACAGGCAAAAAAATTTATTAGGTTTTTTTATGGAGCTTACAAGATTTTTTATGGAGCATACAAGGTTTTTTTTTATGAAGGATAGATACTTCAATTCAACCAATCAGATTAATTTACTGTATTTGTTATAAGTATATATAGGATCTATATATAAACAGAAAATCACGATTGGTATCACTTGTGTGGGGCTCGCTTCGGCTCGCCCCAATTAGCTATGGAAGTGCTCATTAGCCTCATCATGCATGTGCAATGAATCCTTGTGTGACAATTTACCTAAGGCTTCTTCCTTCAAATTCGTACCTTTAAGGCTTATGAAGTTGGCAGACTTATAGCGTCCTGGCACTTGTCCAGAACAAGCTTAAGCAGCACAGACTTCATTTTTCATTATAATTATAATTAATTAGCATAGTAGCTACTCCTTCAGCATAGCAATAGCTGCTCATTGATATTTATATAATATTATATTGCTTGCAACAATAGCAAAAATAATAATAACGATAAAGGCTACTACCGTGCATGTTGAAACCACAACAAATAATGTTATTGATTGTGACAAGGAAATACTGATAGAGAAGAACGACATTAAATTACTCACCTAGATTAAAGACACCTTCAATGGCAAAAAAAACTTAAAGAAGTGAGTGAGGGCTCTGGGCACAGATGAACTCAAAATAGAAACATCAAAAGTTTTTGGTTTATAGTAGAAAGATAGAAATCATCTCGAGTATTAGCATACTACTCTTGAGTGTAATGATGTTGCAAAGTTCATTCTTCACTCTCTCAATACATCATACTTGTACTTCCTTGCAAAGACTACTATTCAAAATCTACAATGGTATTGATGAGTTAATATGCAACGATCAGGGTTTCCTGATGTTATTAGCAAATTATTCAGCTACTTCATGTCTGATAAAGATTAGCAACTAAAACTCGATACACAAAACCGATTCGACTGATATTGCATCATAACTAAAGGTACAAGCATGCAAAATCAAAAACACAAAATAAAACTTAATGATTAGGGAAAGATTTAAACTTATAATTATTGAGAGTCTCAAACACAATAATATTATTTCAAGAAGAATCAAAAATCCAATTATTAGCTACTGATATGCAGGTGTTACTAAATATATCGATTTGTTGCCCTCTACCACATCACTGTCACTTTGTGGTGGAGACTGATCATGAGGACGGTGAAACTCAAAAATAGTGTGGGTTACTTCTGGTTTAACTGGATTCAGCGTGATCACCTCCTCTCCCGGTCGGGGCTGATCCTTTCTAACAAGCAAATATACGTGATAGATAATCACTCCTATCAGAAGGATGAAGGTTATGATGGTAGAGGTGTAGGCCACAGCTGTCTGCTTCATGTTGTCAGTTTTGAAATCATACAAACTAAAGATAGCATAAGCAAGAAGATTGAAGTATAGTCCTGTCTCAATTACATCTATAATTGACCTTTTATATGCCCTAAATCCAGTTATTCCATTCAAAAACAGGAGACCTCCCACTAAGATACTTGTTACAACGAGAGCAATCTGAGGTTTGTCAGTGGAGGATGCAGCAATCGATGCTGTGATATACGATACCACTCTGACAAGCAGTAGTAAACCAGTCCAGTAGCGATACTTACTGTTGTACGGAACATGGTGGACGGAGATAAAGGCATTGAGCTTAGTGTTTCTTGTCCACTTGAATGCCTTCCACTTTGGAGCACGAACAAGCCACTGCCAGAGAAACAGAAGAATTGTGTAGGGAATGCCAATTAGAATGAGTAACAAGGAAATGAGGACAAGAGCTATATGCTTCCCTTGAAAGAATTTCATATTTCCGTCAGGAAGCCATACAGTCTCTCTCGAGCCATCAGGGTAGACAAGAACAGCAAATGATAAAACAGTGATAGTTATCGAGAGGAGTTTAGCATAAGATAGCAGGATTAGTGTAGCTAGAGTTGCAATTGGGTCTCTTTTTCCAATTAGTCCAGCAAATCGAGGGGAGTACTCACTGACTATGATAACGATAATCACAAGAGAGACGATGTAGACTGGAAAAGCTAGTTGAAGCCATGTTTTGGTGTATGCATCAAGACCATCAAAGAAACACGCATCAATTCCTATATCTAGATTAAGCCAAGCTACAAATACAGAGGGAAAGCTAGGCTCTGATGATGGAAAAAAGACAGCACTATTAGCTGCTACGATATTAATGTAAAAATAAAGCCGTTGATCAGCCCAACAGCCACTGTTATGTCGAGGGCTAACAATGCTATCACCAACAAAATTCCTGCTACAATGGAAATTAGAAAAATTATGACAAGTATTACTGGCCAGTATCTGTGACAAGGTATGCAACGGGAACTACCTAGGGAGAGGCTGAGGTGTTTCTGACAAGATCCACATAAAATTCCACTACGATTGTAAGCACACTATGCATCTGCTCCATCAAAAAGGTTGAGATTCATGCTGACATTTTCAATCGGAGGTCGACAGTAGTCAAAAGGGCAGTGAGGATGAATGACATAGCCAGGTGGGTCAGTGTCATTGATGTAAGTGATCCATGAGTTAGTGTCCATTTTCACAATTGATTCAGTTGTTGAATTACAGTTAGTAATGAAGAGAGACAATTGCGAGTCACAATTACACTCACATCTTGTCTTAGTATTTAAAGGCTCAAAACCAACTGGGCAACTACAGTTGGTGAACTCGATATCCAGATGTCGAACAGAAAGTATAGAACTTCCACATGGACCATCGACAATGAAATTTATAGTTTCAGAGGTGTGTGGAGAGAACACATTGAATGTTAGATTCCTGCATCTCATCTCAACACTTTGAGTTTGCTGTCCTTCACTAAAGACACCATATCTTGAAGTTAAGGAACTGATGACATTTGCATCTACCGGATGATTGAGCTGATCCACTGCAACAAGCGACACAGTAAAAGCTTGACCTTTCTTGACATTGATGGCTGGTGGCTGATAACTGCAGTCTGGCTCATTATCACTGTCACAAAAGCAAGCTCGAACAGGAAGAGAGGATATGGTATCTAACTCTATTAGGTTACTGATGTTTCCAAGATAACTAATGCCACTGTAGTTTGTTTGCAATTTTAGATGCACTTCAGAGAATGGACTTGGGATGCACCTGTCCAGTAGTCCTCCAAAGAGGTTGGCTCCTTTCTCGTTAGCTGTGTTATTAGAAAAAAATAGATCTGTCGTTGTAGTTGCTTGCGAAGGAGAGTAAAGCAGTTGAACAGTGAGAGTTTGGAAAAAGCATTCATTGTCGGGTACACATGCACCAGCATTTGTGTCATCTGCTACGTATATAGCTCCTCCATAGCCAGCATGGTTACCACTAAATATTAGCAAGTGCCTGTCATCTATGAGGAATCTAGTCTTCAATACATAGAGTTTTGCATCAAATTCTAGATAAACTCCACTTCCATTTTCTGCCGTATTGTTTGTAAATTGAAGAGTGCCTGGTTCATGCACTGCAATGGTTGAACTGACAGCATGAATTCCTCCACCCCTTTTAGCATAGTTGCTAAAGATGTTACAGTCACCTTTGATTTCAAGATCACTTTGTTCGAGGAAAATAGCACCTCCACTGCTGACTGTGGCTGCATTATTAGCTATTGTTGTGTCACTGTACATCATGATTTTACTCTCGGTAGCTAATATTGCTCCACCGTGCCTTGCTTTGTTGCCTGATAAACTGATAACTCCAGCGAAGATTACAGTAGAGAGGAGGCTTGTGACGGCTCCTCCTTCTGGACGAGGTTCAGTGAATGCATCTTTCGTAGGCATTTTATTTAGGGATTCTTCACCATTCTGAAATCTTGTGTGACCACTGAAAGTGATGTTGCTACTGAAAATGTACAGTGATCCAAGATTATTTTCAAATATACCATCAGCAATATGGGTTGTAGATTCAACAGTGCTCATTATCCCACCGTAGCTGTCGGCTTTATTAGCACAAAAAGTGCAGTTAATAATGTTTAACAATGAAGCACTAACAAATATGACACCACTGGCACCACGAACTGCACTGTTGTTAGTAAACATAGTACTAGTAATATCAACTGAGCTACCGTCGAATATGAATATGACACCACCTCCAGTTGCACTGTTATTTAGAAAAGAACTGTTGGTAATGATAAATGAGGAAATAGTCAAGTACAAAACACCACCATGCATTATTGCAAGATTGTTATTAAAGGTATTTCTTGTAATATTCAATGAAGATTCTTTTGTATACATAACGCCAGCAAACACAGCTCCAGTGTTATCAGAATAATTGCTGTTTGTAATATTAAATATGGAATTGAATGAGGCCATGACGGAACCAATGTAAGCTGCACTATTGTTAACGAAAGCACTGTTCGTAATTTCAAATGAGGAATTCCTGAACGTAGACATAACTCCACCATTTCTACCTGCATTATTGTTAGCAAACATACTGCTGGTTACAGTAAACGATGAATAATATGTGCGCATGACTCCACTAACTATTGCACCGTTATTAGTAAAATTACTACCACTGATGCTGAACCTGTCTCTGTATGTTATCATCACTCCACCATGAATCTCAGCTGTATTTTCATTTAAAGTGCTACTGTCAATGATGATAGTGGATTCTGATGTGATTACGACTCCACCATAACTAGCTCGGTTGTAGCTGTAATGGCTTTCAATGATATGGAGACTACAATTGTGAACAAACATTGCTCCTCCTATCTCGGCAGTATTGCCTGTGAAGTTGCTTCTTAAAATCGAAATGTTACTAAAGGTTGTGTACAATGCTCCACCAAGTGAAAGTGAAGGGTCTTGGTGTAGATAGATGTAATTCAAAATGTCGTTATTAGTGAAGATCTCTTGAGCTCTAAACATGCTACCATGTGTATTAGAAATAAATGAACTTCTTACAATACTAACAGCAGTCACTTCATTCAGCAATAGTGCTGTACCTCTACCTTCAACACCATCAAAGAGGGTGTCTTCAACTATAAACTGCTCCACTTGGCTAACTCTGTTACCTCCACAGCCAACAAAGTGCAGATCCTTTATCGTAACAAATGTTGTCCCACTGATATTGAACCTTCCCAATTGACTGTCACATTCTATAAACACAGTCCCATAGCTTCCGATATCCGTTGTCATTGAAAGGTTATCTGCATGAGACAGAGAGAGCTCTCCATTAAGACTGTGATTTCCCGGCAGAAAGGAGAGGGATATGTTGGTTTCATTGCCGAGGTAGCTGGTGGAGTTAGCAGCAAACTGTGCTAGAGTGAGGCAATGATTTCCAGGACAGTGGTCACTGGTATTCACTGAGGATCTGACATAGTATTGCACTGATTTACTGTATGTAGGGTCAGTATACACAGATAGGATAACTACTAGTAGCAAAATGGGGAAAAAAGTCATTATTCAACAAAATTGAGCACGTAGCTAATTGTCATCTGAGTAAGATAGCTTACATCTATAGTAGTATATTATAAACAATTAGCTGTTTATATTGACACAATTCTAGCTATAGGTATAACATGCATATAGCTACAAGATCAATACTGGATATCACTCAAAATATAATCTACTTATATTAGCTAGCTATCTGATATGACAGCACTATTTGGATTCTGAACTAGGAAGGTAGCTAATGAATGTTGCCATAATAATATTATTAATTCTACCAAAACCCCCAAAGGTGGGAGAGGACATGTAACTGTCATACTACCCCGTACGGGTACCTAGCAAAACTAAAATCAGACAGTGCATGGTTTGTAACTAATTATAGTAACAACTGCCATCTGGACTGTACTATGGGTATTGAGGGTTTGTACTATTAGCTATAATATTAATTTTAGCCTAGCTATAGCCTACGTATGAATTTTGCCGCTCTCTTCTCCTTTAGGAGTCTATGTAAGCCCTTGATTCTTCAAACTAAGGGGGGCCCTTTCCCCTTTTATGCCATGGCAATCACTCCGAGTAAAGCTCGTGTAGTGTTATTATGACATGCACTGTAATAAATATATACTGAAAAGGTATGGAATTTCAAAGAAAATGTCAAGTACACCGCCCCCCCCCCCCCCCCCCCCCCACCTATGCATATGGAAATGTAATGAATTGAACTTGTTGCTACATGCAATAATAATAATAACGGTTTTGTATTGTTTGTGTGTATCAGGTTATTTGTGCTAATGTTATGTTATTCATGCCTTGATTTGTGGTGATCATAGTTTATTATGAAAGTTGCTTTCTCGCGTATCACTATCATAATTATTGTTGTTGGTTTATGTAGTTGTATTATACTTTGTGAACCTAGCCCGCCATACAGGGGCTCAGGTGATCGTCCTGTGACAGTGAGTCCTGACCTGAGTTGTGCTGATTCATACTGTGTGTTGTGTGCTAAGAATATATATCGTGTTGTGAACTGTTCTAAGGTGTCTATGAACATTGAACTCCGTGAACTAAGTACGGGGATAGCGATAACTCTAGCGGCACGGGTTGATTCATTACAGAAATAACATTAGCATAATATCATAGTATTGTGCTTCTACCCCCCCCCCCCCCCACACACACACACACAAATATTTTCCACCCTCGATAATATTATAGCAGAAATCCCTATGTAGAAATTAATAGTTACAACTGATTAGAGACGTGATACAATGTTTACAAGATACAAATTAATATCACATCTAGCTATAATAAACTTTCAAACGGCTATATTATATTATTATGCTAATTCTCACAACGCTTCTACCCATACAAACCATTAGCAAAATATACAGCATTATTTTATGTGAGGTGGCTCAACCTCAACATTATACTTCTAGTAATTAATATAACCAGGTTTTGTCAATATTAATTGCTCCTCAAGAAAACTATATAGGGAAAGCTGATGTGTGGCATTAAACTCAAAATTGAAACATTTGAAGTGTATCACATCAAGGCCAGCATCGTGGAAAGCTTGTGGAAATGGTTCAGACAATGGGAGTGGCCTGGGGTCGAGGCTATCTATGACATGCTCCCACAATAATCGTGATTAGCTACCTGGACTCCTACATGACACTGTGCACACATAAATGAAACTTACTCAATCCATAGGCGCCATAGAACCTTGTAAGAATCGATGGAGAAGAGGAAAGATCAGGCACTCTTGATGATCCTTTGAAGGATGTCAACAAGTAAAAAATTGCTGTAATGTGACATTAAAATTTTGAAATGGTACTTCTTTATTATAATGAGAATGGCTATTGTTTCTAGTGATTAATGATGGTGCAGTTTATTATATGGAAGGCCTCTCAGAAAGACTACTGTTCTCATAAGCTATAAGAGTACTAGTAGTACATGTGTGCTGTATATTATGTTGTTCAATGATGTTTCAGGAGCCTCTCTGTTATAGAGTGAGTGGGAGTATTCTAGACTCCCTGTGTATTTAATTATCAATAGGGTACCGGAATGGTCACTATGATCTATGGCATCTGTGTGCACAATAAAGTTGCAATTAAGACAAACATTATCCGATTGATTTCCTTAAATTTACATTTCGATCTAGGATCCGCTCATAATTGCATGCTATTTTGTTGTGTAAACATAGCATGTCAGTGATTCACATCACATTGAAGTGGTATGCAGGTGTCTTGTGGGATGCCCAACTGTAGTAGCTATATAGTGATTACAGTCACAAATACCATAGGCAAGAGTATGGATTATAGCTGTAATTGTACTCTTACTCTGTAGTTAATTGGTACTCCTGCTATAGCCTATTATACAAACTAATCACACACTTTCCTCCAAGTATTATTAGGACAGCAACAGTACTCTTATATGTACTCGTACTGTACAGCTGTTGATCTTGCTATTACTGACCATACTCATACAAATCTTAGTAATTAAGAGTACTGAATACAGCCCTAATTGTACTCGGAAGTGTGTGATTAATTATACCTGAATACCTAGACTATCAAGCCCTGAAACATCCATGGAAGTAATCAAGTATAGCTACCTGAACCAGCTGTTTTTAAATTATGGTGTCAATCTGATTTCATCTATCTCAAGAGTGCCTTGACCTCTAACTTTAGTTTTAGTACGTCTATGGCACACTACTTAAATTTGCGTTATTGTGATAGTTATTGGGATCTACTAAGATCACCTTGTTTAAAATAGTTATTTCTATAGTATTGTAGGAGTCCATAAACCCATATCATGCATGAGCATGCTCTTGTGTTCAAAACCAGAGAGCATAGCTAGTTATGAAACTGTAAATGGGTAATGGATTACAGTGCAAATTACCTCTAAACAAATATTAAGTGCATGCAAATAACATCACAAAGAAGCGTACACAATGCTTTGTGTTTAATAATAATTGATTCAATAATAATTAATTTTTGTTCACAATGGCACAATCAAGGTCAAAGCTGGAGTGAAAAATTGCACCTTTATTGTATTATAATTACTATGTCAACCACCACAATAGCCACACCAGATATGACACTCTCACTCAAGTTACTACAATGGTTGTGTTAGTTAAATTAACCAATAAACTAAGTGAACAATGGCTTCACACCTTAACTCCTCTTTCTCTTTCTGTTACAAAGTGCTTTGTGCTCATTGTGTGGGTGTGGTCCTCAGCTTGCAAAGAGTAGCTATAAAAGCAGCTCCTCTGCTTAAATCATTCACATTGGGAATCACTTCGATACTTTGATTCTATAGCGGCACACTCTTCAATTCTATACTGAGCAGCACACCATTGAGAGTCATGGCTAAGACTAATACGGAGTCTAAGACTGGTAAGGAATATGGACCAGTGGGATACATTTATCATCTTTCCAGCAAGAAGCCAATTGGTCCATCTGGAGGAAAGTCGGATCCTACCAATGGCACTGAACTAGTTGTATATAGCAAAAAAGAGGCACAAGTTCTTCAATTCCGATTTGTGCGTGTAAAGGAGTTTGGACACTTTGGATACATTGAGCATGTGGGAAGCAGCAAAATTATTCATCCCACTGAAGACAACAAGTTGGTCTTGCGCGATAGCAAAGAAAAGAATGTCAGTGCCTTATTCACTTTTGATCTTGAAAGGTATACGATAATGCATCGAAACGGTAAGCATTGGCACACTGAAGGAGATTGTCCAACACCCAAAGATGGTACAATTAATTAATGTGCCTCCTTCAAGCAAATGAGGTGGGGTCCAATGCCACAATTAACGATGCTGCAAAGTTTTACTTCGGTAACTTTGATGCTCACCACTTGTATCCTTACTCTGAGTCATTTCCAGTTGTATCACAAAAATGGAAACTATTGCAAGCTTTTATTGCACCCAAGACATCTCGCTCTTTCGTGATTAACTACAAAGTCGGTTGGGTGACAGAATTCTCAGAGACTAAAACACATTCTTGGAAAATTTCAGCAGACATAGGTTACTCGTTTCTTAAAAGTATTGTTGGCTATAATGGGTCTATTTCATTAGCTGAAACCAGTACATTGACGGAAGAAAAGAATGTATCACTCACAATCAATGTTGAAAAAGGTGATACAGTTTGCGTGTGGCAATACGTGCACTGCCTCGCTGAATTTGGTGAAGAGATTGTGTTCCTGCAGAGCAATATCATCTGCGACACAGATAGCCTCGATAAGAAGCCAGATGTAAAATATATTGCTTAAACATAGCATGAATATAATGACAACGATGTGAAAGGTGATGTGTTAACTTATTATTTCAACTAATATAGTTAGCTACTGAACACTATAATGTAACCTTTTCAATAAGTAATTAATTATTGATATTGGTAATCATCAGATTCTTCTCAGCAAAGATCAATAATAAGGCTATAGATCAACCTAGTAATCAATAGGTGTAGGTAAATTATGCTGATATAATTTTTTTTTTAATTTGAGAATAATAGGTGTGTGTAAGCATTTGAGAATTATGCTAGCATTATAGGCATCAATTACCATAATTTTGAGAATCTTATATAATTAGAGCACACAACTGCGAGAAGCTGTTAGTTGACCTTTGTCACAATGCCTGGACTAGCTACATGTTATGGACTCGTAAAGGGTTGATGAATCAGCTGGTACCCACTTTCGAATCCGAACACATGTAAAATAATAATTGAAATGCCTGCACTCTATGATAGTGTAACTGAGTCTCCTCATATCGGTTTTTGTCAATTTGGCAAAATTAATATTGGGAATTTTAGGTCCACTTCTGGAGTATTATTAGGGATTTTTGAGCACTTGAGAATAACATTATAGGCCAAAAAATTAGCATAATTTACCTGCTCCTAGTAATCAAAACATAAAATTTAGTATTCATAATAGTTAGACATTGTTTAGGAGGTTTCTTACTCGGGCTATACGTTTCTTGTAATCATAGCTAGCTAGAAATGGATTTTTATCTTAAGTCTGGCACCTTGGGTGCAGAATGTTCTAGCCTGCATGGAATTTATGGGGCAAAAGCTTATGCAAAATGTGTCCTCGCTATAATTAGCTAACAACATTAAGATTAACAGCTATAATAATAGAAATGTTTATCTATTAGCAAAATAATTGATGAATCCTGGCCATGGCATGTATGCCTTACAGACTTAATTTCTATCTCTCCCCAAGACCATGGTGAAGAGCTATTTTGTCATTACTTTTGTGATCTTACTCAGCATCATGACCGGCTAAACAGCCGTGTACAATAATTATTATCGGCCTCCTAGGATGAGGACCGAGGATCTTTAACATTACCATGACTTAGTGCTTTACAGCAAGAGTCTATAAACCCCTTGCCTAAACAGTATCATAAGAGTAGAGAGCGTAGCTATGAGGCTGTAGAATTTAATGGTAATGGATTACAATGCAAATTAGATCTAAACAAAATACTCAGTGTTACTTAACAAACAAAGAAGCTTAAGGGTACTCAATACTTTATGTTTTAATGGTAAACAATGAATAGCCTTTGATTCCATTGTGTACAATGGAAGATTCAAGATCAAAGCTGTAAAGCTGGAGTGAAAAATTGCACCTTTATTGTGCCATGATTAATAGCTATATCAACCACCATAAAAGCCACACCAGATATCATAATCTCACTTAGGTTACTACAATAGTTGTGTTAATAAATCAATAAAGTAAGTGAGCAATGGCTTCACACCTTTACTCCTTTCTTTTTTCTGCTTCAAAGTGCATGCTTTGTGTTCATTGTGTGGGTGTGGTCCTTGGCTTGCAAAGAGTATCTATAAAAGCAGCTTGTCATTGCCTGCTTGATTCATTCGCATTAGAGATCACTTCGATACTTTGATTCTGTATAGCAGTGCATCATCCGATTCTACTGAGCACTACAACCTTGAGAGTCATGGCTATGATTGATATGGAAGCTAAGACTGGTATGGAATATGGACCAGTGGGATACATTTATCATCTTTCCAGCAAGAAGCCAATTAGTCCATCTGGAGGAAAATTGGATCCTACCAATGGCACTGAACTAGTTGTATATGACTCTAAAAAGAGGCAGGCATTCTTCAATTCCGATTTGTGCGTGTAAAGGAGTTTGGACACTTTGGATACATTGAGCATGTGGGAAGCAGCAAAGTTGTTCATCCCACTGAAAACAACAAATTGGTCTTGTTCGAAGAGAGGAATATCAATGCCTTATTTACATTTGATCTTGAAAGGTATACAATGATGCATCGAAATGGAAAGCATTGGCACATTGAAGGGGATAATCCAACACCAATAAATGGAGCAGCTTGCCTCCTTCAGATGCAAGCAAATGAGTTGAGGTCCAGCAAAGCAGAGTCAAAGGATGCCACAATCAACGATGCTGCAAAATTTTACTTTGGCAAAATAGACGCTCACCACTTGTATCCTTACTCTAAGTCATTTCCAAACATGTCACATAATTGGAAACTATTGCAAGCTTTTATTGCACCCAAGACATCACGATCTTTCGTGATTTACTATAAAGTCGGTCGGATGAAAGAATTCTCTGAGACAATCACACATGCTTGGAAAATTTCAGCAGAAGTAGCGTACCAGTTTCTTAAGAGCAGTGTTGGTTATGATGGGTCTATTTCATTGGCTGAAACAAGTACATTGACGGAAGAAAAGAGTGTGTCACTCACAATAATATTGATGTTAAAGAAGGTGATACAGTTTGCGTGTGGCAATACGTGCACTGCCTCGCTGAATTTGGTGACGAGATTGTGTTCCTGAGCAATATCATCTGTGACACAGACAGCGTCGATAAGAAGCCAGATGTATATTATGTTTAAAAACGGCCTAGATACTGGATAGTGATGTGATCTGTCACACCAAAAGCTTAAAGACACTGAATATCTAGCTACCCTTTCGTTCAAAAATGGCTAAAATTTATCTTTATCTCATAACATGCAGACTTCATATGCAAAATTTATGACAGTACCAGGGGCGGCTGAGGGTAGATCAGTTTGGGGGGGCAGTATAACAAATGTCATATATTTAGTACAGTTCAATAAACAGAGCTTGTAGCTAGCTAGTTAGATCGACCTTCATGCATATGGCTATTACATAATATTATTTAGAATTTTTTGATTCAACGAACTTTGAATTGATTATAGTAGGTGAGTTGCTAGAAATCAGTGTACAATAATATTATAATGTAGGTCTAACTCTATCCATCCAGTTTGGGGGGGGCAAGGCCCACTGATCTTAACTTTGGGGGGGGGGGGCGATTGCCCCCCCTGCCCCCCCCCCCCCCCCCTATTCCGCCTCCCCTGAGTACTATATTATACACAATGTCATACTTTGCTGAGGCAGCTAAGAAATTAATATTTTACACCCCCTTTCATATCAAAAATATTCTGCACTTGGGGTGCAAGGTAGCATTGATTTGAAGGGATATGTATGAATTTCAGATACCGATTCCTGCATGGCCATAGCTAAGCATGTTGCATGGAAGATGGAAAGTATCATACAAGCCTAGAAATAAGGGTGGAAGATTCCGTACAATTAGTGCAATCCACAGCTAACTAGAAGTGCATTCATATCCTAAGTCTGTTGCACCTTGGGTGTGGAATATCCTAGCCTGGAATGTAGGATGATAGCTATTACAAAAAAAAAATAATGTATCCTCGTTACAGCCCCACATCTATAATAATATTATATTACATGTATTATGTAGCTTGAGGATTGAGGATCTTGAGATGTATTTTACTTGAGGATCATTCAACAAAACACATATTAACTTACATTTGAAGTAGGTATTTTTCAAAGTATAAGCTATTATGCTAAGCAATATTTGCTACAATGTCATGTGTGCACTCAAAATAGGTGTTATTCTTGAAGAAATTTCAAGAAGACATTGTCATTATCATCCTTGAGAAGAAGGTCTTTCTTACACAATCCACCAATTAGCACATATCGAGAGATATTTGGCTCTTTAGTGATAAAGTGGCATATCGCTATGTTAAACCTTTGAGAATCTGAATTTGCATCTGTGCGGCTAACATAGAAATATAACCAGTTTGTCAAGGCAGAGTTTGGCTGTGTGGTTTCCCATGGGGAATCTTGATCCAAAAGATGCTGTGGCCAATGATCAGTTTTAGCAACCTCAAAGAGCTCCTTGAGATCATCGTAGTCATTTTGATGCAGCTTGAGATCTTCTTTCCACTTGGTCAAAGTATTCATCAAGTCCTTTTTGCTGACAGCGGTAGCCTGCCTTGATAGTATATAGCTAGTTCCATGTTATTTTCGTTTTTGGAGAATTTATCGAATCCCCTCTTCACATCAGTTTTGTTATCCTTTATTGGAGCAGAGAGCCTTTTGCTCTTAAATATCATGTCCTCAAACTCTTTACTGATGGGTTCAATGCTCACAAACTCTGGATTCTCATTGAAGAACCTACTGTAGCAATTGCCCATCTTAGCTCTGATAGATCAGGTGGCTAGTCTCAAAAGACTCGGGCAGGAGAGCTTAAACTTTAGGCTCTGAAATAATTTAGTCAATCTCGTTTGGAGAAAAGAGAGAATTTGAGCTGCGAACTGTCACGGTTTTCTCGAGTAGAGCATAGAGCTAGCTGCAGAGCCTGCCTTCAAATTTTGGCGGGATAGGGCAAAATTTTGCGCATGCGCACTTGGCCCTACTTCCCGCCAAAAACCTCACGTTTATAACATGGTAATGGTCGATGTTAAGAGACTGAGATGGATGACGAACAGGATGACGAATCAATTGGCAAGGTAAATATGAAAATTTAATGATACATTATCTCAACTCACAAATTATATGGCGTCTTATCTTTAGCAAACTCGAAAACGTTCCGCTCGTTCTGTGAGCGTGGACAGTAACAGCGTCGAGTCTGAGACCCAGGAGTCAGGCTCTGCGGTAGCCACTGACTACTTCCCATCCAGTAAGCTGTTTGAGTACCAGTGGCCGCTGGGAGACGAAGGGGCGGAGCACTACATGCTCCAGGAACACGTCAAGGAGTACCTCGACATAAGGGGGATTCAACGAAAATATCCTGGTCAGTTCAGTTGACAATCTGCCGCTCTATAATATATCCGAGGCTGTTCCATCAAAAGCTGGGGATGAGGCTACACTCCCCGCCACTTACTTTAACATGTACCTTCCTTTCGTGGTGGGATTTTATGCATGTATTAGGACAGTGTGTGTGTGTTGGGGGGGGGGGGGGAGATCTATGTCATCTTGTTTTATCCCCAGTAGCGATTTACTTTTCTGGGGTTATGAGGTAATTATGGTGTAACCTATAGTGTACTCCATGTCTGTAATTGGGGCATTGTGTGTACGATATTGATGAGTTTGTACCACATGCACCTGTATAATATTGTCATCAGTCTCTTCTAAATGTAGATCTAACACGCCGCAATTTGGATGTTGATGAGAGATGATATTTAGTTGGAAGGGGCGTGGTCACGGAGATACAAAGCAACAAGGGTGAGTACAGAGTACATTCACAGATCTACGTATGTGACTATGGCATTTCAATTACTATAATGATATACTATCCGTATGTATTGTCATAGAGGAGGTTGGTCACGATTTTCGTAAAATGTGCATTTTATTATCGTGCATCATATGCAATATATTGTTTTGGCTGACTCAGTGGGTGACCTGGGTTGCTTAGGTGTACATTGCAGCCTATGGAAAACCACTCTAATTAGAATCCGTGACCAACTTCCTCTGGTATTGTCACGTCTACTCAACTGACATCTGTGTAGTATCTTAAAGACTCTCTTGTTTGTGGGTACTAAATTAAAATTAATGAAAGTAGAACTCTTTTCACTAAAATGTAACTGCTAAGGTTATGTTTATTTTCGAATAAGTACATGTAGTGTCCCTGCAAATAAATGTAGACGTAGGTAGGTAATTAATATTATTATAATTTGCCGATGGCATACACATGTAGGTCTGGTTGGTCTCTGCAGTGAGGAGGTGCTGGAGCTGATGGCTGAAGAACACCCTCAGAAGTATCAAGAGTACTGTAACATTGCCGTCGTCCAGGAGAGAGAATTCCAAGCAATGCTCAGGAAAAAGACAATGGAGTCCAAGAGAATAGCAATACTGGTGAGACTGACACCTACAACTACTTCTATTGCTATTACAGATTTGAAGAGAGAGAGGGAGAGAGAGAGAGAGAGAGAGAGAGAGAGAGAGAGAGAGAGAGAGAGAGAGAGAGAGAGAGAGAGAGAGAGAGAGAGAGAGAGAGAGAGAGAGAGAGAGAGGGGGGGGGGGGGGGGGGGGGAGAGAGAGAGAGAGGGAGAGAGAGAGAGAGAGAGAGATCAGAGAAGAACGTCCATTCCACTGCGAGAGGGAGAGAGAAGAACGTCCATTCCACTGCTATTCTTCATAAGTTTCTTTTATCTGCTGCAGGCTGAGAATCAAGACTCAGAGTGTGCCTCACCGGAGATCCTAGCCAAATCAATCTGTCTAGCTGTGGAGTACAATACTAAGTTAGCAGAGCAGAGGAGAACCACCAGACATATGTCACACAAACTAAGGTGAATTTACATAATATACTTGCATACTGATGAACTTACATGTATATCGCATATGCCCAATTTCAAGAGGTGCCTTACATGTACATGATAATTCAGGCTTAGCCTAATGTACATGTACTTGTATACACAAATGGAGGCGTTCATGTTAATTCATGTCTTTAAATTATTGATTGCCGCTAAACTGTACTATTATAGAGTATCACAGATTCTTCTATACATATAATATTCAGTGAATATTGCTGCTCGCCCCGTATCCATGTTTTTCAACATGGTTCCATGGATGCATGTCTGGCTATTTGCTGCTACACAATTATTTCCAACATTTCTGAACAATTGGGTCGATTCTGTATACCAATTGCTACAGTCACTGTGTGCTTTTATCCCCCTACATGTTAGATCACCCATACCCCTCGCCGTCCCCCTGTTGTGCGTGAGTTAATTCTGCTCATGTACAGTACAAGAGGTAAAGGTCGTCAACAGATTCACGCGTACTACTGCAGCTCTCATTTCTATGCAGATGCAGGTGCAGCGCGTGGGGTATGTGCTCTATCGAGCTTTAATCAGAAGATCAATAATATGACTGGCTTTTGCCCCATGCACATGGCATTGTGCAAGGTTTATTCTGTTACTAAATGAATGCACAGGAGTGCAAAACCCTCACCGCTACACGCATGCATGACTCATGCACATAATATAGAGATCTATAGTAGCTAGCATTATTTCAGTGTGTATGCCTGCTGGAGTATTGAACTAGATACATACTACCATAATAATATGGTAGTATGTATCTAGTTCAATACTATATACATACCCTGCACCTGAAGTACTCCAGTTTTCTTCGGAGTCAGTGCATGATATAGGCTAGGGGGGAAGGTACCTGCCTATGTCACTATAATAACTGAAAGCCTCTGAGACTACTTAATAAACTCAATTATGCACTTGAGAGCCACTGCCTGTTTACACTGTCACTGCACTAACAACTGACCAGAAAGGCACAGAATGGCAACCACAGCTGCACACTATTATACCACTGGGCAGGACTTAACGTGACCACTCTTCCTTGATGCCTGGTAATCCTCAGATGCGTACTTTCTCTCAGACGACCCTTACCATACGGACGGACAAACAAACGGACGGACGGACGGACAAAAATCGCCAAACGATTGCAGTAACCCTCCGCCTACGCTTTGCGGCGAGGGTTAATAAGACTTAAAGATATCAAAGCAAGTGAGGTAAATGTGTATAATATTATAAACAGAATTTCTCTTTGAAATACAGTCGAGCCTCCGATAACGGACCCTCCGAGAAGCGGACAACCTCTCTACAACGGACAAGCGTCATGTTACGGATTGAACTTAGCATAGTTATAATACATTAGCAACCTCCGAGAAGCAGACGCTTCTCGATTCCGGACAGCGGACAAAAGTCCAGCTCCCAATGTGACTTTCTAATACAAATTCGCTTCTAAATAACGGACAACAGTAAACCACGCCCTCAAAATTGTCCGAGCCCACGCCCACATTACCAAGCGCGCGCATATTAAGGTAGCATTAAAGTGCGTGGGCGTGAGGTGGGGGATATGACACCTAAACCACATCAAAGTCATTAGTGAGGTGCATGTTGTGTAACCACGCCCTTTTAATTGCACAGGTCTCAGGGGTGTGGCTGCTAGAGCCGGAAGTGTTCATTTAATATCCTCCATGGACCGGAAGCCGAGCCGGAAGGGAGGGGCCAGGCCACGCCCAAAACAGCCCCACCCTGTTCCCCAAGGACCACCATTCCCAATCAAGTGCCTACTAACCACCGGATGTCCACCGGAAGCCCACAATCAATCCCAATTAAAACATACAGCTCCTCAAGGCCAAAACACACACAAACACTTGGAGGCCGTTCTGCCACACCGCCCACGCAAGAGCTCACCTCATTTCCTGTGTGGGCGGGGCAACAACACGTCATCGCAACCACATCCGCTTCAAACCATCGTCAGCTTCCGTCCAGCCGTACAGGCCCCTCGATCGCACCGCCGTACAGTGCCTCATTAACTGACATGGCCTCACCTTTGACCTCCTGCCACGCCCCCAAAGCCTCCTGGCCGGGTTCAAAGGTCACCACCGCATCCGGGACACGCCCACCTATCGCCGCAGCCAAGTCCCCGGCCCCGATGTCCAAGCACTGGCCCGTGAAGCCACGCCCAATCGGAAGCAATAAAACCTGCATTAACGCACACGCACACACTCCACACAGTGCCAGGAACACGCCCACATGCTTAATTAGGCCTATTTAGCTTTTTTTTTTTTTTTTTTTTTTTTTCAAGGCGACCTGAATACTAAGCAGAAAAAAAATTGTCCAGAAAACCGCATAATACACCTAGGATGCACAGTAGAGCCAATGCAAGCCGCAGGCAGCCTAAGGCCATCACTTATAATATAATAGTTTCCCGTCCCCCGCCCGCATGCTATTTTGGCACCCGCATCCTCACTTATTATTGGCAGTTTCATCGGCCACACCCCTAATTCAAGGCGGGTTTAGGGGTGTGGTCAGATTCTTGCATGCAAGATCATGCTCGAAGTTACTGAACTGTATGCTAGCTAATAGCAGCAGAATAATAATATTATTAATACAGTAATAAAAAATATCCGCCCGCCCGCATGGGTTGATGGCTAATCAGGGGACGGGAAACAAGTATATTATAAGTCATGGCCTAAACTTCAATTTTGTCAAAAAGTTGGTAAAAGTCGTCAGAAATCCACATAATACACCTAGGATGCACAGTAGAGCCTTACAAAGCAAGCAAACAACCTATACTCCAATTTTGAGAGTTTTTCTAAATAACGCACACCACGGGAATTTCCCGTTTTTCACGTAGCGCGTGGGCGGAAAACATTGCAAACGTATGGCTTCCCTATACAAACATATGGGAAACTTTAAAGGACCGTAACTTTAATTCTAAGGTGTGAATCAAAATTCCGCTTCCAAGAAATTTCCAGGCACGATCCATTCTGCGTGCTCATATGAATAGTTTGTTGTGAATAGCTTCCCAGAGTCTCAAACATTATTTACATTAAATCTTTTTTTTTTTTCTACTTAGTGTTTAATTTAAGTCGTTGCGGTTAATAGTTAAGCAAGAATGCTTTGATCTTGCTTTGATGTGGGCAATTACCGGCCTTTTCTTCAGGGGCCACTTCCGGTCGCTAATTACACGCGCATAATCATCCCTGGCCGATTCTGGACACGCCCACCTTCGACCAAAAGCACTCGTATGGCCTCTTCGGCCACGCCCCTTCACGATTCGCTAATTGAATTAGCCAATCCTGACGCTCACGCCCACGCACTTTAATGCTACCTTAATGTGAAATTGATATAAAATACTGAATAATATTAATATACTGTCAAACTTGTAGGCCCGAGTGGGCTATATAGTCACTATTATAGCTATTTACAGAAGGCCGGATGATGATAATGAGTCCACCAACTCCTTCATCTTGTCTATGTAAGGCTTGGGTCCGTAGAGGTGATACTCACACGGTATTTCTAATCCATAACCAGCTCCTCTATTAATTTTCTCACCAATAACTTTCGCAAACACCTTGTTAATATCACGTTTCAAAAAGTTTGAAATACTCGGAGCTAGGTTGAAAGGAACATGTCCAACCACTTGGTCGTCTTGGTACACATGCAGCTACAGCATTTCTGTCAGCTATGTTTGTAGGTTCACATTTCAGGATCAGCATTTCATCTTGAACTGGAATCCATATTTCCATGTATGCATGATAGCCTCTTATATATGAACTGAAGTATAAAACTTCAAGAGCACTTGCAGTTGCAATTTGACTAGCCATGCCATTTAGCTATTCACGTGTTGAGTCAGCAACCTGCCGCGCCCCGCCCATAATATTAAGTACCTGGGTACCACGTGGATCTGCAGCTGCGCAGCTGCTGCACTGTACTACTGCACTGCAGGGTGGCTGCGTAAATTATTGCGTGCTCAAGGTATGGCTTCCAAGGCTTCACGACCAAGCTCTAGTGGTCCACCAAACAGAAATTATTTATCGCTAGAGAAGCAGGTGGAATTTATCCACCATTCACAGAGTCACCCTCGAACACCTATCAGAGCACTTGGAGAGATCTTTGGATGTGGAAAAACACAGATTGCAAAGATCTTAAAGAATAAGGATTCGATCCTAGCTCTTTATCAAGCTAATGTTTCTGGCAGCCGAGTCCATACAAGTAAGTCTCGCACATCAGAGTACATTGAAGTGAATGAAGCTCTCTACAAATGGTTCACTCTTGCCTGCTCGAAGAATATTTATCCTGGCGGGTCAGAATTAATGGAGAAGGCCAAAGAGATTGCTGAGAAGCTTGGAAAACCCGAATTTAAAGGCTCTCAGGGATAGTTAGACAAGTGGAAGAAGCGATATAATGTAAAGCAATTAAGGATCTGTGGAGAGTCTGGTGATGTGCAAGGGGAGACGGTACAATCTTGGAAGGAGAGACTGCCAGAGATCGTGCAAGGATATTAGAAAGAGAATGTGTGGAATATGGATGAAACGGGCATATTTTGGCGTGCTTTACCCGATGGTGGTTTTGGCCAGAGGAGTAAAAGCTGTAAAGGAGGAAAGAAAAGTAAACAGCGCATCACAGTAGCATTTTTTGTATCCGCGTCTGGCCATAAGGAAAAACCAGTGGTTATTTGGAAATCAGAAAACCCCAGATGCATGCAAAGATTTAACAAGTCTTCCTTACCAGTTTCATACTATAGCCAAGCGAAAGCTTGGATGACCGGGGAGATACTTGAAGATATTTTGATCAAATTAAACCGCCGTCTGTCGAGCTCGAATCGTAATATTCTACTCTTTATGGATAATGCAGGCTGCCATCCTGAAAATTTATCAGGAAAATTCTCAAACATCAAGATTTGCTTTCTTCCGCCAAATACAACCTCTACTCTTCAACCTTTGGATCTAGGAATAATCCAAAATTTCAAGGTCCATTATCGCCGATTTTTTTTTAGGTATGTTCTCTCAAAGATTGACATGTGTGATTCTGCTTCTGATGTGGTAAAATCAGTCGACATACTGGTAGCTATCAGATGGGTTGCTCTATAGCATGGTCTCAAGTAAAAGCCGAAACCATAGCAAAATGCTTCAGGAATGCTGGTGTCTTGGACAAAGAATTGGATGTGGTCAGCCGTGGGATAGATGATTCCGATCCATTCTTAGACGCTGATGAATGCATGGAGTTAGAGCAGTTGATCGAGAAGACCGGTGCTGGTAGCTGTACTGTAGAGGAGTTTGTCACCGGTGATAGTGACCTTTCCATGTGTGCAGAGATGGATGATGATAACTGGGACACAGCATTTGTTGCAGAATTAGGGAATGATCAGCAAATGGAAGAAGGAGATGGTGAGGATGAGGACGGCGACATTGATGAAGAAGAACCACTTCGAATTCCTAGATTAACAACATATAAGGAAGCTATAACTGCTTTAGAAGATGTATGCTACTTCTTGGAGTATAAAGGGCATGGAGATGAAGCCGTATCTGTCAGCAGAAATATTGACAAAATCGTTAATCTAAAGCACACATGTGCACAACAAGCGACACTGCATGACTACTTTAGTCAATAATAATGCAATGATCCACTCATAACATGTATTATTAAGTCTTATTAAGTCTTGAACATTCAATTATACATTTCAATGCATCTCTACCCTATTAAAGAGTGTATATAAGGTCAAATACTGCAAACCTCCGAGATAAGGACAACCTCCGAACAAAGGACAAAAGGCCCATTCCCAAAGTGTCCTTTGTTCGGAGGCTCGACTGTATAGACCACACACAGTTGCAGTCAGCCATAGGCACACACACATGTAACCGCAGTAATGGAAGCAAAAACACCATTTTTATAATAATATTATTAGCAAGATAATTTTTATCACCAGTATATACCCAGCCCAGTACCACTTGAATAGATTGCGAATGTTGCCCAAGAACACAACTGTTAATTTCTTGCTAATAAGGCATGTCTGTTCTCTTCCACAGTCTTCAGAACAGCAACTTTACAGATGAGAGCATACCACACTTAACAGACCTGATTGAATCAGCCAGGAATGTTGAAACGCTTGATCTTCGGTAAGTTATGCTATTACTTTATACACCTCATAATAATCATTAATTCACTGAATCCGGTACAGTGATACTATCAATTATTATTATTGTTATTATCATTATGACTATGATTATCATGATTGTACATGTATGCAGCAACATTGTAGTGGAATCAACGAACCACTTCACTCGAGAAGGAGTGGAACAAATAGAGAAGGCATTGAGAGAAACTTAGCAAAAGATATGACTGAACTGAAATTGTTCACACCACCAGCAGTGGAACCACTGCCACTAAACAAAGCCAACTACACAATCATGACATTGTAAGTGTTGTATCAGTTATATAATAATATTATTATAATATCACAAAGTCATGCATTATCTATGCAACAACCATTCATAAGTAAGCCTACAAGGTTATACCAGTTTTTTTGTATACAGAAAAATTATTGTGCAGTATTCATTTACATTGTGCAACAATAATAGATCTGCCATAGATACATGTATGTGTGTAACGTTTGCATGAGTGTCAGTTGTAGTGGTAGCTGTCTCTCTTTGATCTCTACAGATGACAACAAAACTAACATTACCACTAATCATTATAATTAACTCTCTAGCCTAATCCCCAGGACAGAGGCCATCCCGGCTTTCAACGTTACACAAGAAAAGCGGGAGGGTCTGGAATCAGAAGTCATGTGACTGATTTTATCCATACGAAGAGCATATCCTTAAAGGGTGAAAAAGTAAAGTTCAGGACGTTGCCATTGAAAATGTGTAAGGCTTTGAAACTATTGAGTGATTATTTTTAAATAAAGAGCAAAAAAAACCTTTGGGAATTTGAAAGAGGCTGGCTCTTCAAAGCGACCTTTGTACCTGTGTCATTGTGACGCAAACTCATGTGATTTCTGATACCAGCATAGGCTCCAACTTTTCCTGAACAGCTCCAGGGACATAGACCACACCCACTAGATATGGCCATCATTAATTAAAACTCCACCCACACCACACCCAATATGATTAAATTTGATGACCACAATGCCCAGAATATACTTTCTAGAGCATGAATTTGCAAGCCCAGTAGAGCTCTTGTAGTGTTGCTACTGCAAAAACCCAAATTTGTAAGGCACTACCACAAGCAGGTTGTTCACCAATAAGTGATTAGTGGTACTATTACTACAGTGTTTATGCTAGTGTCTGGACCTCTTCCGGGACCATTAATACAATTATAGAAAAGCCTTCCGGGACGCGGGACAATTGCTAAAAATCTGGGACTGTCCCGGAGATTCAGGGACAGTTGGAGCCTATGTACCAGGCCCTCCCGCATTTGATTTACATTGAAAGCTGGGAGTGAGCGTGGAGATGAGGCTACTGTAATAAGGTATGAGATGCATAACTCTTATAATATTATACCTGATCATATTATTGGTAAGGTGCTGGGTTGCTCCTGGCCTGGGAGTGAGAGGGAGAAGGAGGGAGAAATTACTGACGATCATCACCAGAGACTCCGCTGTGGGAAGGGGGTGTGGCATAGTGAGGGTAGTGGGAGGGGCCAGAGGGAGAAGGAAGGGCACTCCACCGAGATGGAGAGGGACCTGTATAAGTATGGACACAATCATTAATGATGAAGCATGCCAGCCAGTACTATTAAGCTTTATAGTGTTGGTCATGTAGAAATAACTAACTCACCACTCTGTCTTCTCCATGGAGACTGCTGACCAGACCACTGCTCATCATACCCACCACTGTAGCTCCATGAACTTTGACCCCCTCCCGGACTTGCAGCATACCCACTGGCACCACCCGATGACCGTGACCTTCTCTGCCCCTGCTCATAAGGACTTGGCGAGTTCCATCCCATCTCCCCTCCCCCTCCTCCTTCTCCTTGCCTATAGTATACATTCTGTGGCTGGTCCCTGGCCCAGCTGTTGTAGCTGTTGCCACTGTGACTCGGTGAGTTGTAGTAGCCTCCTCCTCCATAGGCTGAGCTCGGTGAGGGAGCCAGTCCACGGAAGCCATGGCTCTCTCCTTGAGAGCTGTAGTACTCACCACCTCTCTCTCTTTCTCCTCCACTGCTCTGATGAGGGGAGCCAGCATCACTGCCTCCTAAGGAATGCCTATACATGTGTGTAGAAAACGCTTGAAATGGACAAAATCTTTATTTCTATGGTTCTCACTCTCCTATCAGTGTTTGTTTCACAATTTCACTCAAGAGCTAGGGGCATGCATATGCCTAGTGCTACCTCCAGGGAGAGGGACGAACACATTTTGGTGGGGGGGGGGGGGGGGGGGGGGGGGGAGGGAGGGGGTCAAAAGGAATTTAACGTCTGTGTGGAGAATTGGCTTGAAATCAACACTGACTCGATTTACATAATTTTAGCCACGGGGTTCGAAACGGCCACCCACATCATCCTATCTCTGTCAGTTGCGTTATTTGTGCATCGATATCAGCTAACTGCAGCGCCACGATAGAAGTCAGAGAGGGGCAGATAGTGCTGCATATGGATGGGTCTTCATCAAGTTGAGTGATGATCTTTATAGAGTTGGTCCGATTTTGTATGTTGTTACAGGTTGGCTATATAGATAGATGGCTCAGAGAGAGAAAGAAATGATTACCAACAGCTGGAAGTATTCATCGACGTACACTTAGTCGACAGACATGGGAGGGGCTTGTTAACTGACCACGCCTTCTAATAACTTTCCGGAAGCGATAAACCCCCGGTATAAAGGTCATATAAAGTGCTGCGCTGGCAGCTGAAGCTGAGTTGGCGAGGCATTCTCTATGGTTTGGCTGAAGTTTAAACAATTGTGTGGACGCTACCAATAAAAATTTTACGTTCGGTGATGATCAGATCGACTGCGTAGATCACTTCAGTGGCTAATTTGTTATGATTGAGAGGAAATGGATGGTAGTAATGATCAGCCTCAAATTTCAAGTTAGTTTACGATATTTTACTGTACACTCATACTAGGGTGATGTAAATCATCGAGGGGGCGAGGTTTTGCTCACAGCATAGATAGGGGGAGGATTGGGATGCCCCCTCTACTATCTTCGATCCATAGTACATGTACAAGCAGCTATCTGTTGCTCAGCTGATTCAGTCTATTGTCACTACAAAGACCAAGGGATGAGGAGTATAAATATTAAACAGTTGCGTACCATGCATGATTCATCCCCAGTACGTCAGGAGCTTTGCCACTGAGGCCACTCTGATTACTATGTGGTTACAGAATTGTACGTACAGCTAGCTTAGTCTCGCTAGCCACACCCTACAACTAGCTAAGTACTGAAATTGGATCATAATCTAGGGGTGTATCTTTATTAACTGGAATTGCCCGTTTCATTTTTCTTATGTATAGTCCATATCCTTACCTCTAGAGCATGAAAGGTTCACTAGGTTCAGAAGGTTCACAATTGGTCAGATTGGTAGTGCCATGTGCACTGTGAACGAGAGTGGCCATAAAGACGCATTCTCGAACAAATAGCACAAAGCGCTGTGTGTTTGGAAAGGCCAGCAGACCACCAAGCCTCGAGCAAAGCAAGAGGCGAGGTCTATTCTTTGTTAGACTTCACCCATGCCCTTGATGTTCGGGCAGTTGAGGTACAGATGGTGGGGGTGGGAGATTGCTAACTGCATGAAGAAGATATGCGTTGTATAGTACCTCAGATTATTAGGAATAATAAGTGTATACTCAATATTTAATACCATAGCCATGTGGGAATTGATGCTTGGGTCCCAAATTAACATCACCAAGAATTCAATGGATTTGACCTTTTGCAGTTTGGTGCCTGCTTATTATGGCCATTGCAGACCCTTAAGGTGACTATTTTATGCAGGTACATGTACTAATGTGATAGATATTTCTGCGATTGGCCCAAACGGTAAAGTTTTGTACCCGCTAACATTATACCCAACCATATAGTCTCGTGCCCAGCCCCCCCCCCCCCCCCCCCCTTTCATGCACAAGGAGAGAAGGGGGCTGGGCACGAGACTAGCCAAACTATAATACAGAGTATTAGAATTTGTCAACCCTGTAACACTTCCATATACTACTAATCGCAAAATTTAGCGCTCGCAAAATTGCAGAAATATGTACCTGCAAACAATTTTCACCTCATGGTAATTCCCCTCTAATTTTCTGGCCATGATATTATGATTGTATTTCTGTTGAATAGCACCAACTGAGCGAGTGTTGACAGAGAGAGACATAGCCACACTCTTGAATCTGATGCACAAGTTCAGCTACAAGTGGAATGAGATTGGACTGGGACTAGGATTTGTTCAATCAGAGTTGACACTAATCAGCAGCAATCCCTTGCTATTGATATCTGCCCCTGCCAGCTACCTCCGTATGTTACTGAGTCAGTGGGTTCAGTGGCCGACAAAGGAACACTGTACTAAACCAACCCTCAAAGCATTGTGTGAGGCACTGCGTGGTTCACTTGTTGGACTGGGAAGACTGGCAAAGCAGATTGAGACGGAATTGAAATGTTCTAGCACTGGTAAGGATAGCTTTCTATAATATACCATAGACACTGGGTCTGCAACAGTAAGGAAATAATATGCCCTTAAACTTTCTACTATGCATATATACTGTACATAGGATACATACATGTATTATTAACAAGCTTTAAGAGAAAGCATGCGCTGAATTGATAACACTTAAATGGGATAGGCGGGGCAAACATAATGAACATGTTTGAGGGTGCTAAGGTCAAAAATTGATGATTGACTTCGATAGTGACAAATGTCGATGCTACAATCACAGAGACGAACTCAACGGCACAGTACAGCTTCTAAACTTCACATCGGTCATGGATGGCACCCTGCCACGCTATGCAATATGCATGCTTGAATACGGTGTGCTGTATATAGCGCCAACTAGTTTTATTTATACATGGGATTATGTAATCCAAGGGAATGCATGAAGTTTGACCAGCCATACTTGTATTTCAGTGTTCTTTATTATAGGTAGTAATCATTCAGCCAGCTGTCCTGTTGGGCACCCACTATCACAGCCAGGAGTAGCACAGCCGGGAGTCCCACAGCCGGGGGTCACACAGCCGGAGTTCGCACAGCCAGGAGTCACACAGCCGGGAGCTACACAGCCAGGAGTCGCACAACTGGTGGGGGTCCCCCAGCCGGGGGTCATGCGAGTGGTACAGCGGAGAGCCCCACAGCTTCACAACGCTCCACAACATATGACTGCTGGCTTTCGGATGTCTCATAGTAAATTTTATACCATTCTGTCGAAATATCATTTTATTCGTATAATATTATTATAGGATTTCCTGTTGTTTCTGGATATCATCCCCCTGGTCCTCCTCCCCCACCTGTTTATCCAGTTGGCCACTTGTTTCATCCACTGTCACAGCCAGCTATCAGTGCACAGCCTCACCAACGCATGCCACCAGGCTTTGGTAAATTACATAATAGTTAGACACTGTTCGCTCGGGATTCTACACAGAGCCCTTCGGTCTTCTAAATCACGTAGAAACCGACTAAACAGTGTCTAACTACTTTAGATCCTAGCAACAATGCCCAACATGCAGCTTTGTATATAAACAACTGCCTAGCAACAAACTGGCCACAGGCAAACAAAATTTACCAGTTTTTTTATGGAGCTTACAAGGTTTTTTTTTATGAAGGATAGATACTGCAGTTCAACCAATCAGATCACTGTATTTGTTACAAGTAGGATCTAAATGTATATTACACGTATGGTGTATTGATGTATGCATGCAGGTTATCCAGGTGCTGCTGGCTATACAGCCGTTCCCCCTGGTCTCCCTCCACCCCACTATGGACACAGTCAGCCACCTACTACTGCACAGTTTCCAATGATGGGTAATTTTTATGGGGTGGGGGGGGGAAGATTGTGTCATACAAAAGTTCAATGTACCATACAGTGAACTTTTGTATGACAGGAGACACCATCAAACAAAATTAATTACCAAATTAACATCTGCACTTCATCGAATGAATGTAGCACCTTTGTACAAGAGACAGCTAGTCAAAAATGACGCCACTAGCTTCCCAGGCTATAGCCAGATCCAAATTCAAAGCATACAGGCCTTGACACGTGGTGCGAAGATTTTTGATGCGCATGCGTGAAAATGTGCCATGCCCACAATGATACATTACGCGCGAATGGCATTTCACAACTGCTAGCACCACTCCATTGCTGCCCCTCCTCCAATGGAGGTAGCAGACCCTTCGAGATCAAAATGTACCCATTGTCCAGCGAAAGTATGACGTCCTCCTCGTGATCAAAATGCACTCCTCATCTAGCAAAAGTATGACCCCCGCTTCGCAATCAAAATGCACCCCTTCTCCAGCGAAGTACATGTACCTGTATGATCCTCTACTCCAGATACGCTAGACCCCTTCCTAAAGATCAATAGCACCCCTCCTCCACATAAAGTGGTATCCCCCAACAGAAAAGCACCCCCTGAAGTTGAAACCACCCCCCTTCTCTGTGAAGTCACCCTCCTCCAAAACAGTTACTGCATGCACTTTTGACACAATCCACCCCCCATAATTTTTTGTACTCATGTGGTATCATGCATTATTTATGTATACCCGACAATATACAATGTAGCTGGAAGTTAGCCTTGCCCCCAGGCCACTCCCACATTTTCAATGCGTACATATTTGCATGCCAGCAAGATAATAATTGTATGCTACACATTGCAGGTGTAGGGACTCCATTTCAACCATCATATCAATATCCTCCATATTACCAGCCTGGATATCCACTCTCCGCTGGATATAGTAGTTTGGCATTCCTTAATAATTGGCCGCAAGGTATGTTAATACATATGTAGTAAAAATAGTTTGAAAATATATTTTTGATAGCTGTAATTGCATGTTATAGGTGGGATCATTCACCAAAGCTTTCCACAAGGCTGCAGTCAGTATAACATGCCAACCAGCCATGCCTCCAATACTGACACAGACCAAGGTAAGGGCTATCAAATTAAGACTAAATATTCCTTTTCATGATAATAATTATAATTATTAGGACCTCCTTCCAAGAAAAGTAAGCGCACACCCTCACCTCAGCCTCCCATTGATCAGATTCAGCTCTCCACTGATATGGCACAGCAACTTGACCACTGGCGGCAAAAGATTGCAGCCTCGTACCTCGTTGAAGAGTCCAAGTCAGATGCATGGCCACCTCTAAAAATTGTTAATTTCGTCCAGCTAGCACTAGTCCAGCAGGATAAGCGTGCTCAACACTTAGATCTCCACACAATTGAGAGTGATATTGATAACGTTTATGGACAAAAAATTAATATGAAGTATGATGATTTATTTCGAAATATAGACCATAGCTCGCTAATTTTAATCGAGGGCAGACCGGGAAGTGGAAAAACGACCCTACTAGTAAGAATCTCATGTGATTGGGCGAAGGGAAATATTGCAAAACCTAAACTTATCATATTTGTGCGACTACGGTACCTTGATAAGACTAGAGAAATCTACCTCCATGATCTTTTGCGTTTAGCTTGCCCTGCTTTAACCCCTAATGACATCCATATATATGGCTTATCTTCGTACATCGAGGGAAGACTTGGTGAAGATGTCATGTTTATGCTAGATGGGTTTGATGAATATGGTGTTCCTGCAGATGCAGATAATTTTATTTGCAATCTTATCAAAGGGAAGATATTTTCGAGGTCCACTGTGATACTGTCATCTCGTCCAGCTGCTACTCAAGCCTTCCGTCAAATTGCTACACAGTGGATTGAAGTTGTTGGATTTATGAAGGAACAGGTGATGAACTACATACAAACTTACTATGAACACGACAAAGAAAAGGGTCTCCAGCTTGAGCAACATTTGAATAGCCATACCAATGTACTGAACCTATGCTATCTACCTATTTACTGTGCTATGCTGGTGCACCTCTACGAACAAGAATCACTACTGCCTGAGACAGAGACTGAATTCCATCGATACTTCACTCTCTCTTCCATCTTTCGTACTATTAGCAAAAACACTCAAGAAGTTGATGAATTGATATCCTTTGACCAGTTGCCACCAAAAGAAAAATTAATTTTTGATAAGATATGTCATTTAGCATTTAGGGCAACGGTCGAATCTCGGCAAGTTTTCAAGAAGTCTGAATTTTCAGATATTTGTGGTGGTATTGGTTTGATTAACGAAAAAGAGAACCCTGGATTACTCGTTATTGATCGTTGCTTAGCAACAGTTGGATATGACAGCAAGTATTCATTTCTTCATTTGACCCTGCAGGAGTATCTCTCAGCTGTCTATATTGCTGGACGTTATAACAGTGAACAAGTATCTATTGTTAAATCTTACTCCAATGCGAATTATCTTTATGTTATGTGGCGCTTTTTATTTGGAATCTTAGACTATTCTAAAGAGAGCACAGTGAACCTATTCAAATTATTACTAGATGCTACTCGTGGTAACCCTTTACTTCATATCCAGTGTGCCTATGAATCACAACACAGTGCTGCATCCACTGAAGTCTTACAGTTTTATGACAATAATCTTCAGTTTGCAAACGTTGGACATCTCGATCTAGCATGTATTAGTTATGTTTTGAAAACTGCTGAGTATACTACAATTAAGTTAATCTTTCTTGAGAGTAACTTCGTTTTCGATGATGCCATGGCTCTCCTGAAGGGAGTTGGTGACCGTCAACTTTCACTGACAGTTTTGTATGTTATGATGTGTTATTGTTGTGCATGTATTATGTCACATCATTGCTCTAATTATTCCACCACAGTGAGGGTGCCCAAGCTGTACAGTCAGTGCTGGAAGCTCTCAGTCTTGTCACAGTGCCTGGTCTGATAGAATTAGTGTGAGTTCATTCTTAGTATGTGTGCATGGGCATTGGATCACAGCTAGTGGGCCAGGGATTGGCAGCTAGCGTTGTGCATGTATATGTATGTCCGTCACCCTTTTGGAATACAATAATTAATTATTGGTAAAGATCCTTCTTCTTTCTCGTAAAGATTGCTAACTACCCTATTCACTGCAGTCTTTCGGCAGCGACTTATGGTGATGGTGCTGTAAGTGTGAAAAGCAAATTCAAGCTCAGTAGTAATCTTCATAAACTAACGTAAGTTAACTTAACCTGTGCAGCATGAGTGATAGTACAATATGCAAATTTTCTAGCCCGTTGCTATGTGGTTGCTAAGGTATACAGGATATATATTATATGATACAGTCCCTCCTTTTAGGGTTCATGTCCATATTATGTTGACTATTATACAGTTTTTGAGGGCCAGGGAAAACATTCATACATATCTTGAGGCACGTTTATTGTATCCATGGAAACAGTGAGCTAGAAAAATTAATGGTTATTTACAAATCTTTCGCTTTGTATACGACATAGAAGCACTCATCCCTTGGGATTTGTGCTCCTCCATACTGCATACAAATCTTGGGAGTTGGTCGATAACTATTACAAATAGTATGTCTATAGCTGACCAGGAGTGTGTACTATACTACTTAAAGAATAATTATTATATAGGTGGAAAGTTTACTGTACATTTTATTTAGACTTGGTGGTGTGGACATCACCCATTTGGGACTTGAGGAAGGATTGAAACACTGTCCTAACGTAGAGGAGCTATTGTAAGTATCACTTTATGCAGTGAACTGTTTGACAAAGCACAGTTACTGGGGCCAGGTGGGAGGGAATCCAACGGTTACACATTATTATTATACCGTATATAGCTGGAAAATTTGGCGGGGAATTAAATTTGGTGGTTTGGTGGTCTATATTACAACCGCCAAATTAAAATCCGCCAAAATTTTCTACTCGCATGTGTACGTATGGCGATCCCATACCGAACCACCAAATTTAAATCCACTAATATTCTTGCAATAGTGATTTTGGGCTCAACCGCCAAATTTAATTCCCGCCAATATTTCCGGCTATATGGTATGTTACTTCCTATTTCTGTATTTTGTTGCTTGTACATGTATTTATTATTGTGCATTAGCATTGCTTATACTGATTGTCCACTGGTTATAATGGAAGCAATCAAGCATTGCACCAACCTTGTGAAGCTCAAGTGAGTATACAAGAAATTGAGTCAACTGGCAACCCTCCAGTTTTCCTGTGTGTAGCATTGAAAGCTATATTATAGGAGGGCCTGGGGATGAGGCTACAACATTTGTGTATTATCTTGAGGATTATTTGTTTCTCCAATTGCAATACAGTCTTCAGAAGTGTAAACTTGATGTCTCTAAAGTTCAGGTATTAGGACAAAGTCTCAAGTTCACTTCAAAACTCCGTTCCATTGAGTAAGGACTATGTGGTGCATTTATGGTATATTTAACCCTCGGCGCATGCGCGAGGGTTACTGTAGTTGTTTTGTGTGTCTGTCTGTCTGTTACCACGCTAGCTGCTACATACCTCGTTTGCGAGTCCAATTTGCGGTGTTGTAAGGTTCCTTATGGCGTTCCAAACCCATGATTTGTGCGGATTTCTCCGAAAACGCTTTGTTCGCCAGTTTGGGCGTCATTTGCCGATTCTAAGCTTCTTGCCTTTGCCCGAGCTAGCGATAGCATGACTTAACGTATAAAAAGGTTGCGCGCTATATACGGTATGTATGTCTATTAACCCTCAGCGCATGCGCGGTTGTATCAATCCCTAGTACAGTCTATCAAGCTAGACCCGTACCCCCGTGTCTCCCGACGACCTTTACCTACTCCCTAAGCCTTAGAAGCCATCGTCATCCCACGCTAAGCTTCCTGTATTCTTATGGCACCCTTTGACTCTCTGGCTTGTAGCTATGCATGCATGAGATTACAGTGCTTGAACCTGGCAAGTGAGTTGCGATAATATTGGACACGCAATATTGCTCAGTCTTCTAGCTAAGGCCACACAAACTTGATTGTTAGTTTCTCGTCACCGCCCGCGTCTGTTTCAACCTACCGCTTCTGCCTTCATTATTGCCTTGAAACACCAGCCACACCTCTTTTTGGCTAATTATTTGGGCGGTTCCAGGAAACCACACCCTCAAAATGCCATAATATTGAACAATGAATAATGAATAATGACCGCCCGCCCGCATAGAAATATAAAAACGGGTGGACGAGAAACTAACAATGTAGTTTGATTGGCCTAAGTCCCCAAGAATTGGAGGTTAGGCTACAGTGAGGGAAGTTGAGTTGATCTCTACACCACAGTTAGTCTCGCAAGCCACACCCTTCAATCTCCACACACGACTACACCCTGGCAGAGTGTGGAGTTCGATACAACACACTAGGGTTGTTGCTGCTATGAGCCATTGCACCTTGAATAACACTGCAGCTGTGCAAGTATAACATTAGCCTCATCCCTGTCTCACCCCGGCCCCAGCCCCAGCCCTTTAGCTACCTCCTTTTTGCATGCAACTGTTGAAGCATTTAACTAATGCCATGCAGCGCGCCGAGGGTTTTGTGCTCGAGAGAGCTCTAGTATATATTTGTAATATATGACTAGAGTAAAGATCAAAGGCACCACCTGTAGTATATACAATGTAAACCACTGTCTGCCCACTGTGCAAACTGTGGAGTAACCACAGCCATGGTATAACTGCCATATACCACAGCTGGCAGATAACGCGTGTATTTACTATGGGCATAGTGCCGCGGTATAACTTCCATATACCATGATTGGCGGTCATAGTACAAGCCACTTAGACTATAGCCTTATCGTGATTTATTTGAATTGTACGCGCTTCGCCTTGTGGTTTAAATGCCCGCCTCTCGCGTACAATTCAAATAAACCACTCAAGGCTATAGTCTAACTATAACACATATATATCACCTCCACTTTTTCAACCTTCCCAGTAATGAAGTCCTAAACTCTAGAGAGTTCTCTAGTTATATGCATGCATGAGCAGCAAGCACATAGCCTACAGTAATAGGTACATGTATGGCCAACGTACATGTAAGTGCATTACTTGTGATACTCCCATATTGAAGCCAGTTTTTAGCCAAATTAGATGGATTTATTGTGCTTACAAGCCACTTAGGTACTACCAATACCTCAATATGTGCATGGCAACCACAACCACAATGATAAAATTAATAACCTACTATCTGGTATAGCGAGAAAGTTTTGAGGGGTCCAATTTTTGCGGTTTTTGCAGATAATTATTTACTAACCACGAAAATTAAACCCACAAAATAATCACAATTGTACAGTGAGTAATAGGCATGAGCACGCATGCACAAAATTTAATACGATATTGTACATAATATCACCCAGCCCTCCCACAGCCAACAATGTCATAAGGTGTCACTGCTTTTTATTCCATATTATTATAATATAATAATTATACATGCAGTCTTAGTAGAAATCCTTTGGGTAATGATGGACTTCTGGTTTTAGCTGAAGGTATCAAAAATTGTAAAGAGCTCAAACACCTCAAGTAAGCCACACTATATTATGTCAGTTGCTGCATGATAATAGTGACTATGATGCATGGTTGTATACAAATGCCTGATTAGCCTAGACATGTATGTATAAAATTATAATTCAGGTTGATTATCAGCCTATCACCTCATGGCTATGCACACCGTTTCACCCTTGGGGCTTCTTCAGGTGTAAAAAAGCATGTATAGCCATCTATTTTAACTGTGGTGATAGAGCTGATAATAAAATTGAATCGTAATAATTATTTTTGGAACCCATTTCGAACAATTAAGAGTTAACATGATGGCCTGTTTGCCTCATGCACATAGCATTGTGCAAGTGTTATTAAATACGATTTGGTGATGTCAAAGCAAGTGATGTAAATGCATATACAAATAGAATGAATATCGGCTTCTCTTTACTTCATGGAGCACACAGTTACAGTCAGCCATGGGTACACACATGTATTATAGCCACAGTATGAACACAGTTCTTGACACATAATTATTAGCTTTATCTTTATCTCCATTAGTACAACTGGCCAGGTATGGATTGCAAATGTTGCCCAAGAACACAACTGTTTGTTTTTGTTAATAAGGCACTGCATGGTTCATAGACACCAACACGTCTCAGATCAGAAAAATTATGTCTGTTCTCTCCCACAGACTTGGGGATGACAATCTCACGGATCAGAGCATACCACACTTAACAATACTGATTGAATCAGCCAGGAATCTTGAAACACTTGATGTTCAGTAAGTTACATGTATCTATTACTTTACACATCTCATAGTAATCATTAATTCACTGAATCCGGTACACACAACTACATTGATACTATCATTGTTATTATTGTCATTATGACTATGATTATCATGATTGTACATGTATGCAGAAACGTTAAAATGCCATCATCGAACCGCTTCACTCCAGAAGGAGTGGAACAAATAAAGAAGGCAGTGAGAGAAAGAAACTCAGCAGGAGATATGACTGAACTGAAATTAACATTATAAGTATTGTATCAGTTAATATAGCACAATGCCATGCATTATCTGTGCAGCAACCATTCACAAGCAAGCCCACAACGTTATACCAATTTATTTGTATACAGCAAAATTATTGTGCAGTATTCATTTACATTGAGGGAGAAGGAAGGGCACTCCATCGAGATGGAGAGGGAC
This sequence comes from Cliona cf. orientalis, assembly GCA_963930775.1. Taxonomy (NCBI): domain Eukaryota; kingdom Metazoa; phylum Porifera; class Demospongiae; order Clionaida; family Clionaidae; genus Cliona; species Cliona cf. orientalis. Next base: position 8,052,524 of record OZ005692.1, read on the forward strand.
CTGTATAATTATAGTATGGACACAATCATTAATGATGAAGCATGCCAGCCAGTACTATTAAGTTTTGTAGTGTTGGTCATGTAGAAATAATTAACTCACCACTCTGTCTTCTCCATGGAGACTGCTGACCAGACCACCGCTCATCATACCCACCACTAGTACTATAGCTCCATGAACTTTGACCTCCTCCCGGACTTGCATCATACCCACTGGCACCACCCGACGACCGTGACCGTGACCTTCTCTGCCCTTGCTCATAAGGACTTGAATAAGATATCATGTTTAATTTTCACGCGATTTTCTGGTAAAGTTCGTCATATACTCTATATTACACCTAAATATTGCGTTTTTTTTTTATTATTGTACATTAATTTTTGTAACTTTGTATGCCCTCTTGGAAGTGGTTCTACCCCTACCACTATGCCCCGTTTGCCTCAGACTTCAAGAACATCACCAGGGTCCAGTGTTTCATTTAGAGGGGGGGTGCCCTGGGATTTCCCCCCCCCTAGTGACCAGTTTCCCCCCCCCCTAAAATATTGAGAAATTTTAGTATAATATACAATACTAAATAAACAAATACCAAGATTTAAATTAAGGTTAAAGAGTGATTCGTCGGTTTGACTGTTTGAAAATGTCTAATATCGAGTCTGTGCACTATTTGGGAAAGTTAATCTATATGCACTAATTTCACACTTACTTAGTGGGTATGTATTTGTCAACCACAATCTATCAGCACTAATTTTTGATCAAAATAGGCCTAAGATGCAATTCTTTATTTGGGGGGGGGGGGGGGGGGGGGGGGGGGGTACCGACATAATAATATAGTTCCCCCCCCCTAACAAAAAATCCTGTATGAAACCCTGGGGTCCGCAACGACTTTGATCAAGGGACGACGCCCTTTGCCACCCTCGAGCAGCTCATGGGAATGTTCCCGGCATCCAGTGGGAAGTTCCTGCCCCTGTCATGGAGGGAGTTGATGATGAGAGATGTAGGCTGTATTTGTCTCTCTTCCTCTCTCCCTCCCTCCCTCCCTCTCTGTCTCTGGCTCTCTCTCATATTATATTCCCCTAGCTCTTAAGTGAAATTGTGAAACAAACACTGAAAGGAGAGTGAGAACTGTAGAAATACACATTTCGTCGATTTCAAGCGTTTTCCACACACATGTACAGGCATTCCTTAGGAGGCAGTGATGCTGGCTCCCCTCATCAGAGCAGTGGAGGAGAAAGAGAGAGAGGTGGTGAGTACTACAGCTCTCAAGGAGAGAGCCATGGCTTCCGTGGACTGGCTCCCTCACCGAGCTCAGCCTATGGAGGAGGAGGCTACTACAACTCACCGAGTCACAGTGGCAACAGCTACAACAGCTGGGCCAGGGACCAGCCACAGAATGTATACTATAATAGGAAAGGAGAAGGAGGAGGGGGAGGGGAGATGAGATGGAACTCGTTATGGGAAGCTGGGAGAAAGGTCCTGGGAATGAGGATACTGTTTTAACTTTGACCAGAAAAGATAAAAATGTTTAATACTCATACATTTATGATTATAGTTAGAAAAGCATTTACGATTGACGATCTTTACCTATAAAACAGGTCTATGTCGCTCAAGTGTGTATGACTCAATGGACAATAATAATGCAGAAATTTGGTCTAATTAACACACACCCCCTGTACACGTAGTCCACTGAACTTCATCTACACATGCATGTCCGTGTACATGTACATGTACCTGGTAGTAGTATCCTAGCACCCAGCAGAGGCCACGGGTGTACTGCTCCGCCAGGCTGCAGATGAACTCATCATCATCGCTGGGTACATCACCACCGCTCTCTCTTTCTCCTCCACTGCTCTGATGAGGGAAATAACATCACTGCCTCCTAATGAATGCCTGTCAGAGCAGTGTGGAGAATCAGCTTGAAATCAACACCAACTCTAAATTATTTTCGGTGTTTAAATCACAATTTCACTCAAGAGGGGGCAAATGCCCCCCCCCCCCCCCCCCCACACACACATTTTCCCCTTCCCACCCCTCAATTCGATCTACGAATTCCAACTATCCTCTGAAGCCTTACTGTTCTGACGAAGAAGCGCCTACTGCAGCTGTCCCTGTCGTAGCATAGCCCACCGCTCTATAGCCTAGTGTCGTACCCAGCCTAGCCCTTGGATGTTCCAGTGGGAGGGGCTTGTTGCGCTAATTATAAACCAACCACGCCTTCTAACAATTTTGCGGAAGTAAATACCGGTAAAAATACGTCATTGGTCATGTAAAAAGTGCTGCGCTCGCAGCGCAGGTTGCGGGTGAGGCATTCTCTATGGTTTGGCTGAAGTTTAAACAACTGTGTGGACGCTACCAATGAAAGTTTACGTTCGGTGATGATCAGATCGACTGCGTAGATCACTTCAGTGGCTAATTTGTTGTGATTGAGAGGAAATGGATAGTAGTAATCAGCCTAAAATTTTAAGTAAGTTATACTCTTGTCATACCCTCATAAAGTATCTATGATATCCTTTATAATAATAGTACTAGAATGGCCAATCTGACAATACAGTATTATTAAACTATTCTTGAACTGTAAATGAGCTCATTGGGCTATTCCAATATATAAAGATACACCCCCACGGAAGACTAACTTTTGATTCCCCCCCCCCCCCCCCAGGAAGCCTAATTATTGATGTTAACCATCAAGAACCAATTAAAAAGAGGGCTTGACCCCATTAAAATGCAACAAGATGCAGTGTCATTTGCATGATAACCCCTTAGGATTCATTATCGTCTTCATGGTAACCATCTAGATTTCATTAAAATTGGGTATTTACCCATTAAGATTTCATTAAAAACCTATTTTTACCCATCAAGAACTCATTAAAATGGCATGAATTTAGACCCCTCAGATGTAATTATGGCTCTTCCGTGGGGGTGTATGGCTATTAAATGGAAAAGCCCATTATGAATCAATTATGCCCTATTATAGCAACACAACAGTATGCCCCATGCAGTACATACCTGACGACCTTTACCTTATGTATTACTGAAGCTGCGGCACATGCTTGAAAGTCTGCTTATTGTTGCACATGAAGTGCCTTAAAGCAGCAATGAATAAATTTTATGTACTTAGCATTATAGCTATACTGATGTTTTTGACATCTATCCCCCAAATCCAGCTGAGGATGATATCTATGAAGTACGCCGTGAGCTAGTGAGCATCAATGCTAGATACTACAATCTTGGCATAGAGCTGGGTCTACATCCTGGAACAATAGCAGAAAACCAACTTGATTTAACAAAGGCACTCACTGAAGTACTACTAACGTGGCTAAAACGGCAGTATGATGTTGAGAAGCACGGTCATCCAACATGGCAGAGACTGAGGGAGGCGGTGGGCAGCCCATCCGGAGGGGATAATCCTGCACTCGCTGAGAAGATTGCTGAGAAGCATCTTACATCCAGTATGAGTCATCATTCTAATATTTCTCTCTCCTTCCCATGCATCCTCTCTCTCTCTTGGACAGTATTACACTATTCTATATTATTATAGGTACTAATGGTTCAGCCAGCGTCCCTGTTGGCCTCTCGTTTCAGCCGGGGGTCACACAGCCAGGAGTCCCACAGCCGGGGGTCACACATCCAGGGGTCATACAGCCAGGGGTCACACAGCCGGGGGTCGCACAGCCGGGAGTCCCACAGCCGGGAATCACGCAGTCGGAGGTCACGCAACCGGGAGTCTCACAGCCGGGGTTCGCACAGCCAGGAGTCACACAGCTAGGAGTCCCACAGCCAGGGGTTTCACAGCAGGGAGTGGCACAGATGGAAGTCACACAGCCAGAAGTCTCACAGCCGGGGGGCACACAGCCGGGGGTCATGACACAGTGGCAAGTCGTACAGCAGGGAGCCCCACAACTTCAAATTCACAACGCTCCACAACACATGGCTGCAGGCTTTCAGATGTCTCATAGTAAGTTTTATACCATTCCGTCAAAATCATTAATTTCTATTCGTATGCTATTATAGGATTTCCTGGTGCTTCTGGATGTAATATACCGTAAACTCTGGTTATTAAGCGCACCTCGCTATTAAGCGCACATTATTTATTAAGCGCATGCCCTCTTCTTGTCATAAGCTATTGTTTATTAAGCGCATGCGCTTAATAGGCGTGGCGTTCTATGAACCTGACCTTGACCGGCTGGAAAGTATTTGGAGTCGGGTATCTTTGGAGAAATGATGGCCACGAATAACGTTATCATGCAAGAAGATCGACAAATCGCCAGCACTCGTCATCTTGAGCGGCAACTAAAGTGCTCGATCGAGCGAGCGCTAGCGCTAGCGGGCCTCGCATCCATCACGTGCCCAAACGTTTGTGGGCGTGGTTATGTGCCATATAAGCGCATATCCTTTATTAAGCGCATACTGTCATTCCGTTTACCGCTATAAGCGCATGCGCTTATTAACCAGAGTCTACGGTAGCCTGTCCCCCCAGACTTTCTCCTCCTATTTATCCTGCTGGTCACTCATTTCATCCACTGTCACAGCCAGTGATCAGTGCACAGCATCACCAATGCATGCCACCAGGCTTTGGTAAAATTTATTATTCTATCATTATCATGTTTGGTGTATTGATTTGTGCATGCAGGTTATCCAGGTGCTGCTGGCTATACAGCCGTTCCCCCTGGTCCCCTTCCACCCCACTATGTACACAGTCAGCCACCTACTGCTGCACAGTTTCCAATGATGGGTAATTTTTGTACTCATGTGAATTATTTATGTACCTATAGCTGGCCTTGCCCCCAAGGCCACTCCCACATTTTCAATGCGTATACATATTTGCATTCCTGCAAGATAATTGTATGCTACACATTGCAGGTAGAGGGATTCCATTTCAACCATCATACCAATATCCTCCAAATTACCAGCCTGGGTACCCACTCCCCCCGGGATATAATAGTTTGCCATTCCATAATTGGTCGCAAGGTATGTTGATAGTAAAAATAGCAGCTTCTTTGAGAATGTAATTTTTAATTAGCTGTAATTACATGTTATAGGTGGGATTGTTCGCTATAATTATCCACAAGGACACAGTCAGTATAACATGCCAACCTCCCATGCCTCCAATACCGAAACAGACCAAGGTAAGGGCTATCAAATTAAGACTAAATTTTCCTTTTCATGATAATAATTATAATTAATAGGACCTCCTTCAAAGAAATCTAAGTGCACTCCCTCAGCTCAGCCTCCCATTGATCAGATTCCACTCTCCACTGACATGGTACAGCAACTTGACCACTGGCGGCAAAAGATTGCAGCCTCGTACCTCGCTGAAGAGTCCAAGTCAGATGCATGGCCACCTCTAAAAATAGTGAATTTTGTCCAGCTAGCACTAGTCCAGCAGGAAAAACGTGCTCAACACTTAAATCTGCGCACAATTAAGAGTGATATCGATAAGGTTTATGGGCAAAAAGTTAACATGGAATATGATGATTTATTTCAAAACGTAGACCATAGCTCACTAATTTTAATCGAGGGAAGACCAGGAAGCGGAAAGACGACTCTACTAGTAAGAATCTCATGTGATTGGGCGAAGGGGAACATTTCAAAATCTAAATTTATCATATTTGTGCGACTACGATACCTTAATAAGGCTAGAAAAATCTACCTCCATGATCTTTTGCTTTTAGCTAGTCCTGCTTTAACCCCTAATGACATCCATGGCTTATCATCGTATATTGAGGGAAGACTTGGCGAAGATGTCATATTTATGTTAGATGGGTTTGACGAATATGGTGTTCTGGCAGATGAAGATGATTTTATTTGCAATCTTATCGAAGGGAAGATATTTTCGAGGTCCACTGTGATACTGTCATCTCGTCCAGCTGCTACTCAAGCCTTTCGTCAAATTGCTACACAGTGGATTGAAGTTGTTGGATTTATGAAAGAACAGGTGATGCAATACATACAAACTTACTATGAACATGACGAAGAAAGAGGTCTCCAGCTTGAGCAACATTTGAATAACCATACCAATGTACTGAACCTATGCTATCTACCTATTTACTGTGCTATGCTGGTGCACCTCTATGAACAAGAATCACTACTGCCTGAGACAGAAACTGAATTTTATCGATACTTCACTCTCTCTTCCATTTTCCGTTCGATTAGTAAAACCAATAAAGATGTTGATGAGTTGACATCTTTCGACCAATTACCACCAACAGAAAAATCGGTTCTTGATAAAATATGTCATTTAGCATTTAGAGCAACGGTCGAATCTCAGCAAGTTTTCAAAAAGTCTGAAATTTCAGATATTTGTGGTGATATTAGTTCAATTAACGAAAAAAAGAACCCTGGATTACTCGTTATTGATCGTTGCTTAGCAACAGTTGGATATGACAGCAAGTATTCATTTCTTCACTTGACCCTGCAGGAGTATCTCTCAGCCGTCTATATCGCTGGACGTGATAACAGTGAACTAATGACTATTGTTAGATCTAACTCGGATAAAAAACATCTTTATGTTATGTGGCGCTTTTTATTTGGAATCTTGGACTATTCTAAAGAGAGCACGGTGAACGTATTCAAACTACTACTAGATGCTACTCGTAATAGCAAGTTACTTCATATCCGGTGCGCCTATGAATCACAACACAGTGCTGCATCCACTGAAGTCTTACAGTTTCATAAAAACAATTTTCACTTTAAAAGAATTGGACATTTTGATCTAGCATGTATTAGTTATGTTTTGAAAACTGCTGAGTATACTATGATTGAGTTAGATTTTAAAGTTTGTAGCTTTAGTATCGATGATGCAGTGGCTCTCTTGAAGGGAGTTGGTGACCGTCAACTTTCACTGATAGTCGAGTATGTTATGATGTATTATTATTGTGCATGTATTATGTCACATTATTGCTCTAATTATTCCACCACAGTCGGGGTGAAGCTGTACAGTCAGTGCTGGAAGCTCTCAGTCTTGTCTCAGTGCCTGGTCTGATTGAATTACAGTGAGTATGTTTACATGGTAGTTATAGTGCATGTATGTATCTTAGTCACACCCGTATTGGGTCTCAGAAGCTGATTGTGGTTTGTCCTAATTAATGATGATAGTATAAACACAATGTGACGATCTTGTGTGTAATTATTGTATATGAGTTGCTAACTACCCTGTTCACTGCAGTCTAGTGGCAGATATTGGTGGTGGTGTAAGTGTGAAAAGCAATCTCAAACTCAGTAGTAATCTTCATAAACTAATGTAAGTCAGCTTATAGCCTGATGTACAGTATAAGTTATAGTTAGACTATAGCCTTGAGTGGTTTATTTGAATTGTACGCGAGAGGCGGGCATTTAAACCACGAGGCGAAGCGTACAATTCAAATAAATCATGATAAGGCTATAGTCTAAGTGGCTTGTACTATGACCGCCAACCGTGGTATATGGGAGTTATACCATGGCTCTATGCCCATAGTAAATACACGCGTTATCTGCCAGCTGTGGTATATGGCAGTTATACCATGGCTGTGGTTACTCCACAATTTGCACAGTGGGCAGACAGTGGTTTACATTGTATTGTACAGTGCCTTTGATCTTTACACTAGTCATAGTACAATAATTATACAAATTTTCTTGCCCATTGCTATATGTGGTTGCTAAGGTATACAAGATATTATATGTTACAGTTATAAGACCTTAATTAGGGTGCATTCGACCATTACAAGACCTTAATTAGGATGCATGAGATGCATGGTCGAATGCACCCTAATTAAGGTCTTGTAACTGTCTTATTGGCCCATGACCCCCTCTCATCACTGGTCTACTCTATGATCACCCACACCCCTGTGGTGGCCGGCAATTTGCCTATAAAACTTTGATTGCTAGGTGATGGCCAATAATATGTGATACTGTCTTTCCTTGTGTACGGTTCATGTCCATGTGTTTACTATTATACAGTTCCTGAGGGCCAGGGCAAACATTCATACACTAAAAATGTATCCATGGAAACAATGGGCTAGAAAATAGCTATTGACCAATCCCTCGCTTTGTATGCAGTACAGAAGCACTCATCCCTCTGGCTTTGTCCTCCGAATTTGTGCTTCTATACAGCATACAAAGCAAGGGATTGGTCAATAACTATTACAAATAGTATGTCTATAGCTGACCAGGAGTGTGTATTATACCACTTAAAGGATATTAATGTAGGTGAAAAGTTTACTATTACATTTTGGATTTAGACTTTATTATATGGACATCACTAATTCTGGACTTGAGGAAGGATTGAAACACTGTCCTAACTTAAAGGAGCTATGGTAAGCATCACTTTATGCAGTGAACTGTTTGACAAAGCACCGTTGGTATACTGGGGCCAGGTGGGAAGGGGTGGCTTACACAATATGCACATATTAAGAATAATATTGATTTTACTTCCTATTTCCGTATTATGTTGCTTGTACTTATTGTTGTGTGCATTAGCATTGGTCCCACTGATTGTCCACTGGCTGTACTGGAAGCAATCAAGCACTGCACTAACCTGGTGAAGCTCGAGTGAGTATACCAATAATTGAGTCAACTGGTAACTTGCTCTGTCATTGTAATACCCAGGCTAAAATTAAAGTCTTAGTGTATTGGGATATGGTAGTGGTGGGTGGAGTTTGTGACCACATCAAAGTAAATCAGTAGCAAAATTTTGTAGCCTCATCCCAATTCCTCCTTGCTTTCAGTATTACACAGGAGGGCCTGGCAGATAATATCACATGCATGACGTTTCAGGTCAATGTATAATTATCGTGCATGAGTATTGACAACCATAACTGAGGCACTCATGGATTCTGGTTGGGGTGAGCCTAAAGAATCTAAGACTTGTAAACACTTGCCGTCTAAGTAACCTGTTTCTATGAAACCTTTGGACACTACGATTCCAGATTGAGATTGAGACATGCATTGAACGATCAATAATATTGAAGCTCAAATCTGTCGATCACACTTACTCTGTAGTCATCATTCAAGGAAACCGTTGTTTATGGCACTATGGTAGACTGGTATGTCAGATTACTCTTGAAGTCATGTATCAGTTGTCTAGCAGTTTATCTTGCCCACATTAATTATTGTGATGTGGCTATGATGTTTCTCGTATCATTTTGTCTTCCAGGCCCTCCCTGTAGTATTGAAAAGCTAGGAGGGTCTGGAGGATGAGACTACTACAACATTTGAGTATTTGAGATTATTAATTTTATTTCTCCAATACAGTCTTGGGCAGTGTGATCTTGATGTCTCTAAAGCTCGGGTATTAAGACAAAGTCTCAAATTCACTTCAAAACTCCATTACATTGAGTAAGGATTATGTACTGCACATATTATGGAAATATGACCTCCACTTTTCCAACCTTCCCAGTAATGATATCCTTAACTAGAGTTCTCTAATTGTATGCAAGCGTTAGGCAAGGTCATTGTAGTAGGTGTGGCTGATATAAGTGCATTACTTGTGACACTCCCATGTTGAAGCCAGTTTTTCAATGGCTTTATTGTGCTTACAAGTCGCTCAGGTGCCAATATCTCAACCTGTGCATGGCAACCACAATCACAATGATCAATAATCTACCATCTGGTATAGCGTGAATGTTTTGAGAGGTCCAATTCTCACAGTTTTTGCAGATAATTTACTAACCATGGAAGTTAAACCCACAAAATACTGTATAGCTGGAAATATTGGTGGGAATTAAATTTTGGCGGTTGAGCCCAAATCACTATTGCAAGAATATTAAATTTGGTGATTCGGTACAGGATTGCCATACGTATATATGCAAGTAGGAAATTTTGGAGGATTTTAATTTGGTGGTTGTAATATAGACTGCCAAACTGCCAAATTTTCCGGCTATACGGTAATCACAATTGTACAGTGAGTAATAGGCATGAGCACGCATAAATACGATATTATACATGTGTACATTGAATATCTTCACCCAGCCACCCCCCCCCCCCCCCCCCCCCACAGCCAACAATGTCATAAGGTATCACTGCTTCTTATTCCATAATATATGCAGACTTAGTCTGGGTGATGATGGACTTTTGGTTTTAGCTGAAGGTATCAAAAATTGTAAAGAGCTCAAACACCTTCAGTAAGTCACACTATGTTATTTGCTGATAACAATGACTATGATGCGCATGGTTATACAAATGCCACGATTAGTGTCGACATATATGCACAAGGGGGAAGATTATGATTCAGGTTGATTATCACCTCATGGCTATGCACACCGTTTCGCCCTTGAGGCTTCTGTAGGTACAAAAAAGCATGCATAGCCATCTGTTTTTACTGAGGTGATATGGCTGATAATAAAGTTGAATCATAATAATTATGGAACCCCTCAGAAGAGCATTTTGAGCAATTAAGGGGTAACATGATTGGCTTTTTGCCACATGCACATGGCATTGTGCAAATAAGACTTGGTAACATCCAAGCAAGTGATGTAAATACATAATATTATACAAACAGAATGAATATCGGCTTCTCTTTACTTCATTGAGCACACAGTTACGGTCAGCCATGGGCACACACATGTAGCCACAGTGTGAACATGCACAGTTATTGACACATTTATTAGCAAGATGATTCTATCACCACTAGTATATACCACTGGTATAGATAGCGGATGATGTTGCCCAAGAACACAATTAACTGTTTGTTTTTGCTAATAAGGCACGGCATGGTTCATAGTAATTGAGACACCAACACATCTGTGACTTCACCGGATCAAAATTAATACATTGTAATAATCATGTCTGTTCTTTCCCTCAGTCTTTATGACAACAGCCTCACAGATGAGAGCATACCACACTTAATAGAGCTGATTGAATCAGCCAGGAATCTTGAAGAGCTTAATCTTCGGTAAGTTATGCTATTTCTTTACACACCTCATTAATTCACTGAACCCGGTACACACAACTATTAATAATAATGACAATTGTACATGTATGCAAGAGTGGATAAAAGAGAGAAGAATAAATAATAATGCCCATAACTATAGTTTAAAAGTTGCAACTCTATGAACATAGCATATCACTATGAAGCCAAAAATCTACCTTTTCTAATAGACCAAAAAACAGAAAAGTGAAAAATAATAATCTTCCACACATTTTAGCAATTATTAGAAAATGAAAAAATATCCCAAGTGGTCCCTTTTCTCATAGCGGGTCACATATCTAACTCCAGTATACTTGCCTGTAAAAGCTCTTTTCGTAGTACAAAGTACACCTGCATATGTTTAGTACTACAAATAGATAAGGTGTTATCATAACTACTGTACAAAAGCGTGTCTGGTGACCTTTGTACTACAAAAACCACTTTTCACTCTCTTCTCCTCCCTTTTATATACTCTTGATGTATGCAGTAACGAATATTATGGACTGAAAATAGAGAACGACTTCACTCTAGAAGGAGTGGAACAAATAGAGAAGGCAGTGAGAGAAAGAAATTCAGCAGGAGATGTGACTAAACTGCAATTGTTTATAGATGAACCAAGTGTCGACTACAGGACATTGTAAGTGTTGTATCAGTTACAATAATTATAGCACAAAATCATGCACTATCTGTTCTACAACCATTCACAAGTAAGCCCACAAGGTTATTCCGATTTTTTTTGTATACAGCAAAATTATTGTGCAGTATTCATTTCCATTGTGCAACAATAATAGATCTACCATAGATACATGTATGTGTCTAATGTTTGCATGAGTGTCAGTTGTAGTGGTAGCTGTCTCTCTTTGATCTCTACAGATGACAACAAAACTAACATCACCACTAATCATTATTATTAACTCTCTAGCCTAATCCCCAGGACAGACGCCATCCCGGCTTTCAACATTACACAAGAAAAGCAGGAGGGCCTGGAATCAGAAGTCATGTGACTGTAATTTTATCCATAGAAAGAGTAGATCCTTAAAGGGTGAAAAAGTAAAGTTCAGGACGTTGCCATTGAAAACGTGTAAGGCTTTGAAACTATCGAGTGATTATTAATTTTTTATAATAAAGAGCAAAATAACCTTGGAAATTTGAACAAGGCTGCCTCCTGAAAGTGACCTTTGCACCTGTGTCATTGTGATGCAAAGTCATGTGATTTCTGATACCATGCCCTCCCGCTTTTGATTTACATTGAAAGCTGGGAGTGAGCGTGGAGATGAGGCTACTGTAATAATGTATGAGATGCATAACTCTTACCTGATCATATTGGTAAGGTGCTGGGTTGCTCCTGGCCTGGGAGTGAGAGGGAGGAGGAGGGAGAAACGACTGACGATCATCACCAGAGACTCCGCCGTGGGAAGGGGGTGTGGCATAGTGAGGGGAGTGGGAGGGGCCAGAGGGAGAAGGAAGGGCACTCCATCGAGATGGAGAGGGACCTGTATAATTATAATAATTATGGACACAATCATTAACTAGAGCTCTATAGAGCACATACCCCTCACGCTGCAGCGTCGATCTCGAACTCTCTAGCTGCATGCCACCTGTAGGCTGTTGCCGACCTTTACCTACATATTGTGCCAGATTGTGCACATGAGCAGAAAGCACATGGTGGGTAGTGTTGATAGGTGTGGCCAACAAAATGCAGTATTTGCGACGCTCATAGACCTTGCCAAACGATTCGAAGCATAATGAAGCCAGTTTTTCGACGATATCGACGGATAAGTTATATTTACGAGTCGCTCAGATGCCTAGATCTCCAGATCTGGCGATTTTTGTGCTAACAACAGACAGACGACAGACGACAGATAAAACCGATCACATTACCCCTTGCGCATGCGCGCGGGGTAATGATGAAGCATGCCAGCCAGTACTATTAAGTTTATAGTATTGGTCATGTAGAAATAATTAACTCACCACTCTGTCTTCTCCATGGAGACTGCTGACCAGACCACTGCTCATCATACCCACCACTGTAGCTCCATGAACTTTGACCTCCTCCTGGACTTGCAGCATACCCACTGGGACCACCCGACGACCGTGACCTTCTCTGCCCCTGCTCATAAGGACTTGACGAGTTCCATCTCATCTCCCCTCCCCCTCCTCCTTCTCCTTTCCTATTATAGTATACATTCTGTGGCTGGTCCCTGGCCCAGCTGTTGTAGCTGTTGCCACTGTGACTCGGTGAGTTGTAGTAGCCTCCTCCTCCATAGGCTGCATGAGCTCGGTGAGGGAGCCAGTCCACGGAAGCCATGGCTCTCTCCTTGAGAGCTGTAGTATTCACCACCTCTCTCTCTCTTTCTCCTCCACTGCTCTGATGAGGGGAACCAGCATCACTGCCTCCTAAGGAATGCCTGTACATGTGTGAGGAAAATACTTGAAATTGACGAAATCTGTATTTGTACAGTTCTCACTCTCCTTTCAGTGTTTATTTCACAATTTCACTCAAGAGCTAGGGGCATATGCCTAGTGCTATTAAACTCCAGGGAGAGGGACAAACAAATTTTGGTGGGGGGGGGGGGGGGTCAAAAGGAATTTAACGTCTGTTGGGAGAATTGGTTTGAGATCTATGGGGTGCCGTTTGTACCAAAATGAAATTAAGTGTCATTATTTATAAATGACATGGCTCATTTATAAATGGCAAGGGTCATTTATAAATGTAGGGGTCCATATGTTCAAAACGCAGCTACCCATTTATAAATGTCACGCTGCATTTATTAATGACCACCTCCTTATCTACATGCCGCACTGTATTTGTAAATGACAACTTCCATATACATATGTCATGCTGCATTTATAAATGCTAACCTCCATATAAATATGTCACGCTGCATTTGTATGTGCTAACCTCCATATAAATATGTCACGCTGCATTTGTAAGTGCTAACCTCCATATGCATGTATTTATATATGATAACTTCCACATACATATGTCATGCTGCAGTTATAAATGATGACCTCCATATAAATATGTCACGCTGCATTTGTAAGTGACCCTTCCAATTGCCGCTCGCACGCGGCGAGTGGCGCGGCCGACCGCTCGCGCATGCGTACTCGTACGCGCACGCGCTACATAGCCGGCCTGCCACACCCACCAATCACTTGCACGTGCTTAGTATCGCACACCATGCAGCTATGGCGGTGAATCCTGCTACTGTGCAAGCCATATCCACTGCTTTGGCTGGCGCCCTATCCCCATTGTTGCAGCAGTCTCCTGCTCCTGCTCCTGCTACGGTGGTTTGGAAGGGGCGTGGCTGACTTCGCGTAATGTTTGATCGGGTTCATTTATAAACGCAGGCGGTCACTTACAAATGCAGCGTGACATATTTATATGGAGGTCATCATTCATAACTGCAGCATGACATATGTATGTGGAAGTTATCATATATAAATACATGCATATGGAGGTTAGCACTTACAAATGCAGCGTGACATATTTATATGGAGGTTAGCACATACAAATGCAGCGTGACATATTTATATGGAGGTTAGCATTTATAAATGCAGCATGACATATGTATATGGAAGTTATCATTTACAAATACAGTGCGGCATGTAGATAAGGAGGTGATCATTAATAAATGCAGCGTGACATTTATAAATGGGTAGCTGCGTTTTGAACATATGGACCCCTACATTTATAAATGACCCTTGCCATTTATAAATGAGCCATGTCATTTATAAATAATGGCACTTAATTTCATTTTGGTACAAACGGCACCCCATAGAGATCAACAATTTACATTTAGCCACGGGGTTTGAGACGGCCACCCACATCATCCTATCTCTCTCAGTACGTTGCGGTATTAAACTACAGTGGCCACGATAGAAGTATGGGGCAGATAGCACTACACATGGATGGGTTTTTAGAGTTGGTCCGATTTTGTATGTAGTATTACAAATTGGCTATATAGATAGCTCAGAGAGAGAAAGAAATTTTAGACCTAGTGTACGAGTATCCACATAAAATGATCTACACATATACCTTTTGAGTTTTGTCCCTTATTTTCAAAGCCTTTGAAATAACACCAGGAGAATAATGGTTATCATAGTTTATATTTCTCTCTCTCTCTCTCTCTCTCTCCCTCTCTCTCTCTCAGAGCCTCTCTTCCCTCTTCTCCGAGCCCTTTAACTCACCATTTGGTCATACACAGCTCCTATGTTATGATGGAAGATTGCAAGGTCTTCTTTATTTTCTGTAGGGCATACGTCTATTGCCTCTTGGTAACATTTGATAAGCCTCCTCAAATTTGTGTTCTTTAAAGAAGTCATTACCCTTCTGCTTTAACACCCGTGCTTGATCCAAAGCATCCTATATAATATTATAATAATATTTGAAATGTGGATAAAATAGCAATACAGTGATTTAAGTATTATTATAGTTCCATATCTGGGATCAATAATATTATTTTGACCTCTCTGTACGGTAGCTATACACCTTGGCAGCATGTGGATAAACACTGTTAGTGTTTGTTATGATGCACCATAGTATCAACGCACATCAAAGAGGTGACATAATTATAAACTACGGGGTAAGAACTTTAGTATACAAATTATATTTACAAGACCTTAAATGGGATGTATGAGATGCATAGTTGAATGCAACCCAATTAACTGTCTTGTCAGCCTCTCGTCATCGGCCAATCCTATGATACCTCAAACCACTCTAACAGGTAGCAATTAGCTTATAAAAACTTTGATCACTAGATAATGGCCAACAATACGCAGTACTATCTTACGAAATTCACCTTGCTGCTCACTTGTTTATCCTTCCCTTGTAATTAAACTTCCTTTCTCGAAATTTGGCTCCTGAGTGCTATAATAACTTGATCTTTTCTTTCTACTTCTTTAGCCAAAGCTCTTTTCTCCTGCTCACTCTCTTCAATCTGCTGCTGCATCTCAAGCGGATTGATGAATGAAAATTAATGGGAAATTTTAGTACCATTTCTGCCAGCTGTTCTACCATTTTGCTCGCATGGGGTCTTGTTTGGGGATGGTTATCTATACACTTCAGGATTAGATCCATCAGGGGGTGACCACTTCCAATGACTTCAAGAAATATCTCTCGTCGCTCAGCTTCAGATACAGGAATCATTCTACCGGGCTCAGTTCGAATTGGGTCCGTCTGTGGCTCTGGCCACTTACCACTGAATATATGAATCATCAAAATGCCATAAGAGAACTCATCAACACTTGTATCATACATAGGATTGGCTATTATCACCTCTGGTGGCATGTAAGCTGGAGTTCCTGGAGTTTGTGTCATGCGACTGACTTGTAGAGGGGTCAGGTTGAGCATCCTAGCGACACCAAGATCAGAAATCTTGGCTTTCATGTTAGAGGAAAGAAGGATGTTATTGGAAGAAAGATCTCGGTGAATGATGGGAGGAGTTTGGCTGTGGAGGTAGCACAAGCCCAGAGCTACGTCATGAAGAATGGAATAGCTGGTCTCTTTTGGAAGAATGCCATGTTGCTTAATCCAGGAGGTGAGGTTACTCTGAAGAAGCTCCATGACCAGCATGGGCACTTGTTTTCCTTGCTGAAAGTAGACTCTCAGGAATTGGACAATATTGGGGTGATGTATTTGATTGAGTAGACGACATTCTTCTTCAAATCGACAAATGGTGTAACTGGTATCTCCCTGCTTTATGCACCTGTCAATATAATGCCCCACTACCCCCCTCCCGGGCGCTATAGGGGGCAACACAGGGGGATTGACATAGAAAACCAAGCCCCAGACAGGGGCATTTGACTTGCATGTATATATTCGATATTTGTCAAATCCCCTATCATTTCCCCACCCTGGAAGGGGGACAGAGTAGGGATTTGACAGATGAGGCTGGCCCCACCTTATGGGAAGTTGACGAGTTCATTAGTCAAATCCCACCTAGCCCCTATGGTGCCCGGGAGGGGAGTAGTGGGGCATTACATTGATAGGTGCATTAGTAGGTAGCTATTTGTGAATCTTTTTCCCAGCACATTTCAGTCCCATGTAGTCCACTTCTAATTAATACAGTGGCATACGATCCACGGCCCAACTCTCGATCTGTCACTCTAATCCCAGTCAGCCTGTAGGGCTCAAGTCCAGTGAAAGATGCTGTTACTGCCATATTATTATTTCTTGAACTCTGTGCTTTATAAGATTGTTAATTGACAATATTTTAACATTCCATTTACCTTAGGGTGATTGCAGGTACATTGTTCTGCGATTTTGGCTTAAAACGCGTTTTGCGAGTACTACATAATTTTTGCGATTTGTACACGACAATGGTACAGGGTCGACACATTCTACTGCATGTGTGTATAAATTTTGCGTTTTGGGCCAATCCGCAAAAATATTAATATTAACGGTAGGTCAACCATAGACCATCTATGAGTCAACCAAGTGCATGTGGGCACTCCACCTACCTACACACAATAAGTTTCAAACCATAGTGGCAAACACATTGCTAGCTATATATAATATATAAGCTTATAGTACCCAAACATCTGCACTATTATTATTATTATTATATCAGCAAAACTGCCATTTCATCCAGGGGGGACAGCCTACAATGTCATGATTATGCATAATATAAACAGTGTGTATTTGGGGATTTAAAAGAGGGTGAGATGGGCGATAAAAACAGTCATACAGTGACATAATATTATTATTATTCTACGTGCATATACACAATAATTATTATTATACGCATTAAGAGAAGAACACCAAAACTACTATATACTACAACACATTAATTTTACACATTGTCAAATTCATCCAATTGTGTCAGCAATGTCTGTGCTGATGGACGATCGTCTTTGTTGTCCTGCAAGCATATAGTTACGTAACCAGCATGGTTAATCGAGGCAATCAAACGTCGCCTGGTATTGGTCTCGGGAAATTGGTCTGTCAGCATCTCTACCAGAAGAATTCCAAAGCTGAAAATATCCATCTTCGGGGACTGAAGTGGTGGATTATTTGCCTCCGGAGCAGCATATACGGGATTTCCTGGTCCCACAGTGTTAGCACGAGTCAGCTAATTGACCAAGTAAGACATTTGCACTGCTGATATCACGATGGAATATAGGGTGGGGTCGCATTAGATGAAGGTAGTTAAGAGCTCGTAGGACATCTCGACTTATGGATGTAATCTTGAACTGTTCAATTGGACCTTGTTGCAGCACCGCTCTAAGGCTTGTGGCCATGAGTTCAGTAAGAATGATAGGAGTACCATCAACCGAAGCACCAATGAAATGGACCATGTTTGGATGACGAAGACGAGCAGCCATGTTCAACTCACGATTGTACATGGATAAATAATAGTCAGATGTGAGTTCTGAGTAAAAGCATTTTGCTGCAACTCGAGTTCCTCTGAAATTGGCTACTTTTACTATACATCCCACCCCCTCTCCCTAATTCTTCATTAGTGAATTGGATTTCTTCTCGCTGAACCACCCACTGTGATCCTAGTTCCCTTGCTTCAGCCTCCGCTTCCTCTGCCCTT
The DNA here is from genome assembly GCA_963930775.1 of Cliona cf. orientalis. Taxonomy (NCBI): domain Eukaryota; kingdom Metazoa; phylum Porifera; class Demospongiae; order Clionaida; family Clionaidae; genus Cliona; species Cliona cf. orientalis. The sequence continues at coordinate 8,070,938 of OZ005692.1, forward strand.
GTTCTCATGATCCGCAACTGCCTCTCTGCTTCTTCTCTTGCTCGGGTTTCTTGAACAATTCTTTCCTCGGCAATTTGTTGGACTCCTTGATGAGGAATCTGAGAATCGTTTGGTGCCATCTCTCTCAATCCTTATCTGCCGTCAGGAAATTGCTCGGAATCATAGTCCTTGCTACCTGCTTCCCTGATAAGTCTCGTCATCCTTTCAATCTTTTCCCTGATTCTCTTGTCAGTCCCCAAGTCACCATTAATGGCTACATTAACCAACATCCAATCACTGGCAGAATGATGGTTATGGTTTGAAACACCTTCAAAAAGATACATAAACGCCTGCGTACAAAAAATCCAAACCGTAGTATCCGACATGTTTCATCGCTTTTGTACGGACGACGCTCGGAGCATCCACCAAATAGAGTGACTTCAATGAGACCTGGTGCAAAGTTAATTGGTGTAGCAGAGTGAGCTTGTCGCGGTGTAATTTCATTTGGTAGATCCAACTGCAAATTAGATTCAGATGTATATAATAGATTACTAATAATGGGCTCGATTTCAGCCCTCATGCTTTATGTCACTGCTGTATCAACACATACCATGTGGCACAAGAGAAGCTCGCGTAATCACTGATTCTGTTGCATGAACAACTAGTGAATGATCTCTTTCTAAGCGGTGTGCCCGCCAGCAACACAAGATCTCTCGGTTTGAAAAGCCTATTACACGGTGAGCTAGGATAGGCCTCCCTCAATAGCTTGATTTTGCCATAAGTGAACATCAATGAGCTTTATAAATTTTGACAACTTTGTGCCAATATCTACATGTACAACTGTGCACACTTTACTACATGGCATATATTGGCATAGCGGTGCATTTGATGTTACAGGGCTTCATGGAAAAAGAGTATATATTGGCAGCCCTAGCTTGCTACATAGAGTATTACCTCAGTCCAGCGATTTGATGTGAAGTCGTAAATCCATGCATCTCTCAATGTCTCACCATCCTTAGCCCATCCTCCTGTCACTAGTATGCAGGGATAGTCACTGCCATAACCAAGACAACAAGCAGCATGATATGCCCTTTCTGGTGGCAAGGGTCCAGCACTCTTTTGAAATTTTGTAATCTCCTGCATGCATAACATGTTATTATCATTATGTATTTGCATGAGGAAGCTAAGGCTGAAGATGACCAACACTATTTATATCACTTAGGGGCCACTGCATGCCTAGATACCAAAGTATTAATAATATTACAAATTGTCGGCTACAAGAGGGATAACGGAGGCAAATGCCTTAATTGGATGCATTCAAGTATGCTTCTCTGCACATCAGAGTTACTAAGGTCTTGGGGCTAGTTATGACGTACAAAATGTTATTGTACTCACCATTTTTTCAAAGTCAAACAGATAAATGTCATTCATTTTAGTGCCTCCTGGCGTGAGGCCTCCAAACATAATAGCCTGGTGGTCATTGATAGTAGTAAACGTAAAATGAGAGCATGGTGGTGGTCTGGTTCCACTGATGGTTGGAGATGACCAAATACCTACGATATCAGGTATTAATAATTTAGTACACAAACCATAGGTAATAATTATTGTTATGTGATTAGTTTCTCTATAATATAGCTTGGTGCTGCTTGTGCCCATACTATTGAATTAAACATGAGAATTTTTAACCATCGCCACAAAGCATAAGCGGAGGGTTATACTGCAATCGTTTGGTGACTTTTATCCATCTGTCCGTTCCAACCCTCCTGTGCTAAATGGTAAGGGTCAGAGAAAGTACGTACAAATTCGAGGCATAAAGGAATAAGTGGTCATATTAAATTCTGCCCAGTGTGTGCAGCTGTTGCCAGTCTGTGTTTACATGGCACCTACCTCAGCTATATGATTGATCGCCATTCTGTGCTTTGCTGGTGTCAGTGTCAACAGGCAGTGGCTCTCAAGTGCATAATTCATGTCACAAAGGCTTTCATAGTGACACAGCCAGGTGCCTCCCCTACTCCTGAAGATCAGACTTAAACAATACCATAACCATGTGTTTGTGATACACAATGTACTATTATTATGGATTATTAATTTCTCATCAGGTAGATCAGTCCCAGCTAGCTATATAGTCCCAGTACACCATGTGGGCGGGAGGGGAATATATAATCTATGGACAAACTAATAATCTATGAATTATTAGGGCCTTATTTGTAGATAGCAAGTTGGGATATTATCATGATAAAGACTGAGTGTTTAATCTACTACTGTCTTTCCCAAAATTCGTGGTCCCTTTTCTCAAGCAGGTCATAAATTTAGTAGCTATGGGTCCTTTGATGTGTACAATATTAACTCCTATATTACTTATTCAGTAGCATAGAGCAGTTAGCCTCGACCGATCGTTTTGATCTTCAAACTTTTATAGCTGTGCAATACAGCTGGGTTAACTAGTATGTACAGTGGGAACTGCGTATGCACTCCCTTAGCAATGCATGATTTTCTGGACTGAGGAGACATGCCTACACCAACAAATTTTGATTTCATGTGGGGGTTTTCTTCCATCGAGCTACATCACAGGCTGGAGTGTGCAACACACACAGTAATAGTACAAACATCTCTCATTAAAAGATACTTAAGTTGCAACCACTGAGTTACATTCTGTATAGCTGCAGCTGCAGCTATGTAGTTACTATCAAAACACCGATAGGGCCTATAAGCCCTTGGTACAGCACACTATTGGCAAATACCGTTAACCAAGAGTTAATTGGCGTACATAAACTTTATCTATGTACCCTCAAGTATCAATACCATACAGCCAAAAGGTTGCCAAGCTTTGCCATCTTTGTACTGTAAACTTTAGGTCAAGGATGTGGCTGATGCTAAACTATGAATGTAGTTCGCCTGGCCTTAGTCAGTGTGGTAAAGGCCACTAGGATAGGCCAAAACAATTTCACATACCCAGACAGGAATTGTCAAGCGGTGAAACTAGGAAAAAACTTTTCCTGGCATTATTCTCCAGCTATACAATATTGACTAGGGACACACGTGAGTGAAGGAACTTCCTCGCTCAGCGCACAAGCCAATTGGTTAAAGATGCTATTATAGTGGTGAGGATACCGGATTTAGTGTTGCACCACACCCCACAAGGTAGGCCGAGCGCTGGGTGGGGCTAGCCTCGTGCTTGGCACGTGCCAAAGCACGAGGCTCTAGCTAGGGTGGGGCAAGGTTGCCTCAATACAAGTGAAATGGTGCTAAAATCCTTGCCTTCTGTAGATCTATTTGACAGTCTCTGGTGAGGCGCTAGTTAAGACTAGGAGTCCGAAAGTTTAGTATTGGATAGGTACTGGCTTTCTATGTTTGTGAAGGAACTGATAAAGGGACTACAGGATACACAATATTATATTATTATGCCCACGCAGTAAGTCCTAGTTTTAGCTAGGTTATCAGTTTAAAGAGTGGGCCGATTGTCAGCCAGTCTGTGAGTAGTAATGAAATGGGGGCCACAACTGTGATAGTCACAGACTTTAAGGGAGGCGCACAATTTTTTAAATGGGGTACATACACTTAGGCAAGACTAAGCATTGCACGGCTTTGTACACTTGGTAGCAGGTTAGCAATCTGATCAACAGTTGATAAACTGCAAAAGCTGGCCTATGATGCTCTAGTGGCCAAGAGCGAGATTTAGAAATTTGGGAAACCACGCAAGTGCAACCAGGACCCGAGTGGGAACCTTGCTTCGCTCGGAATTAAGCTTACCAGTTTCTAAATCATAGAAGTGAAATTCATTAGTCCAGCCTAGATGTCCGGTTAAAACCATTCGTCCAGATGGAATGAACTCAGACTCTGGTTGGATTGATCTGGGAGCAATCCCATAACCACCAAATACCACAAGTTTCCTTCGAAAGCATACAAATCCACAAGCAATTTTATTCATTGGCCTATAATAATACAAAATTTAATACTGAGTATGCAAATTAAAAAAGAGAGAAAGCTCACCTTTGTGCTGCTTGATCCAATTCAGCTGAGAGTGTGCTCCACAGTGGCGTAGCCAGGGGTGGGCCTAGTAGGGCCAGGCCCGACCAATTTTGTTCTAGTAATGCTTACTACTTAACCGTTGATCGTGTCAGCCATTTAATTCTATGAGAATAGGGCAGAAATAATCCAGATTATAGGCTAAAGATTAAGATTCAGCAGTGTTAATTTGGGGTGTGGTCAAACTTAGCGCTACAAGTGACCATTTACCATATTTGTGCCCTACCAGACTCCTAGCTCTAGCTACGCCACTGGTGCTCCAGGTATTAAAGATCTAGAAGAGAGCATATGAAGTTCACCACGCCAAGTATTGGTGTCGTGTCCTCCATAAAAATATATGTCAGACGTATCAGGTTGAGAGCAACACCTCCCACCATACAGAGAGTGAGGTGGGCTACCTCCAGTTTCCTTTATCATCCACCTTTCCAGATAATGGTCAAAGACTTCAACACGTGAAGACAACTCGGATTTACTCCGGGCATCGAAGCCTATTATGCGACCTCCATATGTACAAGAGTAACCGTTTTCTGTGCCAGCTGTGTAGTGCCAGGCTCTTGCAGGAGGCTGTAGGAAATCTCGAGACATTTTGTCCTCGGGATACGCCCACTTTTATTATGCGTACTGGAAATGGTCGTCATTGTAGTCCACACTACAGTAGCTATTTAGCATCACACGCACATTACAAATGAGACATCAATAGCCCATAATACTTACAGCAGGAATCTATAAACCCCTTGCCCAATATTAAAGTGTTCAAACCCAGCTATGAGGCTATAAAATTAAATTTTGGTTACAGTGCATATTAGCTCTGTAAACTGTGTAAATAACATTGGGCTTTTCCATTTATATTAATAGCCATACACCCCCACGGAAGAGCCATAATTACATCTGAGGGGTCTAAATTTATGCCATTTTAATGAGTTCTTGATGGGTAAAAATAGGTTTTAATGAAATCTTAATGGGTAAATACCCAATTTTAATGAAATCTAGATGGTTACCATGAAGACAATAATGAATCCTGAGGGGTTATCATGCAAATGACACTGCATCTTGTTGCATTTTAATGAGTCTTGGAGGGGTCAAGCCCTCTTTTTAATTGGTTCTTGATGGTTAAAGTCAATAATTAGGCTTCCTGAGGGGGTAAATCAAAATTTAGTCTTCCGTGGGGGTGTATCTTTATATTATTGGAATAGCCCATTATTAATTTTAACAAACAAAGAGGGATACTCGATACCTTGTGGTAGACAATGAATAGCCTTTGATTCCATTGTGTACATGTGGCAGATCTAGAGTCAAGGTCAAAGCTATAAAGCTGGAGTGAAAAATTGCACCTTTATTGTGCCATAATTAATATATCAACCGCCACAAAAGCCACACCAGATAATATGACAATCTCACTTAAGTTACTACAATGGTTGTGTTAATAAACCAATAAACTAAGTGAACAATGGCTTCACACCTTAACTCTTCCTTTGTTTTCTGTTTCAAAGTGCTTTGTGCTCATTGTGTGGGTGTGGTCCTTGGCTTGCAAAGAGTACCTATAAAAGCAGCTTGCGAGTGCCTGCTTGAACCATTGCATTGGAGATCACTTTGATACTTTGATTCTGTATAGCAGCACACCATTCAATTCAACTGAGCACTACAACCTTGAAAGTCATGGCTACGATTGATATGAAGTCTAAGACTGGTATGGAATATGGACCAGTGGGATACATTTATCATCTTTCCAGCAGGAAGCCAATTGGTCCATCTGGAGGAAAGCTGTGCCCTACCAACGGCACTAAACTAGTTGCATACAACACTAAAGAAAAGAAAGAGGTTCTTCAATTCCGATTTGTGTGCGTGAAGGAATTTGGACACTTTGGATACATTGAGCACGTAGGAAGCAGCAAAGTTATTCATCCCTCTAAAGACAACAAGTTGGTCTTGCGTGAAGAGAGGAGCGTCAATGCCTTATTCACATTTAATCTCGAAAAGTATACGATAATACACCGAAACGGCAAGCATTGGCACACCAAAGGAGATAATCCAACACCTGAAAATGGCACAGCTTGTCTCCTTCAGAAGCATGAGGTTCGTTCCAACAAAGCAAAGTCGCTCTAAGGATGCTGCAATAAACGATGTTGCGAAGTTTTACTTTGGCGACGATGATGCTCACCACTTGTATCCTTACTCATCTCCAAACATTTCGCACGATTGGAAACTGTTGCAAGCTTTCATTGCACCCAAGACATCTCGCTCTTTTTTGATTAACTACAAAGTCGGTCATGTAAAAGAATTACCTGACACAGCCACACATCCTTGGAAACTTTCAGCAGATATAGCATACTCATTTCCTAAGAACAGTGTTGGCTACGATGGGTCTTTTTCAAGCAGTACATTGATGGAAGAAAAGAGTGTGTCACTCAAAATTGATGTTGAAAAAGGTGATACTGTTTGTGTGTGGCAATACGTTCACTGCATTGCTGAATTTGGTAATGAGATTGTGTTCCTGAGCAATAGACACAGACAGCCTCGATAAGAAGCCAGATGTATTACTATAGGCCTATAAACATGGTCTGGATGACAATAATGATGTGAAAGGTGCTACATTAACTTAATCATCACTGAACACTGATGGAACCTTTTAATTTTATAATTGGTGCTAATCATTTTCTCAGCAAAGATTGATAGTTAAGGAGCTATCAATCTTTTAATCAAAACCTAATATTAATGCTCTAACATGTACTATAATAATATATCAATTGCAAGTGGCTAAAATGAAGTTCACCGAAGCAATATTAGCTATACCCGATGTGGGGAGGGGGAGGGATGCAAAATACCCTGCCTGTAATTAATTATAAATTCCTGGTATCCTCACATTTAGCTGGCTAATCCACAGCTAGCTAGGAATGCATTCTTATCTTAAATCTGGTGCACTTTGGGTGCAAAATATCCTAGCCTGGAATTTCAGGGGTGAAAAATATGTCCTCGCTATAATTAGCTGCCTACATTTTTGAGATTAACAGCTATTATGTTTATCTATTAGCAAAATAACTGATGAACCCTGGCCATGTATGCTTTACAATTTTTCCATCTCTCCCCACAATCATGGTGAAGAGCTGCATTATTGTTAATAATATTCATGGTCTCACTCAGCATCATGACCACGTGTACAATGGTATTATTATAGGCCTCTTATATTATAGGCTGAGAAGTGAGGATCAAAATATTATCATGATCAGTGACATAAATTAAATCTATTCAGCCAATATGCTACAAAGTATTGCATGTACTCTAGAATTCAGTATAGTATTAAAATTAATTAGGCTGAATGTGGAAAGTTCAAGTAGATATTGTCATCATCATCCTTGAGAAGAAAGCCTTTCTCACACAATCCACCAATTAGCACGTCTCGAAGGATATTTGGCTCTCTAGTGATAAGATGGCAGATCGCTATGTTAAACCTTTGAGCATCTGTGCGGCTGACATAGAAATATAACCAGTTTGTCATGCCAGTGGGTTGCTGCTTGGATTCCCATGGGTCCGGGGAATCTGGACCTGAAAGATACTCTGGCCAATAATCGCATTCAGCAACATCATACAGCTTCTTAAGATCATTGCAGTCACTGCTTTGATCCAGCTTAAGGTCTTTATTCCACTTGATCAAGATTTCTTTCATATCTTGTCTGCTGACGGCAGTAGCCTGCCTTGATAGCAGTTCCATGTTTATACCTTCGTTTTTGGAGAATTTATCGATTCCCATCTTCACATGAGTTTTGTTGTCTTTTATTGCATCAGATAGCCATCCGCTCTGGAATATCATGTCCTCAGATGTACTGACAGATTTAATGTTCAGATTAACATCCTTGTCATGATCACTCTTGGATAACAAACTTCCCATCTTAGCTCTGATAGATCAGGTAGCTAGTCTCGAAGACAAGAGAGCTTGAAATTTAGGTTCTAAAACTAATTCAATCGGAGAGAAGAGAGAACTGGAGCTGCGAACTTCAGAGCCTGCCTTCAAATTTTGGCGGGAAAGAGCAACGTTTGCGCATGCGCACTTCCCCCGAAATCCTCACGGTTTATAGAACGTGGTAATGGTCGATGTTTCATTGAAAAGACTGAGAACTATGGATGACGAATCTGTTGGCAAGGTAAATATGGAGTGATAATAATATATCATTTCAACTCACAAATAGCATTATATGCTCTATCCCCGTCTCATCTCTAGCAAACTCAAAAACGTTCTCATTCTGTGAGCGTGGATCCGGCTCGAGAGCAACAGCGTTGAGTCTGAGACCTCTGCGGTAGCCACTGACTACTTCCCAGCCCGGGAGATGAAGGGGCGGAGCACTACATGCTCCAGGAACATGTCAAGGAGTTCCTCGGCATAAGGTGAGGCAAACTAAGTTCATGGCTCTGCTGTTCAGGGTACGTGGATCTGGGAATTTTAATCATGTAATAACTAGCGGTACACTGCGTGCAGGGGCTTCCTCGCTCAGCTCAGGAGGCAGTGCGCACGCGCAATGGCAACCATGTGCTTACTGGGAACTCCCTGCTATTCAGTGCTACAATGCGAGGTAAACAAATCTTGCGATACATAGGTGCTACAAAAGTGCTTACTAAACGGCACCTATAGAAGATCTAAAGCTAGAAATCAGTTTATAGTGTAGACAAGGTAGTTTACTATCTATGACTGTTAGTGAAAGTGTCAGCAACTACGATTCAACAACGGGCGACCATTTTTTGTGGGTCGCACATTAGAGCCATCGAGGGAGTGCAGTTCTCCAAAACTGGAAGAGTGTTGGTGCACTCAGTGCAGTTAAGGCATGTCTGATTATCGTTGGCGCGCGCCCGTCTGCGAGCCAATTAGTGGCTTGTATTGTGACGTCACTATCATACCAGCCTTGAACAAGCCATGGCAAAAAGCCGCACAGCAGCGGTTTTGAGCTCATTTCATCGAGTAAATGCCGTCCGGAATTGTTGCGCTCATGTTTTCGCAGCACTAATGATCGAAAACCAAAGCTTACGATCGATGTTGACGATCTATCGGACGGCTGCTTTCAGTTCGGAGCTACATGCGAAACATCGTGCCGTGGATCCCCCCAAAATCTAGTTTTTTGCGACTAAAATCGTAGCAGAAGGGTTTTTCGACAATCCGTCTGCTGATATGTTAGATCATCATAGTAGGCCTCGGTTTGTGTAGCTAAGGTTCGGTAGAAGTGGCCGCTTAAATTCCGGATAGCTCGATTTAGCGTTTTAGAGGGCGTGGCTGAATGGCGCTGCCACGCCTAATTAGTTAATTGGTTGCGGTTAATAATGAACCCTTGACCATCTCCCCAGTAGCTGCACAGTGTAATGGTGCATGTGGTAAAAGGTCGTCAATAGAATGCGTACACATCGATCGATGCTGGCCCCAGAAATCATGGAGATGGCGTCTAAGATCGACTCCCAACCTTGATAGCGACAAGTTTCGATGCTTCAATCACAGAGACGAACTCGACAACACAGTATTCCTTCCGAAGTTCAGGTTGGTCACGCTGCTGCAGTCGCGCGCGGGCCAGCCCCTTGTGGCAGTGATGCGTGCTATATATAGCGCAAGGCTAGCTTTATTTATCCATGGCATTACGTAAGCCAAGAAAACACGTGAAGTTCAACCAACAGTACTTCTCAGAGAAAGTAGCGCTCAGCTTGTAATCTATTCGCTGGATACACGCGTAAGATACTCTACATATTTACTGATTTTTAAGTCTCAGAAAGGCTCCAGCGAGGCCCTGAATTTTCTCATAATTACCTCATAGATTACACTATAGGTTTCATCATAATTACACTATAATTACCTCATAACCACAGAAAAGTAAATTGCTACTGGGGAGATAATTAAATATTCGAAAGGTGCTTGGATTGGTCTTTCATATGGTACCCTGATCAGCCTCTGATACTTTCACTAGGTGCTTAAAAAGAGTCCTTGAATGTGACTGAAAATTGTAACTTCTTCGATTCCAAACAGTCCTTAAGTGCGCTGAGTGGTATCAAGTTTTCAGAGAATAGAATTCCATGTTTGACGTGTATCAGGAACACAAAGAAGCAGCAAGAGGTGATCGGGAAGATGGGCGAAGATATAAAGCCGACGTGAACTTTTGAACAAGATAGGTAAAATCCGGCAAATCTGCTGACTTGTAGCTGCTCAGTGTTCTTTTGACGATAGAAATCCATGTTTGGCATTCTGAGAGTCGGCGATGGAAAGCAATTCGATATGGCGAGCAAGAACGGCATTTTACAAGATATGGATGAAGCCATACATTTTTGGTCTGAGTCCGAGTAGAGACCTCACTTCGCTCGGAATAATTATTAAATTGTGTACGAATTGCTTGCAAAGTGTGTGAATATTTTTCGCGCCCACACCACTTTTAATGAACCACACCCATTTCTAACCACAGAAATCCAGGAATATCCTATAGGCCTGCAGCTCAATGTGCTTGACATGCTGTAACAGTCTTGGTATAGTGTTTATCAAGCTAGACGCTTTTTCGCCCGACGACCTTTACCCACTCTATCCACACGTACTACAGTCTTGCCAGCTAGGTTCTATGCTTTGCAAGTCGGTTGTCCAGTGGAAGGGTAAATAGGCAGTGTTATAGTTATAGGATGGGCACTATACTACCGTAAATTCTGGTTATTAAGCATACCCTGCTATTAAGTGCATGCTCTCTTCTCTCTATTAGCTATTGTGCTTAATAGGTGTGGCGTTCTATGAACCCTGGCCTTGACCTCAATAGCTGGCTGGAAAGTGTGTGGAGTCCAAGGTATTATGATGGCCACGAATAACGCTGTCATGCAAGAAGATAGAGTCTTCAGACAAATCACCAACACTCATATACAGTACAAGTATAAAAACAATTGAATAAAATGGATGAATATTAAAGTATAGGGATGGCAGGATCAAAAAGTACATAAACAAGAGATAATCGCATCTACTATACATCCCTATGCTTGCTTTTTTCGACTACTGTGCACCTATTAATGTTGACATGTTTGTTGAGTGCAGTAGCTATGTTTCGTGCAGGTTGTTCCCTAGTTGTTGCAATGGTTCGGGTTTATCAGTTTTGATTCAATCACATTATTACTGGTTATTTTTGCACCCCTCAAAAAGCAAGCGTAGGGATGTACAGTAGATGCGATTATCTCTTGTTTGTGTACTTTTTGATCCTGCCATCCTTACTTTATTCTTCAATTTTATTCAATATTTTTTATGCTTGTTTCTGTTCTTTTTTATTGCACTTAGTGTAATTTATCAGTGCCATCTTACATGGTTTGCTCTCAATTTCTGATTAAGTGGAAGATGAGAGGTGCGCAAAATTCTTTGCCACGCCCCTCAATAACTTGCGTTCATAATAATTATGATGATCAACAGGATGACAAAGAAGGCTGCTTTAGGCGGCCCAAGTAGTGATGAGACCTTTCCTCTTAGGGAGAAAACCAAGTTCTAAGTTTTACTGTTGGCAGCAGCTAGTTGCCCGGCAGCATAATTTTATGATCTGTACGTTTAATACCACTCCTCGAGCCTCGCGCTTTGTACGATATCTATGATCGATTCAGGGCAGCACTAGCGCTGCAAGCACTAGCGAGTAACTCGCCTATGCCTAGCGCCTTACCGCTCCTCGAGCCTTCAACCTTTATATCCACAATCGGTCTAGCACGCCGTTGCACACGCTAGCAATGTACAAGTAAATACCTAGCTCACCTAGGCGCCTAGGGCCAGGCGCTGTCACATGACTTCACCATGGCAACATATTCCGAGCATTTGCATTATATCACAAAATGGCATATCAGACACACCCATTTGATAATGTGCCGTACACACCCACTATTACATACGGTTGTCCAGATAACGCCAAACTAGCGTGCCACTGCACTGCGTGCTACAAAATAGAGTGGATTTATATGAGAACTAAGGTGAGTGGTCCAGATAGTCTTGAGCTAGCCCTGGAAATGAGAAAGAAAGAAAGATTGAGAAATGACCATTTTTTGAACATCTGGCTCTGGCATATACAATTGATTTGATGAATGATCTTGATCTTGTTAGATAGATAATTTGCTGGAGATTCTGATTTTCACACTTAAAAATTTCACAAATTATCTATTTTGAGATATTTGGACATTTGTAATGTATTGCATATATGGCATATCCGGGCCATCCCTACTTATAAAGTCTACTGACTCTATGATACTGGCTTCGGGCCAGTATAGTATAGAACCCATCCTGTAACTGACTTGTAGTATGTTAACCACTAATGAGCCTACATGTGTGTAATAATTCATGTTGGACTACCGAAAGTAAATATTTTCGGTCGATTGCTATAGTTAAATGTGTGCTAGCTTATCTTCCCTGGTGGCTATCCATAGTCTAAAACTCATGAAAAACGCCTCTATTCTTCTCAGTTCTAAGAAAATTTCACGTGTGCACGGCTGCAAGTCACATTACTCACCCAAAACATATTACACAGGGTACATTGCATGTTAGACACTCTCTTCCTCTCATTATTTACTCTTGGCAATATCTAAAATAGGTGGAATGGTTGCAAAAAGCCTTTCCACCCAACTCGACCTCCAACAATCATTTACGGACTTCAGTATTCTCAAAAGCTTCGGTGCTGAAGGGATTTTGGTAGCTGCCTCGGCCATTTTCTTGAGCGCATTTTGAAACTAAAGTCACTTGTATACTGACTATGGTAATTACAAGTATAAAAACAATTGAATATTATCATAGAGTCGGTAGACTCTATAAGTAGGGATGGCACGGATACTCCATATATGTAATACATTACAAATATCAAAATATCTCAAAACAGGTAATTTTATGAGAGTTCTAAGTGCAAAATCAGAATCTACAGCAAATTATCGATCTAACAAGACCAAGATCATTCATCAACTCCATTGTATATGCCAGAACCAGATGTTCAAAAAAAACAGTGTCTGATTAGTAAGTTCCTATTATGATTAGTAATATTTTCCAGAATTTTGAGCAAAAAGTTACAAGTTTTGGCCAGAAATATAAAAATTATTATTGCAAAAATACAAATTGCTATTGTACACACTTTTCTTGATTAATATAGGCACATAAGTATGCATGAAAATGGGATGAAAGCTTGTTTCTTTTGTTTGTCAAATTTTGAAAATTCGCCTGAGCACTCTAAATTTAGTCATATTGCCATTCTAAATCCTCAATTGCCCTTTTTCCTAGGCAGTGACCGGTAGCTTGTTGAATTGGTCAACGAAATCAGAGTAGCAGGCCTCTGCTTGATGATTTTTCTCCTGTTTCCTGGATCTTGTATTTTCAGTGTCCTTCACGCTGAGCCAAAGTCCCTATTTTAAACATAGTGTCGATATCATATTAGTGCAATGTCAAATAGCATGCAAGATCACAAATACTTCCAAATGAAGAGGTCCTATTGTACAAATTTGTACACCTTGCCCTAGTCAGGATACAAATTTGTACACCAGGTGTACAAATTTGTATCCTGACTAGGGCAAGGTGTACAAATTTGTACACCTTGGTCAAGGTGTACAAATTTGTATACTGACTAGGACCTGGTCTGGTCAAGATCTTATAAATACAAAATTAATAGCTCACAAATTTGAACACCTTAGTCACTCTAATTAAAGTGCACTACTAAATAACGTCAATTCAACGTCCCTGCAGATCATGTGCTATGTTTTTTCGACTGTGTTTGTAAATAATGCTACCCGCCCGCGTTATTGCATTGGATGAGAAATAAATTGCTGTGGCCTAATGGAGGGGGAAGGCAAAATGTTTGTTTGTGTATCTGCACTAGCGGAATAGTTCGTATCAGGCTCAAGGAGGGCAGGTGGTGTTATATCAAACGTAAGAAATACAGCCCTCTTGGAGTTTCATGCATTATCATTGTTCTTCAGATTAGTAGATAGAGGATCTCCGATCCTGGGACCAGTGCCACTAGGGTAAGAAAAGTAATACCAGCCTGTAGTAGTATAGCTGAGCTAGCTAGGGTTGGGAAGTCCAAGACCACCCCCCCCCCCCCCCAATGAAACATTGCATGCCCATATACCCAATCCAATCCCATCTGTTAGCATTTGCCTGCCAGCTCTCTAGTCACTGTAAATAATTTAATCAGCACAAAACTTACTAGGCTTTCACTGATTGATTGAGTAGCTCTCAGTTGTCTACATGCCATATCTCCCCCAATCTTTTGTCTGTATAATTCATACTGGAATTGCTAACGGGTTATCAGTCAGTGTAAGCATGTCTTCTTGGTCTCATTAAAGTTTTCAGGCAGTGATGAAATCTGTATGCAAATTATGATAAATATAATTATGGGCTAGCATAAGATTTTTCAACAAACTGCTGGGATATTTTGGCTACTATTAAAGCTCAGGATACTTTTATATAAACAGCTAAAATTATATGGAAGCTTACCCGCATCCATTAACTTGGATACCAACGGTCGATCAAGACAGGATTGCTGCACACAGCTGCTGTTCGAGGATATGGATTTGAATTTCAATCACGTGACTATCATGCGCTACATGTATACATGTACATGTACTATACTATATATAGCCAGACCACACCTCCTTCAAGTTTAAATTTGAGGCAGCAGCTGCAGCCAGTGAAACTTGGAGAGGGCTCATAGGCCTGGACGGCCTGCTGATGCACGATCATAGTAAGTCCTTGTAAAAGTAAATAGCCACAATAGATGGTAAATACTCGGATCATAATAATTTATATTTGATAGCTAGTAAAAAGCACACATTGCTAGACATAGTTTCTCAAATTTTACAGAAGTTGGAAAGAAAATCATGGAGCCGCCTCGGAGAGTCTACTACCAGGAACCGATAGTCACAGCTGCTCCAAGAATAATTGGGACAACCAACTCATGATCAGTGAAAGATGATGATAACTTCAAAATGGAGGCCACACAGTGATGCACTAGGACCCAGGATATACATGTAATCGTAAGTATAACAACATTTATTTGGCATGTATTAAGTTCAGGCTCGGCTGTTTAGTAATACTCTTGTCAGCGTTTGGTTACACCCTTGAGATAAGATATGGGTCTGGCCCAGAGAACTTTTGCATCCACCCTGATCCAGCTATATGTGTGACTATAAGCTTAATGACCCTGTTCCACTATTGTAGCACCAAGTAGGGTGGCTAGGTTTGCTGAATCAACAGCATGACCAACAATGGTAGAATGCCCTGTTTGTTTTGGCTATAGTATTATTCATCTGCTCTGGAAGGTGTACAAATTTGTACACCCCATCACACTTATAACCTTGACTGGGTGTACAAATTTGTACATTCACTTCCAGGTTGTACAAATTTGTACACTCATGGAATAAACTACATCAAAATGACCATTGTGCTTTTTATTTATCTAGATTGTTTCTTCTGCTGGATAGACTGTCAGAAATAAAATACATCCTGAAGAAAATCCTGCAGCAGGACAGTAAATCTTGAACTACCTCAGCAAATATTTGCACTTGTTCATTTTTTTAACCATATAGTAGTTTTTTTCAGACAAGCACTTTTCTGGTGCTGTTTTTTGCTCAGTTTTGTGTGATAATTGGCATAAAATTCACTAATCATAATTGGAACTTACTAATCAGACACTGTTAAAAGAGCCATTTTCTCAATCTTTCTTTCTTTCTTTCTTTCTGTTTTCTTGGGCTAACTCAAGACTACCATGACCGCTCACCTTAGTTCGAGTATAAATCCACTCCATTTTGGAGCGCGCACGTCTGTGGCACGCTCGTTTTTGTGTTATCAGGACAGCGATTTAATTGTGGGTGTGTACAGCGCACGTTTTGCGAGTGGGTGTGTCTAATTAGCCATTTTGTCATATAATGCGCATGCTCATACGATGTTGCCATGGTGAAGTCATGTGACCGATGTCAGTGGTGCGCATGCGCCGGGACCTGCTCGAGTGTGATCGATCAGCTCAATGAACTAAAGATTATGAACTTACTGGCCTATAGAATACGCTCCCGAAACAGAAACTTTTCGTCGCTACTTAGTTCTAAATGGCCTTCTTTCAAGTTCCCCGGTCAGCCAGCTTCAGGATCGAGATAACGAGGGGCGTGGCTTCAGTCGCAGGTCGAGAATCCCACTGATGTATGATCAATAGCTAGTATGTGATGCAAAAGAAGACGTCCTAGCTAGCTATCAAACGACTGCCTGGGATTTGCACTTACAGGAATATTCAAGTTTGAAATCATGGTGTGTTGCGGTACCATAGCTCAGGCCTGACACAAAGGCTAGGATCGCACAGACATGCTGAATCAGCGGTCCAGGTGTACCTACTTCCCTATAATATTATATTATTGTTGGAGCACGGTTGGATGTACCTTGGTCCAGAAAAAAAGAAGTTGTAGCTAATGTTTAGCATGGTATGTATAGTTTCATGCCCGGCCTCTGTCCCCTCGAAATTAGTCAGCTAGGTGGCATTGATGACAATCATGAGCTACCCCAAGGGCTCTAAAAAAAGAACACTAACAAGTATAAAAAACAATTGAATAAAATTGAAGGATGAAGTAGGGATAGTAGTGCCAAAAAATACACAAACAAGAGTTGTAGGAATAACGTATCACACCCACTATACATCCCTACGCTTGCTTTTTGAGTAGCCGTGCACACACATAATATTATTATAAAATATGGGGCACATACAGGAATGGAAAATCAATACCGTAAACCCATGGATAGCGATACCTTACTGAATCATAAGTGTATGATATTAATTATCAAGAAAAGCAAGCGTGGGGATGTATAGTGGGTGTGATACATTATTCCTACAACTCTTGTTTGTGTATTTTTTGGCACTACTATCCCTACTTCATCCTTCAATTTTATTCAATTGTTTTTTATACTTGTTGAAGAATAAAGTAGGGATGGCAGGATCAAAAAGTACACAAACAAGAGATAATCACATCTACTATACATCCCTACGCTTGCTTTTCTCGACTACGGTATTATGCACCTACTATTCATGGTTGACGTGTTTGTTGCGTGCGGAGACATTCATGCAGGTTATTCCCTAGTTGTCACGATGGTTCGGGTTTATCAGTTTTGATTCAATCGCATTATTACTGGTTATTTTTGCACCCCTCAAAAAGCAAGCGTAGGGATGTATAGAAGATATGATTATCTCTTATTTGTATACTTTTTGATCCTGCCATCCCTACTTCATTCTTCAGTTTTATTCAATTGTTTTTATGCTTGTTTCTGTTCTTTTTTATTGCACTTAGTATAATTTACCAATGCCATCTTACATGGTTTGCTCACAACTTCTGATTAAGTGGAAGATGGGAGGTGCGCAAAATTCTTTGCCACGCCCCTCATTAACTTGTGTTCATAATAATATGACGATGAATAGGATGACAAAGAAGGCTGCTTTAGGTAGCCCAAGTTGTGCAGAGACTTTTCCGCTTAGGGAGAAAACCAAGTTCTAAGTTTTACTGTTGGCAGCAGCTAGCTATCCGGCATAATTTTAGGATCTGTACATTTAATACCGCTGCTCAAGCCTTGCAACTTCGTTATATAATATCATATACTAGATCTATGATCAATCCAGCATAGCACTCAGTAGCGCTTCAAGCGCTAGCGAGTAGCTCGCCTATGCCTAGCGCTTTACCGCTCCTCGAGCCTTGAACCATCATATCCATGATCGGTCCAGCGTGCCATTGCACGCACTTGCGATGTACGAGCTACGTAGTACGCTAGCTCGCCTAGGGCCAGGTGCTGTCACATGACTTCACCATGACAACATATTCCAAGCATTCGCATTATATCACAAAATGGTGTTACAGTATCAGACACACCCATTCGATAATGCGCCGTACACACCCACTATTACGTAACTGTCGAGACAACGCCAAACTAGTGTGCCACTGCACTGCGCTCTACAAAATAGAGTGGATTTGTAAGAGAACTAAGGTGAGAGGTCCAGACAGTCTTGAGTTAGCTCTGGAAATGAGAAAGTTATACACTAAGTAGTTACAACCTAAGATAAAAGACTATGTGAGCGTGTAATGTAATGTAATTAATGTAATGTAATGTAATGTAATGTAATGTAATGTAAATAATGCATTCGAAGCACAGGAAAAGGTATTGTGCAATAATTTTTATATCAGCATGTAAAGTGGATCAAAAATAATAATTGAATCGTCTCAGATTTTTGATTTTCACTTTCAATTTTGAAATAAGAGTCGTAGTAGTTTCGGACCACTAAAGTATGAAGGAAATGACTACTGTCCAGATAGTGCAATGGTTAAGCTCAGTGTCTGCCAACCAGTGTCAAATGCGTGCACTGGTTCGAATCCCACCCGGGGCCAATTTTTTTCCATCTTTTTTTCCACTGCCAGTGATGCTAGGAAGGCAGTTGACATACACCAACAACATTCCATGGGCAATGCTCCTTACGTTGGATCTAGACTAGGGGATGATTACGTATACAAGCCCCAAGTCACTCTCAGATATGTTACGCATTAGTATTATAGTAATCAATATTTGGCAACTTGAGATTTTCTGCCTTACCACATACCTGACCTATTGTAGCAGACATGTATGATAGAAAATGGTGACATACCGTTAACTAATTACTGCTTGATAAAATTCTTTTATCTTAGGTTGTGGTTTAGCTTGAAAAAAAAAGCAAATTTAAATAAATAATCTAATTCATGGGGGGTTTGGGAGCACTTGGGGGGACAATTTTTACATGGGCACGCAGAATGGGTCGAAACTAGAGATTTGATCCCGGGGAATTTTGATTTACGCCTTAGAATTAAAGTTACGGCCCTTTGAAGTTACCCCATATGTTTGTATATAGGAAGCCATGCATTTGCAATGTTTTCCGCCCACGCGCGCACATTAACGTGACGACCATTACCCACTTTGATCAAAATTGATGTATAGGCTGCCTGCTTGCATTGTATGGCATCCAGCTCAACTATGTGGCCGTTTTCAAACAATTTTTTTTTTCTGCTTAGTGTTCTGGTCGCCTTGAAAGAAAGAAAGAAAGAAAGAAAGAAGATAGAAAGATTGACAAATGGCCTATTTTTTGAACATCTGGTTCTGATGTGTACAATTGTTTTGATGAATGGTCTTGCTTGGTCTTGTTAGATGCACAATTTTTAGTGTTATTAAAATACCTTGGTTTTAAGTCACTAACTGGACAAGCTAAGCACAACCAAATGACCAAATTGGAGCAGCCAGGCTCTCAGTTTGGCCATGGTATATGATTCTTGACATCCTTGAGTGCGGTATTAAAGCTGGAGAAAGGTACAGCTCTACCTGTAGCTACAGTACAACTGAAAATAGGGCCAACCATGAATGACTGCCACTACTATAGCTACAACCCAAGATGAATAAGGTCGAAAGTTACCCAATAGCACGCTCCACGACACAGATTTGTATCCACCTAAGGCCTTTGAGCTTGAACCACATTGCACTGCCACAATTCCGTAGATCTGACCTTCGATCTGCGTTGATGACGACCTTACCTGTCATGGTAAGGTTTACCACATGGTGTCTGAGTATGCACATTGAGTCATTGCCATGCAAGATCATGCACAAATAAATGAAGTTTAAACGTGGTTAACAGCCAAAGGTACAGGGTAGTTGTGTGTGTATGTGTGCATACGGACGCCTTAGCAGGGAGTTGGGTACGCATGCTCGGGTTCAATGAGAGCCGGCCACAGGCGCAGGTACGGCGCATTGCTGGACAATAGTGTGGCTCCATTGTCTGATGGCAAAAGACAAGGCGGCCAGCGCTCAGAAGACAGTCTTCACGCTCATAGAGAACACTGCTAGCTATATAGCTGGCACCTTGAAGATACACCAGTTGTTTCCCACCCATCCCATCCCCCTTCTTTAATTCTATATATTCTCCGTCCAAAGTCTATATGGCTCTGTGACGTGATCAGTGCTGGGCCAGGAGGGCTCCGCCTTCATTAAACTCCTCCCACATGCATGAATTAAATGGGGAGCCTGGTGGGAGGGGCTTGGAGGGGGAGCCAGGTCAAAAGACATCCTGGTTGCAGCACTTCCACCAACATACACACGACAGTCGTGTGGTTTTAATAATTAGGGACAGGATTAAGGTATTGGTAATGGTATGGTTACCGTGCTGGGGAATATCAATACCGAAAGGATGTTAAGTAAATATGTATATATATATAATATATACACCGCTTCTGGTTTCTCGTGTATTCGGGGCTCGCTCAGGCTTATCCCGAATTAATTTTCATGTTTTTGTCAGCTTTTTAAGAACTTTCTCATGAATAATGGGGCAGATATTAAAGAATAGTTTTGAATAGTGGGAATATAGTCCCGTTAACACAAACCAAACCTGCAACCACGTTTACATGCACGAGAGTTAAGATATTCATAGCCCACTACTATGTACATAACCCACTTCTAATCCACATCAGGATGTGAGGATGTGGGTTACAATCTGGGTTAACTAATTTTGTTTACAACTGGATTAGCGCATTTAGCTACACGTAAGTGAGTTAGTTTAACGGATTCTGATCCAAGTTAAGCACTACATATAAACGGGGCTTATTTGGTCCAGATCTAGACCTAGTTGTGTGTAGCTATTATTATTGATACAGTAGCTTTAGCTAAAATAACTGACTATGGCAGCTTAGCCTAGCAGCTGGCATCTACTTCCCAGCTCTCCTGCTATAGCTATATATGCATAATAGCATTAATTTTAGTATCTCAAGCACCATACAAAGTGTTTAAAGCAGGAGGCTATAGCTATAAACCCTTGTCCATACATAATTAATTACTAGAGCTCTGTAGAGCACATACCCCCGCGCACTCTGTAGCCACTATAGCACAGTATCAATTACAACACTGTGGCATATAACATGACTTGACGACCCTTTCCAACATTGAGCTTGAGCATGCTCAGTCACATCAGCATACCATTAAAGATTGGGCATGGTCGATAAACCACAGGGATACTGAACAGAAAATGCACGATTTGTGGCACTAGTAAGCCTTTTTAAGCAATTCGAAGCACGTAAAAACCAGCTTTTCACCAATATCTACCGATTGATTGTGCTTAAAGCACACGCAGATGCCTAGAATGCAATTTTCGTGCCGACGACAACAACGACAGATAGATAAATCGATTGCTTTACCCCTTGTACATGCGTGCGGAGTAATAAGCACACTCTAGTGTTCAAAATCAGAGAGCATAGCTATGAGGCTGTAAATGGGTAATGGATTACAGTGCAAAGTTGTTCTTTAATAGTAAGTAATAACATTATTCAACAAACAATGAAGGGTATATTTATACATACACTATTTTACAGTAAACAATGAATGGCCTTTGATTCCATTATGCACAATGGCACAGCTAAGGTCAAAGCTGTAAAACTGGAGCGAAAAATTGCACTTTTATTGTGACATAATTAATATGTCAACCGCCACAATAGCCATACCAGACATAATGGAGTGACACTCTCACTCAAGTTACTACAATAGTTGTGTTGATAAACTAAGTAAATAATGGCTTCACACTTTAACTCCTCTTTCTTTTTCTGTTACAAAGTGCTTTATGCTCATTGTGTGGGTGTGGTCCTCGGCTTGCAAGGAGTACGTATAAAAGCAGCTTGTGATTGCCTGCTTGAACCATTCATGTTAGAAATCACTTCGATATGTCAATTCTGTATAGCAACGCACCCTTCAATTCTACTGAGCACTACAACCTTAAGAGTCATGGCTGAGAGTGATACTGAAACTAAGACTGGTACGGAATATGGACCAGTGGGATACATTTATCATCTGTCCAGCAGGAAGCCAATTGGCCGATCTACCAACCGCACTGAATTAGATCTAGTTGTATACAATACTAAAGAAGAGAAAGTGGTTAAGAATCTTCAATTCCGATTTGTGCGCATGAAGGAATTTGGACACTTTGGATACATTGAGCATGTAGAAAGCAGCAAAGTTGTTCATCCCACCAAAGACAACAAGTTGGTCTTGTGCGACGAGAAGAATGTCAACGCCTTATTTACGTTTGATCTTGAAAGGTATACAATAATACACCGAAACGGTATATGCATTGGCACATCAATGGAGATAATCCAACACCTGATGGTGGTACAGCTTGTCTCCTTCAGAAGTATGAGGTTGGGTCCAACAAAGCAGAGTCTAAGGGTGCTCCAATCAACGATTCTGCGAAGTTTTACTTCGGCAAGATTGATGCTCACCACTTATATCCTTATTCATCTCCAAATGTTTCACATGATTGGAAACTATTGCAAGCTTTTATTACACCCGAGACATCTCGCTCTTTTGAGATTAACTACAAAGTTGGTTGGGTGAAAGAATTCTCTGAGACAGTCACACATGCTTGGAAAATTTCAGCAGATGTAGCATTATACTCTTTTCTTAAGAGTAGTGGTGGCTACAATGGGTCTATTTCATTGGCTGAAACCGGTACATTGACGAAAGAAAAGAGTGTGTCACTCAAAATTGATGTTCAAAAAGGTCATACAGTTTGCGTGTGGCAGCGCGTCTACTGCTTCGCTGAATTTAGTGACAAGACAAGTGTCTTCCTGAGCAATATCATCTGCAACACAGAAAGCCTTAAGAAGCCAGATGTATTATGCATAGGCCTGGATAATGATGTGAGAAGAGTGTAAACAGCATCGTCACTGATCAGAACACTAATGGAACCCTTTTTTCTGAATTATAAATTAAATTTGAGTAATGATAGAATAAAATAATAATAATATTATAAGTATTATCACATCTGATTGATTAAATGCATGATTGCACGCTAAATAAGTAGCTAAGCTTATAGATGAAGTGAGCTCAAATTCACTAGCTGTAACACAAAAATTGATTGTCGTGTGACCACACATGACATTGTAGTACAGCTACAAATACCATGCACTGGTATCAGACTGATAGATAATAATATTATTAAGATCTAGACATCCTTTATGGTTATTAGCTAGAATCTTCGTACCTGAAACCCACCTCTTGAAATTGAACCGAGTCTTTGAATCATGCAGAGAGCCTGTATAGCTGCGGAGGGTGATGAAAATGTCATGCATATGTGCCCTGTCGTATTGCATAGTATATTTTTTTGCATTAGCAAACAGAGTTCCCTCCAAGGATTAGTAGCTATACAAGTTCTGGGACCACTCCTTTGGACTAGCTTTTAATATAGCACTATGCAATCAATCTCCAAGCCAACAAGTGCTGATGGACTGTGCTACATATGTAGCACAGTCCATTGCATGAAGTGCTCTCCAGATCCTCTCCACGGAGTTCCCTCTAAGGATCAGTACACAAGTTCTGGGACCACTCCTTTTTATAATAAATGTGGTAATTGTTTCACAATTATTATATATAATAACTATTATTGTACTGCTGGTCATAATACAATGACATAATTACTAAGCAATGCAAGATAATGATAATATACATTATTTCTAGTAGCTATATACAAGTTCTGGGACCACTCCTTTGGACTAGCTTTTAATATAGCACTATGCAATCAATCTCCATAACTCTTATGCTAACTGACAGTGTGTATCCAGTATCAAATGCAATATTATGTAAAGCCTAACTATGGTGTAGAGCACGGAGTATATTTACAAGTTCTCATAATGATGATTGGGACATCAGAAAAGCTTGGATCTGCTGCACGGAGAATGTCTTTAAGTTCCTTTCGAATATTTGTGTTCAAGTACATCTCTAAAATTAATCACGATCACTTTCATCTCGAAACTTGCTATCTTCTTTTTCTGAATCAGTAAGGTGAGGGGACACCAATCACTCACTCTATATACCACTCCTCCTTTACATGGACAGTTTTATCAGAAGCACTCTGCTCCATTCTCTTCTGTAAAAACTTTTCAATCTCTTTTTCCATCACTTTTTCCACATCTTTTTGTTCTTTTGCTTCGTTTATCCATTTCCGAAAGGAATAAAAGGCCTGAACAAAGAAGCAATCTATGGGCTCATTAGGATCCCCACCATCATATAGTTCCTTCAATTTCCCCCCAATCTTAATCTTCTCTCGGGTTATAGCAGGAATCACCGTGATAACTATCAGAAGTATTGGGAGTGCTGGTCTTCTTTGGATCTGACTCTGCCATTCAAATCAGGACTAACTTGGAAGAAGTAGCTAGCTAGCTATTAGTCTACCGCTGATACGTACAGGTTGTATAAGTCTTTAACCTCACAGCGTCTCTTAATAACTATAGTTATTGTGACTGTACAGTTGTTATAAGGTGTGCAGGTATATAAAGGTACAGAGCAATGACAAAAAATGTCACATGCATGATGCATGAATATCAGGAGTGGAGTATAGTAGATTCATATGTTTTAATAGGTCTAAGGCATGGGACAGTTACTGTATTACATGCAGTAGAACAATAGCCTAAGGATATTATGTATAACATACTATATATTGTCTTGCTATTCTACTAGTATAACATAGCTATAATATTATAAGTATGTACTGTAGTGCGTGTCTCACTGTATGACAGAGCCGGAGCCAGCATTTTTAAAGTGGTACGGCCGTTATAATTATTCAAAGTATTATTATTGTGTAGCGGGAGAGGATGTCTCTCCTTCCACACGGAGCTCAAGGGTATTACATTATATTATGGTAGCAAAAATGCACTAATACGACTACATAAATCATTCAGAGAGAGCATGCAGAATGTATCGGACTCCATGGTTGCAACTTTTTAATGATCACGTAGCTACAAGGGTGGTTAATTATGTCAAATCTGTAAAGAGATGTTTGTAGCTACTTACTACGTGTGTTGCATACTCCTGGTAGTGTACTCCTGGCTCTAACGAATGGCTGTAGTAGATGACAGCACAGTAGCCAACATCAGCAACAATGATCATAGCTGCATTTGCAGGTCAGCTGAGCTGATACCACATGTTATACACCACGTTTGCACATGCTCGGTGACTCACCCACGTTACACGCATTGAAAAGCTGGGAATGGGCCCGGGGACGAAGCTATCATAGAGGTAGGCTAAGCCTGCATGGAACATGGAAAGGTGGAATGGAATGGTACCATGGTGGAATGGTCGACTACGGGGTGATGTACCATATAATCCATCACGAAATGTTCTTTTAAATAGAAATAATGTTCCATAAATATACGGTCTATAATAATAAATATTGCTCAACAATTATTAGATTTGTTTCGTAAAAA
This sequence comes from Cliona cf. orientalis, assembly GCA_963930775.1. Taxonomy (NCBI): domain Eukaryota; kingdom Metazoa; phylum Porifera; class Demospongiae; order Clionaida; family Clionaidae; genus Cliona; species Cliona cf. orientalis. Next base: position 8,096,171 of record OZ005692.1, read on the forward strand.
TTAATTTTGTAAAATTTGTGCTTCTCTAATAAACTTTCGAGTCTTGAGTATTCCTTGTTCTCCAGTTCTCCACGTACTCCACGTTTCTCTATGTTCCCTAGCACAATCCTTTTGCCGAATGCTCCAGACTAGTATATTCCTTGTTATCTAGTTCTCTATGTGCTCTACGTTTTCCACTGTTCTCCAGTACAACTTCACAAATGCAACCCAACTAGTTAGTATTTCACGTTCTCCAGTTCTCCATGTGCTTCATGTTCTCCAGCAAAAATTTCAAGTGCAATCCAACTAGCTAGTATTCCATGTTCTCCTGTTCTCCATGTGCTCTATGTTCTCCACTGTTCTCCAGTGTTAACCTCAAATGCAATCCAACTAGCTAGTATTCCATGTTCTCCTGTTCTCCATGTGCTCTATGTTCTCCACTGTTCTCCAGCGTTAACCTCAAATGCAATCCAACTAGCTAGCATTCCATGTTCTCCAGTTCTCTATGTGCTCTATGTTCTGCACTATTCTCCAGTGCTAACTAGCTATATACTTGGGTTGCATTTGAAGTTTGCACTGGAGAACACTAGAGAATTATAGAGAACTGCTACTTGGGTTGCATTTGAGGTCAATACTGGAGAACAGTGGAGAACATAGAGAATCGGAGAACTAGCTATAGCTAGTTGGGTTGCATTTGAACGGTTACGTAGCACTGGAGAACCAAGAGAACTGAAGAATATGGAGTACTAGCTATAGTTGGATTGCATTTGAGGTTAATGCTGGAGAACAGTAGAGAACATAGAGCACATGGAGAACGGGAGAACATGCAATACTAGCTAGTTGGATTGCATTTGAGGTTAACGTTGGAGAACAGTGGAGAACATGGAGCACATGGAGAACAGGAGAACATGGAATACTAGCTAGTTGGATTGCATTTGAGGTTAATGCTGGAGAACAGTGGAGAACATGGAGCACATGGAGAACAGGAGAACATGGAATACTAGCTAGTTGGATTGCATTTGAGGTTAATGCTGGAGAACAGTGGAGAATATAGAGCACATGGAGAACAGGAGAACATGGAATACTAGCTAGTTGGATTGCATTTGAGGTTAACGCTGGAGAACAGTGGAGAACATAGAGCACATGGAGAACAGGAGAACATAGAATACTAGCTGGGTTGCATTTGAAATTTTCGCTGGAGAACAGTGGAGAACATGAAGCACATGGAGAACTGGAGAACGTAAAATACTAACTAGTTGGGTTGCATTTGTGAAGATGTACTGGAGAACAGTGGAAAACGTAGAGCACATAGAGAACAAGGAATATACTAGTCTGGCACATTCGGCAAAAGGATTGTGCTAGGGAACATAGAGAAACGTGGAGTACGTGGAGAACTGGAGAACAAGGAATACTCAAGACTTGAAAGTTTATTGGAGAAGCACAAATTTTACTAATTAATTTTTACTAATAATTGTTGAGCAATATAGACCGTATATTTATGGAACAATATTTCTATTTAAAAGAACATTTCGTGATGGATTATATGGTACATCAGAGGAGGTTGGCCACGCATCATGATACGTCATGTGCACGTGACAAAATTAGCATTCCTGCATACATTAGCGACTTAGTACTATACTTGTTTCGATCGCAGATTTATTCAAAGACAACTTTCTTAGCCCGATTTCAAATTCTGAGAGGGAGAACTGACCAACGAAGCCTTAATCAACCTGAAATGCTGACTTTTGATTCATTATGAACGACAACAAAGCCTCGGATCTCGCTTATTTGGCAGGGGTTGAACGGGATTGAAAGGTTCATTTATCAAGGCTCACCGAGTTCTTTCCCAACGGCATCCTTCGCGAAGCGCAGGAGTGCGTGATTAATACCTGCCATATGTTTCTATACATTTTATATTGGTGCACGTGACACATTGGTGACATTTGATGACGCATGGCCAACCTCCTCTGATGGTACATCACCCCGACTACGACTAACGACCCTATACCGTGTCTACTTATTCTCGGTACGCGCGTGCGCGTCACGGTGGTGATCGAGACGTGCGCTTTCTAATTTCTAGCGTGAAGTCGGTAGTGATCGTTACGTTTACAAACGCGATTTGCGTGAATGTGGTAATGTGGTAATGATCGCCACAATGTTCAGCTAGATTATGCTTCTCTCCAGGCTACAGTCATAGTATCCTGATATTGGGCCTTCTCAGCAATCAAGGAACATCAGCTTCTTTCTGAAAGGTGTCATAATTTTGGTGTTTATGAGAATAATAATAACTTACTATGAATGTCATTATTTGAGCACCAGAATGCACCGGCGAAAAAAAGCAGAATTTTTCAAGGACCCAGACCACCTCCTTTTGGCTGTGGCCTGACCACTCTCAAGTTGCTTCCTCCGGCCCTGCTCCTACATGAAAGAGAGGGATTCTGAGACTCTAAGAAGAATAGGATCACAGATAGACAGAGAGGCAATCATCAATGAATTTAAACATTAATTCCAGTGACAGACCGCATGCTGGTAGATCTACAACTACTTTCAGTCCATATATCTACAGAATATCTACTGTAGTGTGACTGTGTCCGTTAACTTTGTTGCCAGGCAGCCTATTGACACACTTGTGGCATGGGCTGATAGCTAGATGTACTGGATCAGATAGAAAAGGACATAAAATTTAATGGTATAAAATCTCATGAATCACTCATGGGAAGGGTTTACATCACCAAACCCCTGATTGACTCATTGGATCAATTTACGTCTTGCATGAATACATTGCATTGGTTCAGATATTATTAGTTATCTCCCCAGTAGCAATTTACTTTTCTGTGGTTATGAGGTAATTATGGTGTAATTATGATGAAACCTATGGTGTAATCTCTTAGGTAATCTATGAGGTAATTATGAGAAAATTCAGGGCCTCGCTGGAGCCTTTCTGGGACTTGAAAATCAGTAAATATGTAGAGTATCTTACGCGTGTATCCAGCGAATACATTACAAGCTGAGCGCTACTTTCTCTGATAAGTACTGTTGGTTGAACTTCACGTGTTTTCTTGGCTTACGTAATGCCGTGGATAAATAAAGCTAAAGCTAGCCTTGCGCTATATATAGCACGCATTGTCACAAGGGGCTGTCCCGCGCGCGACTGCAGCAGCGTGACCAACCTGAAGTTCAGAAGGAATACTGTACTGTCGAGTTCGTCTCTGTGATTGAAGCATCGAAACTTGTCGCTGTCAAGGCTGAGAGTCGATCTTAGACGCCATCTCCATGATTTCTGGGGCGAGCATCGATCGATGTGTACGCATTCTATTGACGACCTTTTACCACATGCACCATTACACTATGCAGCTACTGGGGAGATGGTCAAGGGTTCATAGACATAATAAACTAAGTAATATGAATGGTTTCCACATTAAGGTTACTGTAATCATCATAGTCATAGGTCATAATCAAGTTATGGGCGATCCAAGTCTTCGGGGTCGAATCCTGGATGAACATTGATATAGAATGTATTAGCAGTGCCGTGGTCAATATAGTATAACCACTCAATGAAGAAGCAGTCCCTGGTGGTCCCAACTCCCATTTAGGTGAGCAAAGTCCTCCCTACTGAGTGGGAGGAAGGACTCGTTGAGGGAATGATTCATGCACTGCTCGGAAGTAGGGTTGGCGAAAACCTCAGTTTAAAAGAAGTAGCTAGTGACCAGTGATTACTCCTATACATTCATAACAAGTTCCAAAAGATTGGTGTGTTACCACCCTCCAAAATAATACTAGAGACGATGTTTGAACATCAATGGGGCGAGCCTTCACGAACCCCACACAAGTACAAGTCTATTGATGACTCATATAATATAATTTGGAATTAAATTTTATGAAGGTAAAATTATGTAGCAAGCTTGTGATGACCGACTTGAATGTTGGTGAGTTGGTTCGGATCCAATGACTCTATTTGCCTTATGGTTTAGCCATGATCATTTGCTAGTATAAATAATCACTTACTTCTGAATCTTTCAAGGTCTTGAATTTGTAGTCTGGACATCGATCCCTTAAAAATCTTTATAGCTATAGCTCTATCTAGAGTGAGGCCTAGAACAGGCTTCTGTGTAGCTAGTTCAGAAGACTGAAGGGCTCTGTGTAGAATCCTGAGCGCAGCGAGGGTTCTACTGAGCCCTGAGGTCTTCTAAATCACATGGAAACTGACTAAACAGTGTCTATATAACTGCTTTAGATCCTAGCAATAGACATAACCACCGGCAAAAAAATTTGTTAGGTTTTTACGGAGCTTGTATACAAGGTTTTTTTATTGAGCATACAAGGTTTTTTTTATGAAGGATAGATACTTCAATTCAACCAATCAGACTACTGTATTTGTTACAAGTAGCTATAGGATCTATATAGCTATAAACGGAAATCTCGATTGGTATCACATGTGTGGGGCTCGCTTTGGCTCGATCGCCCCAATTATGGAAGTGCTCATTAACCTCATCATACATGTGCAATGAATCCTTGTGTGATAATTTGCCTAAGGCTTCTTCCTTCAAATTCGTACCTTAATTGCTTATGAAGTTGGCAGACTCATAGCATCCTGGCGCTTGAGCAGTAACCAGAGAGATGCCCAGAACAAGCTTAAGCAGCACAGACTCGTTTTTCATTATATTATCAATTAGCATATATATAGTACTCCTTCAGCATAGCAATATTGTTCATTGATATTCATATATATTGCTTGCAACAATAGCAAAAATAACAATAACGATTAAGGTTTAAACCGCAACAAATAGCTAATGTTATTGATTGTGATAATGAAATACTGATGGAGAAGAACTACATTAAAATTACTTAAAGACACCTTCAATGGCAAAAAAAAACTTAAACAAGTGAGTAAGGGCTCTGGGCTCAGATGAACTCAAAGTAGAAACATCAAAGGTTTTTGGTTTATAGCAGAAAGACAGAAATCATCTCGAGTATTAGCATACTACTCTTGAGTGTAATGATACATGCTGCGAAGTTCATTCTTCACTCTCTCAATATAATATCATACTTGTACTTCCTTGCAAAGATTACTATTCAAAATCTACAATGGTATATATATTGATAAGTTAATATAGCTATAACGATCAGGGTTTCCTGATGTTATTAGCAAATTATTTAGCTACTTCATGTCTGATAAAGATTAGCAACTAAAACTCGATACACAAATCCGGTTTGACTGATATTGCATCATAACTAAAAGGTACAAGCATACAAAATCAAAAACACAAAATAAAACTTAATGAAAATAAAACTTAATGATTAGGGAAAGGTTTAAACTTATAATTATTGAGAGTCTCAAACACAATAATAATATAAGAATCAAAAATCCAGTTATTGGCTACTGATATGCAGGTGTTACTAAACATATCGATTTGTTGCCCTCTACCACATCACTGTCACTTTGTGGTGGAGACTGATCATGAGGACGGTGAAACTCAAAAATAGTGTGGGTTACTTCTGGTTTAACTGGATTCAGCGTGATCACCTCCTCTCCCGGTCGGCGCTGATCCTTTCTAACAAGCAAATATACATGATAGATAATCACTCCTATCAGAAGGATGAAGATTATGATGGTAGAGGTGTAGGCCACAGCTGTCTGCTTCATGATGTCAGCTTTGAAATCATACAAACTAAAGATAGCATAAGCAAGAAGATTGAAGTATAGTGCTGTCTCAATTACATCTATAATTGACCTTTTATATGCCCTAAATCCAGTTATTCTATTCAAAAACAGGAGACCTCCAACTAAGATACTTGTTACTACGAGAGCAATCTGAGGTTTGTCAGTGGAGGATGCAGCAATCGATGCTGTGATATACGATACCACTCTGACAAGCAATAGTAAACCAGTCCAGTAACGATACTTACTGTTGTACGGAACATGGTGGACGGAGACAAAGGCATTGAGCTTAGTATTCCTTGTCCACTTGAACACCTTCCACTCTGGAGCATGAACAAGCCACTGCCAGAGAAACAGAATAATTGTGTAGGGAATGCCAATTAGAATGAGTAACAAGGATATAAGGACAAGAGCTATATGCTTCCCTTGAAAGAATTTCACATTTCCGTCAGGAAGCCATACAGTCTCTCTCGAGCCATCAGGGTAGACAAGAATAGCAAATGATAAAACAGTGATAGTTATCGAGAGGAGTTTAGCATAAGATAGCAGGATTAGTGTAGCTATAGAGTTGCAACTGGGTCTCTTTTTCCAATTAGTCCAGCAAATCGAGGGGAGTACTCACTGACTATGATAACGATAATCACAAGAGAGATGATGTAGACTGGAAAAGCCAGTTGAAGCCATGTTTTGGTGTATGCATCAAGACCATCAAAGAAACACACATCAATTCCTATGTCTAGATTAAGCCAAGCTACAAATACAGAGGGAAAGCTAGGCTCTGATGATGGAAAAAAGACAGCACTATTAGCTGCTACAATATTAATGTAAAAAATAAAGCCGTTGATCAGCCCAACAGCAACTGTTATGTCGAGGGCTAACAATGCTGTCACCAACAAAATTCCTGCTACAATGGAAATTAGAAGAATTATGGCAAGTATTACTGGCCAGTAACTGTGACAAGGTATGCAACGGGAACTACCTAGGGAGAAGCTGAGGTGTTTCTTACAAGATCCACATAAAATTCCACTACGATTGTAAGCACACTGTGCATCTGCTCCATCAAGAAGGTTGAGATTCATGCTGACATTTTCAATCGGAGGTCGACAGTAGTCAAAAGGGCAGTGAGGATGAATGACATAGCCAGGTGGGTCAGTGTCATTGATGTAAGTGATCCATGAGTTAGTGTCCATTTTCACGATTGATTCAGTTGTTGAGTTACAGTTAGTAATGAAGACAGACAATTGCGAGTCACAAATACACTCACATCTTGTCTTAGTATTTAAAGGCTCAAAACCAATTGGGCAACTACAGTTGGTGAACTCGATATCCAGATGTCGAACAGAAAGTGTAGAACTTCCACATGGACCATCGACAATGAAATTTATAGTTTCAGAGGTGTGTGGAGAGAACACATTGAATGTTAGATTCCTGCATCTCATCTCAACACTTTGAGTTTGCTGTCCTTCACTAAAGACACCATATTTTGAAGTTAAGGAACTGATGACATTTGCATCTACCGGATGATTGAGCTGATCCACTGCAACAAGCGACACAGTCTATGAGAAATCTAGTCTTCAATACATAGAGTTTTGCATCAAATTCTAGATAAACTCCACCTCCATTTTCTGCCGTATTGTTTGTAAATTGAAGAGTGCCTGGTTCATGCACTGCAATGGTTGAACTGACAGCATGGATTCCTCCACCCCTTTTAGCATAGTTGCTAAAGATGTTACAGTCACCTTTGATTTCAAGATCACTTTGTTCGAGGAAAATAGCACCTCCACTGCTGACTGTGGCTGCATTATTAGCTATTGTTGTGTCACCGTACATCATGATTTTACTCTCGGTAGCTAATATTGCTCCACCGTGCCTTGCTTTATTGCCTGATAAACTGATAACTCCAGCGAAGATTACAGTAGAGAGGAGGCTTGTGACGGCTCCTCCTTCTGGACGAGGTTCAGTGAATGCATCTTTCGTAGGCATTTTATTTAGGGATTCTTCACCATCCTGAAATCTTGTGTGACCACTGAAAGTGATGTTGCTACTGAAAATGTACAGTGATCCAAGATTATTTTCAAATATACCATCAGCAATATGGGTTGTAGATTCAACAGTGCTCATTATCCCACCATAGCTGTCAGCTTTATTAGCACAAAAAGTGCAGTTAATAATGTTTAACAATGAAGCACTAACAAATATGACACCACTGGCACCACGAACTGCACTGTTGTTAATAAACATAGTACTAGTGATATCAACTGAGCTACCGTCGAATATGAATATGACACCACCTCCAGTTGCACTGTTATTTAGAAAAGAACTGTTGGTAATGATAAATGAGGAAATAGTCAAGTACAAAACACCACCATGCATTATTGCAAGATTGTTAGTAAAGGTATTTCTTGTAATATTCAATGAAGATTCTTTTGTATACATAACGTCAGCAAACACAGCTCCAGTGTTATCAGAATAATTGCTATTTGTAATATTAAATATGGAATTGAATGAGGCCACGACGGAACCAATGTAAGCTGCACTATTGTTAACGAAAGCACTGTTCGTAATTTCAAATGAGGAATTCCTGAACGTAGACATAACTCCACCATTTCTAGCTGCATTATTGTTAGCAAACATACTGCTGGTTACAGTAAACGATGAATAATATGTGCGCATGACTCCACTAACTATTGCACCGTTATTAGTAAAATTACTACCACTGATGCTGAACCTGTCTCTGTATGTTATCATCACTCCACCATGAATCTCGGCTGTATTTTCATTTAAAGTGCTACTGTCAATGTTGATAGTGGATTCTGATGTGATTACGACTCCACCATAACTAGCTCGGTTGTAGCTGTAATGGCTTTCAATGATATGGAGACTACAATTGTGAACAAACATTGCTCCTCCTATCTCGGCAGTATTGCCTGTGAAGTTGCTTCTTAAAATCGAAATGTTACTAAAGGTTGTGTACAATGCTCCACCAAGTGAAAGTGAAGGATCTTGGTGTAGATAGATGTAATTCAAAATGTCGTTATTAGTGAAGATCTCTTGAGCTCTAAACATGCTACCATGTGTATTAGAAATAAATGAACTTCTTACAATACTAACAGCAGTCACTTCATTCAGCAATAGTGCTGTACCTCTACCTTCAACACCCTCAAAGAGGGTGTCTTCAACTATAAACTGCTCCACTTGGCTAACTCTGTTACCTCCACAGCCAACAAAGTGCAGATCCTTTATCGTAACAAATGTTGTCCCACTGATATTGAACCTTCCCAACTGACTCACATTCTATAAACACAGTCCCATAGCTTCCAATATCCGTTGTCATTGAAAGGTTATCTGCACGAGACAGAGAGAGCTCTCCATTAAGACTGTGATTTCCCGGCAGAAAGGAGAGGGATATGTTGGTTTCATTGCCGAGGTAGCTGGTGGAGTTAGCAGCAAACTGTGCTAGAGTGAGGCAATGATTTCCAGGACAGTGGTCACTGGTATTCACAGAGGATCTGACATAGTATTGCACTGATTTACTGTATGTAAGGTCAGTATACACAGATAGGATAACTACTAGTAGCAAAATGGGGAAAAAAGTCATTGTTCAATAAAATTGAGCACGTAGCTAATTGTCGTCTGAGTAAGATAGCTTACATCTATAGTAGTATATTATAAACAATTAGCTGTTTATATTGACACAATTCTAGCTATAGATATAACATGCATATAGCTATAAGATCAATACTGGATAGCTATCACTCAAAATATAATCTACTTATATTAGCTAGCTATCTGATATGACAGCACTATTTGGATTCTGAACTAGGAAGGTAGCTAATGAATGTTGCCATAATAATATTATTAATTCTACCAAAACCCCCAAAGGTGGGAGAGGACATGTAACTGTCATACTACCCCGTACGGGTACCTAGCAAAACTAAATCAGACAGTGCATGGTTTATAACTAATTATAGTAACAACTGCCGTCTGGACTGTGGGTATTGAGGGTTTGTACTATTATAATATTTAGCCTAGCTATAGCCTACGTATGAATTTTGCCGCTCTCTTCTCCTTTAGGAGTCTATGTAAGCCCTTGATTCTTCAAACTAAGGGGGGCCCTTTCCCCTTTTATGCCATGGCACTATCACTCCAAGTAAAGCTCGTGTATATAGTGTTATTATGACATGCACTGTAATAAATATATACTGAAAAGGTATGGAATTTCAAAGAAAATGTCAGGTACACAGCCCCCCCCCCCCCCCCCCCCCCACCTATGCATATGGAAATGTAATGAATTGAACTTGTTGCTACATGCAATAATAATAATAACGGTTTTGTATTGTTTGTGTGTATCAGGTTATTTGTGCTAATGTTATGTTATTCATGCCTTGATTTGTGGTGATCATAGTTTATTATGAATGTTGCTTTCTCGCGTATCACTATCATAATTATTGTTGTTGGTTTATGTAGTTGCATTATACTTTGTGAACCTAGCCCGCCATACAGGGGCTCAGGTGATCGTCATGTGACAGTGAGTCCTGACCTGAGTTGTGCTGATTTATACTGTGTGTTGTGTGCTAAGAATATATATCGTGTTGTGAACTGTTCTAAGGTGTCTATGAACATTGAACTCCGTGAACTAAGTACAGGGATAGCGACAACTCTAGCGGCACGGGTTGATTCATTACAGAAATAACATTAGCATAATATCATAGTATTGTGCTTCTACCCCCCCCCCCCCCCACACACACACACAAATATTTTCCACCCTCGATAATATTATAGCAGAAATCCCTATGTAGAAATTAGTTAGCTACAACTGATTAGAGACGTGATACAATGTTTACAAGATACAAATTAATATCACATCTAGCTATAATAAACTTTCAAACGGCTATAAAAATAATATTATTATGCTAATTCTCACAACGCTTCTACCCATACAAACCATTAGCAAAATATACAGCATTATTTTATGTGAGGTGGCTCAACCTCAACATTATACTTCTAGTAATTAATATAACCAGGTATCAATAGTTTTGTCAGTATTAATTGCTCCTCAAGAAAACTATAATATTATAGGGAAAGCTGATGTGTGGCATTAAACTCAAAATTGAAACATTTGAAGTGTATCACATCAAGGCCAGCATCGTGGAAAGCTTGTGGAAATGGTTCAGACATGGGAGTAGCCTGGGGAAGAGGCTATCTATGACATGCTCCCACATTAATCGTATACCTGGACTCCTACGGCATGACACTGTGCACACATAAATGAAACTTACTCAATCCATAGGCGCCATAGAACCTTGTAAGAATCGATGGAGAAGAGGAAAGATCAGGCACTCTTGATGATCCTTTGAAGGATAAAAAATTGCTGTAATGTGACATTAAAATTTTGAAATGGTACTTCTTTATATAATGAGAACGGCTATTGTTTCTAGTGATTAATGATGGTGCAGTTTATTATATGGAAGGCCTCTCAGAAAGACTACTGTTCTCATAAGCTATAAGAGTACTAGTAGTACATGTGTGCTGTATATTATGTTGTTCAATGATGTTTCAGGAGCCTCTCTGTTATAGAGTGAGTGGGAGTATTCTATAGACTCCCTATGTATTTAATTATCAATAGGGTACCAGAATGGTCACTATGATCTATGGCATCTGTGTGCACAATAAAATTGCAATTAAGACAAACATTATCCGATTGATTTCCTTAAATTTACATTTCGATCTAAGATCCGCTCATAATTGCTATTTTGTTGTGTAAACATAGCATATCAGTGATTCATATCACATTGAAGTGGTATGCAGGTGTCTTGTGGGATGCCCAACTGTAGTATAATAATATAGTGATTACAGTCACAAATACCATAGGCAAGAGTATGGATTATAGCTGTAATTGTACTCTTACTCTGTAGTTAATTGGTACTCCTGCTATAGCCTATTATACGAACTAATCACACACTTTCCTCCAAGTATTATTAGGACAGCAACAGTACTCTTATATGTACTCGTTCTGTACAGCTGTTGATCTTGCTATTACTGACCATACTCATACAAATCTTAGTAATTAAGAGTTCTGAATACAGCCCTAATTGTACTCGGAAGTGTGTGATTAATTATACCAGAATACCTAGACTATCAAGCCCTGAAACATCCATGGAAGTAATCAAGTATAGCTACCTGAACCAACTGTTTTTAAATTACGGTGTCAATCTGATTTCATCTAACTCAAGAGTGCATGCCTTGACCTCTCACTTTAGTTTTAGTACGTCTATGGCACACTACTAAAATTTGCGTTATTGTGATAGTCATTGGGATCTACTAAGATCACCTTGTTTAAAATAGTTATTTCTATAGTATTATAGGAGTCCATAAACCCATATCATGCATGAGCATGCTCTTGTGTTCAAAACCAGAGAGCATAGCTAGCTATGAAACTGTAAATGGGTAATGGATTACAGTGCAAATTACCTCTAAACAAATATTAAGTGCATGCAAATGCCATCACAAAGAAGCGTACACAATGCTTTGTGTTTATTCAATAATTGATTCAATAATGATTTTGTTCACAATGGCACAATCAAGGTCAAAGCTGGAGTGAAAAATTGTACCTTTATTGTATCATAATTACTATGTCAACCGCCACAATAGCTGCACCAGATACGACAATCTCACTCAAGTTACTACAATGGTTGTGTTAGTTAAATTAACCAATAAACTAAGTGAACAATGGCTTCACACCTTAACTCCTCTTTCCCTTGCTCATTGTGTGGGTGTGCTTAGCTTGCAAAGAGTACCTATAAAAGCAGCTCATCCGCTTAAATCATTCACATTGGGAATCACTTCGATACTTCGATTCTGTAGCAGCACACTCTTCAATTCTATACTGAGTAGCACACCACTGAGAGTCATGGCTACGATTGATACAGAGGCTAAGACTGGTAAGGAATATGGACCAGTGGGATACATTTATCATCTTTCCAGCAAGAAGCCAATTGGTCCATCTGGAGGAAAGTCGGATCCTGCCAACGGCACTGAACTAGTTGTACACAGCAAAAAAGAGGCACAAGTTCTTCAATTCCGGTTTGTGTGTGTAAAGGAGTTTGGACACTTTGGATACATTGAGAACGTGGGAAACAGCAAGATTATTCATCCCACTGATTCAGAAGACAACAAGTTGGTCTTGCGCGATAGCAAAGAAAAGAATGTCAATGCCTTATTCACGTTTGATCTTGAAAGATATACGATAATGCATCGAAACGGTAAGCATTGGCACACCGAAGGAGATAGTCCAACACCCAAAGATGATACAACGTGCCTCCTTCAAGCAAATGAGGTGGGGTCCAATGCCACAATTAATGATGCTGCGAAGTTTTACTTCAGTAACTTTGACACTCACCACTTGTAGCTATCCTTACTCTGAATCATTTCCAGTTGTGTCACACAAAAATGGAAACTATTGCAAGCTTTTATTGCACACAAGACATCTCGCTCTTTCGTGATTAACTACAAAGTCGGTTGGGTGAAACAATTCTCAGAGACTAAAACACATTCTTGGAAAATTTCAGCAGACATAGGTTATTCATTTCTTAAGAGTATTGTTGACTATAATGGGTCTATTTCATTGGCTGAAACCAGTACATTGACGGAAGAAAAGAACGTATCACTCACAATCAATGTTAAAAAAGGTGATACAGTTTGCGTGTGGCAATACGTGCACTGTCTCGCTGAATTTGGTGAAGAGATTGTGTTCCTGCAGAGCAATATCATCTGCGACACAGACAGCCTCGATAAGAAGCCAGATGTTAAAATTATAATAGCTATATTGCTTAAACATGGCATGAATAATGACAACGATGTGAAAGGTGATGTGTTAACTTATTATTTCAACTAATAATATAGTTAGCTACTGAACACTATAATGTATAACCTTTTCAATGAGTAATTAATTATTGATATTGATAATCATCAGATTCTTCTCAGCAAAGATCAATAATAATGCTATAGATCAACCTTGTAATCAATAGGTGTAGGTAAATTATGCTGGTATAATTTTGAGAATAATAGGTGTGTTGAGAATTATGCTAGCATTATAGGCATCAATTACCATAATTTTGACAATCTTATATAATTAGAGCACACAATTGCGAGAAGCTGTTAATTGACCTTTGTCACAATGCCTGGACTAGCTACATGTAATGGACTCGTAAAGGGTTGATGAATCAGCTGGTATACCCACTTTCGAATCCGAACACATGTAAAATAATAATTGAAATGCCTGCACTCTATGATAGTGTAACTGCATGAGTCTCCTCATATCGGTTTTTGTCAATTTGGCAATAATAATATTATAATATATTGGGAATTTTAGGTACACTTCTGGAGTATTATTAGGGATTTTTTGAGCACTTGAGAATAACATTATAGGCCAAAAAATTAGCATAATTTACCTGCTCCTAGTAATCAAAACATAAAATTTAGTATTCATAATAGTTAGACATTGTTTAGGAGGTTTCTTACTCAGACTATACGTTTCTTGTAATCATAGCTAGCCTGAAATGGATTCTTATCTTAAGTCTGGCACCTTGGGTGCAGAATATTCTAGCCTGCATGGAATTTATGGGGCGAAAGCTTATGCAAAATGTGTCCTCGCTATAATTAGCTAACAACATTAAGATGAACAGCTATAATAATATTATCATAGAAATGTTTATCTATTAGCAAAATAACTGATGAATCCTGGCCATGCATACCTTACAAACTTAATTTCTATCTCTCCCCAAGACCATGGTGAAGAGCTGTTTTGTCATTACTTTTGTGATCTTACTCAGCATCATGACCGGCTAAACAGCCGTGTACAATGTTATTATTATAGGCCTCCTAGGATGAGGACTGAGGATCTTTAACATTACCATGACTTAGTGCTTTACAGCAAGAGTCTATAAATTAAACCCCTTGCCCAAACAGTATCATAAGACTAGAGAGCATAGCTATGAGGCTATAGAATTTAGTGGTAATGGATTACAATGCAAATTAGATCTAAACCGCAAAATACTCAGTGTTACTTAACAAACAAAGAAGCTTAAGGGTACTCAATACTTTGTGTTTTAATGGTAAACAATGAATAGCCTTTGATTCCATTGTGTACAATGGCAGATTCAAGATCAAAGCTGTAAAGCTGGAGTGAAAAATTGCACCTCTATTGTGCCATGATTAACATATCAACAGCCACAAAAGCCACACCAGAATCAGATAATATGACGATCTCACTTAAGTTACTACAATGGTTGTGTTAATAAACCAATAAACTAAGTGAATAATGGCTTCACATCTTAACTCCTCCATTGTTTTCTGTTTCAAAGTGCTTTGTGTTCATTGTGTGGGTGTGGTCCTTGGCTTGCAAAGAGTACCTATAAAAGAAGTTTGCGATTGCCTGCTTGAACCATTGCATTGGAGATCACTTTGATACTTTGATTCTGTATAGCAGCACACCATTCAATTCAATTGAGCACTACAACCTTGAAAGTCATGGCTACGATTGACATGAAGTCTAAGACTGGTATGGAATATGGACCAGTGGGATACATTTATCATCTTTCCAGCAGGAAGCCAATTGGTCCATCTGGAGGAAAGCTGTGCCCTACCAACGGCACTAAACTAGTTGCATACAACACTAAAGAAAAGAAAGAGGTTCTTCAATTCCGATTTGTGTGTGTGAAGGAATTTGGACACTTTGGATACATTGAGCACGTAGGAAGCAGCAAAGTTATTCATCCCTCTAAGGACAACAAGTTGGTCTTGCGTGAAGAGAGGAGCGTCAATGCCTTATTCACATTTGATCTTGAAAAGTATATGATATTACACCGAAACGGCAAGCATTGGCACACCAAAGGAGATAATCCAACACCTGAAAATGGCACAGCTTGTCTCCTTCAGAAGCATGAGGTTCGTTCCAACAAAGCAGAGTCTAAGGATGCTGCAATCAACGATGTTGTGAAGTTTTACTTTGGCGACGATGATGCTCACCACTTGTATCCTTACTCATCTCCAAATATTTCGCACGATTGGAAACTGTTGCAAGCTTTCATTGCACCCAAGACATCTCGCTCTTTTGTGATTAACTACGAAGTCGGTCGTGTAAAAGAATTACCTGACACAGCCACACATCCTTGGAAAATTTCAGCAGATGTAGCATACTCATTTCTTAAGAACAGTGTTGGCTACGATGGGTCTTTTTCAAGCAGTACATTGATGGAAGAAAAGAGTGTGTCACTCAAAATTGATGTTGAAAAAGGTGATACTGTTTGTGTGTGGCAATACGTTCACTGTATTGCTGAATTTGGTGATGAGATTTTGTTCCTGAGCAATATTATTTGTGACACAGACAGCCTCGATAAGAAGCCAGATGTATTATTATAGGCCTATAAACATGGTCTAGATGACAATAATGATGTGAAAGGTGCTGCATTAACTTAATCATCACTGAACACTGATGGAACCTTTTAATTTTAATTGGTGCTAATCATTTTCTCAGCAAAGATTGATAGTTAAGGAGCTATCAATCTTTTAATCAAAACCTAATATTAATGCTCTAACATGTACTATAATAATATAATAATTACAAGTAGCTAAAAAGTAAGTTCACCGAAGCAATAATATTAGCTATACCCGATGTGGGGAGGGGGAGGGATGCAAAATATCCTGCCTGTAATTAATTATAAATTCCTGGTATCCTCACAATTAGCTGGCTAATCCACAGCTAGCTAGGAATGCATTCTTATCCTCAATCTGGTGCACCTTGGGTGCAAAATATCCTAGCCTGGAATTTCAGGGGTGAAAAATATGTCCTCGCTATAATTAACTGCCTACATTTTTGAGATTAACAGCTATTATGTTTATCTATTAGCAAAATAACTGATGAACCCTGGCCATGTATGCTTTACAATTTTTCCATCTCTCCCCACAATCATGGTGAAGAGCTGCATTATTGTTAATAATATTCATGGTCTCACTCAGCATCATGACCACGTGTACAATGGTATTATTATAGGCCTCTTATATTATAGGCTGAGAAATGAGGATCAAAATATTATTATCATGATCAGTGACATAAATTAAATCTATTCAGCCAATATGCTTCAAAGTATTGCATGTACTCTAGAATTCAGTATAGTATATATTAAAATTAATTAGGCTGAACGTGGAAAGTTCAAGTAGAAATTGTCATCATCATCCTTGAGAAGAAAGCCTTTCTCACACAATCCACCAATTAGCACGTCTCGAAGGATATTTGGCTCTCTAGTGATAAGATGGCAGATCGCTATGTTAAACCTTTGAGCATCTGTGCGGCTGACATAGAAATATAACCAGTTTGTCATGCCAGTGGGTTGCTGCTTGGATTCCCATGGGTCCGGGGAATCTGGACCTGAAAGATACTCTGGCCAATAATCGCATTCAGCAACATCATACAGCTTCTTAAGATCATTGCAGTCACTGCTTTGATCCAGCTTAAGGTCTTTATTCCACTTGATCAAGATTTCTTTCATATCTTGTCTGCTGACGGCAGTAGCCTGCCTTGATAGCAGTTCCATGTTTATACCTTCGTTTTTGGAGAATTTATCGATTCCCATCTTCACATGAGTTTTGTTGTCTTTTATTGCATCAGATAGCCATCCGCTCTGGAATATCATGTCCTCAGATGTACTGACAGATCTAATGTTCAGATTAACATCCTTGTCATGATCACTCTTGGATAACAAACTTCCCATCTTAGCTGTGATAGATCAGGTAGCTAGTCTCGAAGACAAGAGAGCTTGAAATTTAGGTTCTAAACTACAAGAGAGAACTGGAGCTGCAAACTTCAGAGCCTGCCTTCAAATTTTGGCGGGAAAGAGCAATGTTTGCGCATGCGCACTTCCCCCGAAATCCTCACGGTTTATAGAACGTGGTAATGGTCGATGTTTCATTGAAAAGACTGAGAACTATGGATGACAAATCTGTTGGCAATTTAAGGTAAATATGGAGTGATATATCATTTCAACTCACAAATAGCATTATATGCTCTATCCCCGTCTCATCTCTAGCAAACTCAAAAACGTTCTCATTCTGTGAGCGTGGATCCGGCTCGAGAGCAACAGCGTTGAGTCTGAGACCTCTGCGGTAGCCACTGACTACTTCCCAGCCTGGGAGATGAAGGGGCGGAGCACTACATGCTCCAGGAACATGTCAAGGAGTTCCTCGACATAAGGTGAGGCAAACTAAGTTCATGGCTCTGCTGTTCAGGGTACGTGGATCTGGGAATTTTAATAATAACTAGCGGTACACTGCGTGCAGGGGCTTCCTCGCTCAGCTCAGGAGGCAGTGCGCACGCGCAATGGCAACCATGTGCTTACGGGGAACTCCCTGCTATTCAGTGCTACAATGCGAGGTAAACAAATCTTGCGATACATAGGTTCTACAAAAGTGCTTACTAAACGGCACCTATAGAAGATCTAAAGCTAGAAATCAGTTTATAGTGTAGACAAGGTAGTTTACTATCTATGACTGTTAGTGAAAATGTCAGCAACTACGATTCAACAACGGGCGACCATTTTTTGTGGGTCGCACATTAGAGCCATCGAGGGAGTGCAGTTCTCCAAAACTGGAAGAGTGTTGGTGCACTCAGTGCAGTTAAGGCATGTCTGATTATCATTGGCGCGCGCCCGTCTGCGAGCCAATTAGTGGCTTGTATTGTGACGTCACTATCATACCAGCCTTGAACAAGCCACGGCAAAAAGCCGCACAGCAGCGGTTTTGAGCTCACTTCATCGAGCAAATGCCGTCCGGAATTGTTGCGCTCATGTTTTCGCAGCACTAATGATCGAAAACCAAAGCTTACGATCGATGTTGACGATCTATCGGACGGATTGTTGATGGCTACTTTCAGTTCGGAGCTACATGCGAAACATCGTGCCGTGGATCCCCCCAAAATCTAGTTTTTTGCGACTAAAATCGTAGCAGAAGGGTTTTTCGACAATCCGTCCGCTGATATGTAAGATCATCATAGTAGGCCTCGGTTTGTGTAGCTAAGGTTCGGTAGAAGTGGCCGCTTAAATTCCAGATAGCTCGATTTAGCGTTTTAGAGGGCGTGGCTGAATGGCGCTGCCACGCCTAATTAGTTAAGTGGTTGCGGTTAATAATTAAATATTCGAAAGGTGCTTGGATTGGTCTTTCATAATATTATGGTACCCTGATCAGCCTCTGATACTTTCACTAGGTGCTTAAAAAGAGTCCTTGAATGTGACTGAAAATTGTAACTTCTTCGATTCCAAACAGTCCTTAAGTGCGCTGAGTGGTATCAAGTTTTCAGAGAATAGAAATCCATGTTTGACATGTATCAGGAGCACAAAGAAGCAGCAAGAGGTGATCGGGAAGATGGGCGAAGATATAAAGCCGACGTGAACTTTTGAACAAGATAGGTAAAATCTGGCAAATCTGCTGACTTGTAGCTGCTCTGTGTTCTTTTGACGATAGAAATCCATGTTTGGCAATCTGAGAGTCGGCGATGGAAAGCAATTCGATATGGCGAGCAAGAACGGCATTTTACAAGATATGGATGAAGCCATACATTTTTGGTCTGAGTCCGAGTAGAGACCTCACTTCGCTCGGAATAATTATTAAATTGTGTACGAATTGCTTGCAAAGTGTGTGAATATTTTTCGCGCCCACACCACTTTTAATGAACCACACCCATTTCTAACCACAGAAATCCAGGAATATCCTATAAGCCTGCAGCTCAATGTGCTTGACATGCTGTAACAGTCTTGGTATATAGTTTATCAAGCTAGACGCTTTTTCGCCCGACGACCTTTACCCACTCTATCCACACGTACTACAGTCTTGCCAGCTAGGTTCTATGCTTTGCAAGTCGGTTGTCCAGTGGAAGGGTAAATAGGCAGTGTTATAGTTATAGGATGGGCACTATACTACCGTAAATTCTGGTTATTAAGCATACCCTGCTATTAAGTGCATGCTCTCTTCTCTCTATTAGCTATTGTGCTTAATAGGTGTGGCGTTCTATGAACCCTGGCCTTGACCTCAATAGCTGGCTGGAAAGTGTGTGGAGTCCAAGGTATTATGATGGCCACGAATAACGCTGTCATGCAAGAAGATAGAGTCTTCAGACAAATCACCAGCACTCGTCATCATATACGGTACAAGTATAAAAACAATTGAATAAAATGGAAGAATATTAAAGTATAGGGATGGCAGGATCAAAAAGTACACAAACAAGAGATAATCGCATCTACTATACATCCCTATGCTTGCTTTTTTCGACTACTGTGCACCTATTAACGTTGACATGTTTGTTGAGTGCAGTAGCTATGTTTCGTGCAAGTTGTTCCCTAGTTGTTGCAATGGTTCGGGTTTATCAGTTTTGATTCAATCACATTATTATTGGTTATTTTTGCACCCCTCAAAAAGCAAGCATAGGGATGTATAGTAGATGCGATTATCTCTTGTTTGTGTACTTTTTGATCCTGCCATCCTTACTTTATTCTTCAATTTTATTCAATTGTTTTTTATGCTTGTTTCTGTTCTTTTTTATTGCACTTAGTGTAATTTATCAGTGCCATCTTACATGGTTTGCTCTCAACTTCTGATTAAGTGGAAGATGAGAGGTGCGCAAAATTCTTTGCCACGCCCCTCAATAACTTGCGTTCATAATAATTATGATGATGAACAGGATGACAAAGAAGGCTGCTTTAGGCGGCCCAAGTAGTGATGAGACCTTTCCTCTTAGGGAGAAAACCAAGTTCTAAGTTTTACTGTTGGCAGCAGCTAGTTACCCGGCAGCATAATTTTATGATCTGTACGTTTAATACCACTCCTCGAGCCTTGCGCTTTGTACGATATCTATGATTGATTCAGCGCAGCACTAGCGCTGCAAGCACTAGCGAGTAACTCGCCTATGCCTAGCGCCTTACCGCTCCTCGAGCCTTCAACCTTCATATCCACGATCGGTCTAGCACGCCGTTGCACACGCTAGCAATGTACAAGTGAATACCTAGCTCACCTAGGCGCCTAGGGCCAGGCGCTGTCACATGACTTCACCATGGCAACATATTCCGAGCATTTGCATTATATCACAAAATGGCGTATCAGACACACCCATTTGATAATGTGCCGTACACACCCACTATTACGTACGGTTGTCCAGATAACGCCAAACTATCGTGCCACTGCACTGCGTGCTACAAAATAGAGTGGATTTATATGAGAACTAAGGTGAGTGGTCCAGATAGTCTTGAGCTAGCCCTGGAAATGAGAAAGAAAGAAAGATTGAGAAATGACCATTTTTTAAATATCTAGCTCTGGCATATACAATTGATTTGATGAATGATCTTGATCTTGTTAGATAGATAATTTGCTGGAGATTCTGATTTTCACACTTAAAAATTTCACAAATTATCTATTTTGAGATATTTGGATATTTGTAATGTATTGCATATATGGCATATCCGGGCCATCCCTACTTATAAAGTCTACTGACTCTATGATACTGGCTTCGGGCCAGTATAGTATAGAACCCATCCTGTAACTGACTTGTAGTATGTTAACCACTAATGAGCCTACATGTGTGTAATAATTCATGTTGGACTACCGAAAGTAAATATTTTCAGTCGATTACTATAGTTAAATGTGTGCTAGATTATCTTCCCTGGTGGCTATCCATAGTCTAAAACTCATGAAAAACGCCTCAATTCTTCTCAGTTCTAAGAAAATTTCACGTGTGCACGGCTGCAAGTCACATTACTCACCCAAAACATATTACACAGGGTACATTGCATGTTAGACACTCTCTTCCCCTCATTATTTACTCTTGGCAATATCTAAAATAGGTGGAATGGTTGCAAAAAGCCTTTCCACCCAGCTCGACCTCCAACAATCATTTACGGACTTCAGTATTCTCAAAAGCTTCGGTGCTGAAGGGATTTTGGTAGCTGCCTCGGCCGTTTTCTTGAGCGCATTCTGAAACTAAAGTCACTTGTATACTGACTATGGTAATTACAAGTATAAAAACAATTGAATATTATTGAAGAATAAAGTAGGGATGGCAGGATCAAAAAGTACACAAACAAGAGATAATCACATCTACTATACATCCCTACGCTTGCTTTTCTCGACTACGGTACTATGCACCTACTATTCATGGTTGACGTATTTGTTGCGTGCGGTATGTAGGAGACATTCATGCAGGTTATTCCCTAGTTGTCACGATGGTTCGGGTTTATCAGTTTTGATTCAATCGCATTATTACTGGTTATTTTTGCACCCCTCAAAAAGCAAGCGTAGGGATGTATAGAAGATATGATTATCTCTTGCTTGTATACTTTTTGATCCTGCCATCCCTACTTCATATTCTTCAGTTTTATTCAATTGTTTTTATGCTTTTTTCTGTTCTTTTTTATTGCACTTAGTATATTTTACCAATGCCATCTTACATGGTTTGCTCACAACTTCTGATTAAGTGGAAGATGGGAGGTGCGCAAAATTCTTTGCCACGCCCCTCATAAACTTGTGTTCATAATAATATGACGATGAATAGGATGACAAAGAAGGCTGCTTTAGGTAGCCCAAGTAGTGCAGAGACTTTTACGCTTAGGGAGAAAACCAAGTTCTAAGTTTTACTGTTGGCAGCAGCTAGCTATCCGGCATAATTTTAGGATCTGTACATTTAATACCGCTGCTCAAGCCTTGCAACTTCGTTACATATGATGGTATAATATCATATACTAGATCTATGACCAATCCAGCATAGCACTCAGTAGCGCTTCAAGCGCTAGGCTAGCGAGTAGCTCGCCTATACCTAGCGCTTTACCGTTCCTCGAGCCTTGAACCATCATATCCATGATCGGTCCAGCGTGCCATTGCACGCACTTGCGATGTACGAGCTACGTAGTACGCTAGCTCGCCTAGGGCCAGGTGCTGTCACATGACTTCACCATGACAACATATTCCAAGCATTCGCATTATATCACAAAATGGTGTTACAGTATCAGACACACCCATTCGATAATGCGCCGTACACACCCACTATTACGTAACTGTCGAGACAACGCCAAACTAGTGTGCCACTGCACTGCGCTCTACAAAATAGAGTGGATTTGTATGAGAACTAAGGTGAGAGGTCCAGACAGTCTTGAGTTAGCTCTGGAAATGAGAAAGAAAGAAAGAAAGAAAGAAGATAGAAAGATTGACAAATGGCCTATTTTTTGAACATCTGGTTCTGATGTGTACAATTGTTTTGATGAATGGTCTTGCTTGGTCTTGTTAGATGCACAATTTTTAGTGTTATTAAAATACCTTGGTTTTAAGTCACTAACTGGACAAGCTAAGCACAACCAAATGACCGAATTGGAGCAGCCAGGCTCTCAGTTTGGCCATGGTATATGACTCTTGACATCCTTGAGTGCGGTATTAAAGCTGGAGAAAGGTACAGCTCTACCTGTAGCTACAGTACAACTGAAAATAGGGCCAACCATGAATGACTGCCACTACTATAGCTACAACCCAAGATGAATAAGGTCGAAAGTTACCCAATAGCACGCTCCACGACACAGATTTGTATCCACCTAAGGCCTTTGAGCTTGAACCACACTGCACTGCCACAATTCCGTAGATCTGACCTTCGATCTGCGTTGATGACGACCTTACCTGTCATGGTAAGGTTTACCACATGGTGTCTGAGCATGCACATTGAGTCATTGCCATGCAACCGGATCATGCACAAATAAATGAAGTTTAATGTAGTTAAACGTGGTTAACAGCCAAAGGTACAGGGTAGTTGTGTGTGTATGTGTGCATACGGACGCCTTAGCAGGGAGTTGGGTACGCATGCTCGGGTTCAATGAGAGCCGGCCACAGGCGCAGGTACGGCGCATTGCTGGACAATAGTGTGGCTCCATTGTCTGATGGCAAAAGACAAGGCGGCCAGCGCTCAGAAGACAGTCTTCACGCTCATAGAGAACACTGCTAGCTATATAGCTGGCACCTTGAAGATAGCTACACCAGTTGTTTCCCACCCATCCCATCCCCCTTCTTTAATTCTATATATTCTCCGTCCAAAGTCTATATGGCTCTGTGACGTGATCAGTGCTGGGCCAGGAGGGCTCCGCCTTCATTAAACTCCTCCCACATGCATGAATTAAATGGGGAGCCTGGTGGGAGGGGCTTGGAGGGGGAGCCAGGTCAAAAGACATCCTGGTTGCAGCACTTCCACCAACATACACACGACAGTCGTGTGGTTTTAATAATTAGGGACAGGATTAAGGTATTGGTAATGGTATGGTTACCGTGCTGGGGAATATCAATACCGAAAGGATGTTAAGTGAATATGTATATATATAATATTATTATATATATACACCGCTTCTGGTTTCTCGTGTATTCGGGGCTCGCTCAGGCTTGTCCCGAATTAATTTTCATGTTTTTGTCAGCTTTTTAAGAACTTTCTCGTGAATAATGGGGCAGATATTAAAGAATAGTTTTGAATAGTGGGAATATAGTCCCGTTAACACAAACCAAACCTGCACTGGATTAAACCACGTTTACATGCACGAGAGTTAAGATATTCATAGCCCACTACTATGTACATAACCCACTTCTAATCCACATCAGGATGTGAGGATGTGGGTTACAATCTGGGTTAACTAATTTTGTTTACAACTGGATTAGCGCATTTAGCTACACGTAAGTGAGTTAGTTTAACGGATTCTGATCCAAGTTAAGCACTACATATAAACGGGGCTTATTTGGTCCAGATCTAGACCTAGTTGTGTGTAGCTATTATTATTGATACAGTAGCTTTAGCTGACTATGGCAGCTTAGCCTAGCAGCTGGCATCTACTTCCCAGCTCTCCTGCTATAGCTATATATGCATAATAGCATTAATTTCAGTATCTCAAGCACCATACAAAGTGTTTAAAGCAGGAGGCTATAGCTATAAGCCCTTGTCCATACATAATTAATTACTAGAGCTCTGTAGAGCACATACCCCCGCGCACTCTGTAGCCACTTAGTCTCGTGCCCAGCCCCCTTCATGCACGTGCGAGAAAGGGTCTGGTCAAAAGGGTCGCACTTACGCGTCAGGTTGGAATGCAATAATTGGCAATTCAGGTGTGCGTACAATAGAAACTAACCGCCACTTCCGTATCGTGTGCATAGACCCAGCGCACGCGCATACGTACGGATCACGCATAATTACATTCCACTAATGTCATGTGACCATGGTTCTGCAACCTGATTGGGCCGCAATATACGTACCTCGAGGACAAGGAAGTGCGACCCTTTTGACCAGACCCTTTCTCGCGCGTGCATGAAGGGGGCTGGGCACGAGACTAGTAGCCACTATAGCACAGTATCAATTACAACACTGTGGCATATAATATCTGTTTTATGACTTGACGACCCTTTCCAACAGCTTGAGCATGCTCAGTCACATCAGCATACCATTAAAGATTGGGCATGGTCGATAAACCACAGGGATACTGAACAGAAAATGCACGATTTGTAGCACTAGTAAGCCTTTTTAAGCAATTCGAAGCACGTAAAAACCAGCTTTTCACCAATATCTACCGATTGATTGTGCTTAAAGCACATGCAGATGCCTAGAATGCAATTTTTGTGCCGACGACAACAACGACAGATAGATAAATCGATTGCTTTACCCCTTGCACATGCGTGCGGAGTAATAAGCACACTCTAGTGTTCAAAATCAGAGAGCATAGCTATGAGGCTGTAAATGGGTAATGGATTACAGTGCAAAGTTGTTCTTTAATAGTAAGTAATAACATTATTCAACAAACAATGAAGGGTATATTTATACGTACACTATTTTACAGTAAACAATGAATGGCCTTTGATTCCATTATGCACAATGGCACAGCTAAGGTCAAAGCTGTAAAACTGGTGTGAAAAATTGCACTTTTATTGTGACATAATTAATATGTCAACCGCCACAATAGCCACACCAGACATAATGGAGTGACACTCTCACTCAAGTTACTACAATAGTTGTGTTGATAAACTAAGGAAATAATGGCTTCATACTTTAACTCTTTCTTTTTCTGTTACGAAGTGCTTTATGCTCATTGTGTGGGTGTGGTCCTCGGCTTGCAAGGAGTACGTATAAAAGCAGCTTGTGATTGCCTGCTTGAACCATTCACGTTAGAAATCACTTCGATATGTCAATTCTGTATAGCAACGCACCCTTCAATTCTACTGAGC
Organism: Cliona cf. orientalis; assembly: GCA_963930775.1. NCBI lineage: Eukaryota > Metazoa > Porifera > Demospongiae > Clionaida > Clionaidae > Cliona > Cliona cf. orientalis. The sequence goes on from OZ005692.1 coordinate 8,122,077, forward strand.
ACTACAACCTTAAGAGTCATGGCTGAGAGTGATACTGAAACTAAGACTGGTACGGAATATGGACCAGTGGGATACATTTATCATCTGTCCAGCAGGAAGCCAATTGGCCGATCTACCAACAGCACTGAATCAGATCTAGTTGTATACAATACTAAAGAAGAGAAAGTGGTTAAGAATCTTCAATTCCGATTTGTGCGCGTGAAGGAATTTGGACACTTTGGATACATTGAGCATGTAGGAAGCAGCAAAGTTGTTCATCCCACTAAAGACAACAAGTTGGTCTTGTGCGACGAGAAGAATGTCAATGCCTTATTTACGTTTGATCTTGAAAGGTATACAATAATACACCGAAACGGTAGGCATTGGCACATCAATGGAGACAATCCAACACCTGATGGTGGTACAGCTTGTCTCCTTCAGAAGCATGAGGTTGGGTCCAACAAAGCAGAGTCTTCGGATGCTCCAATCAACAATTCTGCGAAGTTTTACTTCGGCAAGATTGATGCTCACCACTTGTATCCTTATTCATCTCCAAATGTTTCACATGATTGGAAACTATTGCAAGCTTTTATTACACCCGAGACATCTCGCTCTTTTGAGATTAACTACAAAGTTGGTTGGGTGAAAGAATTCTCTGAGACAGTCACACATGCTTGGAAAATTTCGGCAGATGTAGCATTATACTCTTTTCTTAAGAGTAGTGGTGGCTACAATGGGTCTATTTCATTGGCTGAAACCGGTACATTGACGAAAGAAAAGAGTGTGTCACTCAAAATTGATGTTCAAAAAGGTCATACAGTTTGCGTGTGGCAGCGCGTCTACTGCTTTGCTGAATTTAGTGACAAGACAAGTGTCTTCCTGAGCAATATCATCTGCGACACAGAAAGCCTTAAGAAGCCAGAATCTGATGTATTATGCATAGGCCTGGATAATGATGTGAGAAGAGTGTAAACAGCATCGTCACTGATTAGAACACTAATGGAACCCTTTTTTTCTGAATTATAAATTAAATTTGAGTAATGATAGAATAAAATAATAATAATAATATTATAAGTATTATCACATCTGATTGATTAAATGCATGCATGATTGCACGCTAAATAAGTAGCTAAGTTTATAGATGAAGTGAGCTCAAATTCACTAGCTGTAACACAAAAATTGATTGTCGTGTGACCACACATGACATTGTACAGCTACAAATACCATGCATTGGTGTCAGACTGATAGATAATAATATTATTAAGATCTAGATATCCTTTATGGTTATTAGCTAGAATCTTCGTACCTGAAACCCACCTCTTGAAATTGAACCGAGTCTTTGAATCATGCAGAGAGCCTGTATAGCTGCGGAGGGTGATGAAAATGTCATGCATATGTGTCCTGTCGTATTGCATAATATATTTTTGCATTAGCAAACGGAGTTCCCTCCAAGGATTAGTAGCTATACAAGTTCTGGGACCACTAGTTTTTAATATAGCACCATGCAATCAATCTCCAAGCCAACAAGTGCTGATGGACTGTGCTACATATGTAGCACAGTCCATTGCATGAAGTGCTCTCCAGATCCTCTCCACGGAGTTCCCTCTAAGGATCAGTACACAAGTTCTGGGACCACTCCTTTTTGTAATAAATTATTATATAACATTGATCAAGTGGCATCTGCGTCACTATTGCAATGTTATTATGTCACAACATTATTAACAGGAGTAGCATACAGTACTGCTAGTTACATCCCTAGTAGCAATTTAATTTTCTGAAAGAAGCAATATTTGCCCGGTAAGGGCATCTGTGTGCACAATGAAGTTGCAATTAAGACAAGCAATATCCGATTGATTTCCTTAAATTTACATTTCGATCTAGGATCCATGCACTCATGATTGCTTTCCTTAAATTTCCATTTCGATCTAGGATCCGCTCATGATTGCTATTTTGTTGTGTAAACATAGCATGTCAGTGATTCATATCCGCATATTGAAGTGGTATGCAGGTGTCTTGTGTACTCTATGGGATGCACAACTGTAATATATAGTGATTACAGTCACAAATACCATAGGCAAGAGTATGGATTATAGCTGTAATTGTACTCTTACTCTGTAGTTAATTGGTACTCCTGCTATAGGCTTATTATACTAATTAATTACATACTTTACTCCAAGTACAATATTATTAGAACAGCAACAGTACTCTTACATGTACTCGTACTGTACAGCTGTTGATCTTGCTATTACTGACCATACTCATACAAATCTTAGTAAGAGTAGCTACTGAATACAGCCCTAATTGTACTCGGAAGTGTGTGATTAATTATACCAGAATACCTAGACTATCAAGCCCTGAAACATCCATGGAAACAATCAAGTATGCCTGAACCAACTGTTTTTAAATTACGGTCACCGTGTCGATCTGATTTCATCTAACTCAAGAGTGCCTTGACCTCTCACTTTAGTTTGAGTACGTCCATGGCACACTACTTTTGTATTATCGTGGTAGTTATTGGGATCTACTAAGTTCACCTTGTTTAAAAATTAATGGTTATTTCTAAAGCAGTAGATACATAAGTACAAAACTGATTTGACTGACATTACCCCAAAGGTACTAACAAAGATTACCCCAAAGGTACAAACATGCATGTACAAAATCATAATAAAATTAGGGAAAGTTATTAAGAGTCTCAAACACAAGTCTTTGATTCCGAGAAGAAGTCAATAATCCAGTTATATATTATCTACTGAATCAGATATGCAGGTGTTACTAAATTAAACATATCGGTTCAGAGTTGTTGCCCTCTACTACGTCACTGTCGCTTTGTGGTGGTGGAGACTGCATAATTATGAGGCTTGGGAAGCTCAATGACTGTGTGGGTCACTTCAGGTTTAACTGAACCAGGGGATACTCGGGATCATTCATAATCACCTCCTCACCTGGCCGGGGCTGATCCTTTCTCACTTTTTCATTCTCGATTGTCATGCATCTGTTGATGTCGACTCCCATAGGGGAAAGCGGGTACTTCTACTAAGTTTATTTGTGCTTTTCTTTAAGTCTCCTTGACTCTATGCATATAGCAGTGGGAGAAGTTATGATTCGTGGGTTGGGGGAGGGGAGGAGGGGGTGATAATGGTCATATTATATACTGGTTGGTTTATTCCTGCGCCTCATAATATTTTAGCTACTCAAAAAGCAAGCGTATAGCTAGAGATATATAGCTAGTGGATATGATTATCCCCACAAATCTTGTTTGTGTACTTTTTGGTCCTGTCATCCCTACTTCATCCTTTAATTTTATTCAATTGTTTTTTATACTTGTTACTACTCCTTTTTTATTGCCCTCTGGGCAAAGCTGGAAATTTATGTCAATATCATCTGGCATATAGCTACATGGTTTGCCCATGCATTCATTCTCAACTTCGTTGTGAATGGTCAAAACTAAAACGTCTGACTATATTTTCTTTAAGTTCACTGATGGTCCCAGTATAAATATTTTGGTAGCCATGCATGAATAGCATTGTATTTTATGTGTATGAGAGTGTTATAATAGGGTGTTTAGTAAACAGATTTTCGTTATTGGATACAGCATCAAAATGCAATGATTTCAGGTTACTTGACAGTCACGGCGAGGACCCCGGAGCTTGTGAATGGTAACATATTAAATGTGGTGATTGGACACATGCATTCGTGCATAACTATGAATGGATACTGGTGCTGAAGAAACGTAGCACATTTAGTTCTGATTATTGCTAGCTATGCTACTAAATTTGCGACCATGATCACGCTAAAATTATCCAGTCAGTGTCACAGAATGTTTTTTAGTATCACACATTGCTAAGCATACATCAGCGGGATTCTCGAGACATAGGACATAGGTAATCAGTGCCAATCCTAGAGTGACATCATGTCCAATGCAAACGCAGCCACGCCCTTCATTTAATTTATCTTACTGGGTAATAGCTTTCAGCATGTATTCTAGCAGCCATTTGCTTCCTGATAATGCATCGAAACGGCAAGCATTGGCATGCACACCAAAGGAGATATATAGTCCAACATCCAAAGATGGTACAATGTGCCTCCTTCAAGCAAATGAGGTGGGGTCCAATGCTGCAATCAATGATACTGTGAAGTTTTATTTCGGTAACTTTGACACTCACCACTTGTATCCTTACTCTGAGTCATTTCCAGACGTGTCACACAAATGGAAACTTATTGTAAGCTTTTATTGCACCCAAGACACCTCGCTCTTTCGTGATTAACTACAAAGTCGGATGGGTAAAAGAATTCTCAGAGACAAAAGTACATTCTTGGAAAATTTCAGCAGACATAGGTTACTCGTTTCTTAAGAGTATTATTGGCTATAATGGGTTTATTTCATTGGCTGAAACCAGTACATTGACGGAAGAAGAGAGTGTATCACTCACAATTGATGTTAAAAAAGGTGATACAGTTTGCGTGTGGCAATACGTGCACTGTCTCGCTGAATTTGGTGAAGAGATTGTATTCCTGCAGAGCAATATCATCTGCGACACAGACAGCCTCGATAAGAAGCCAGATGTAAAATGCATTAACACAGCATGAATAATGACAACGATGTGAACGGTGCTGTATTAACTTATTATTCTTATTAATAGTTAGCTACTGAACACTATAATGTAACCTTTCAATAAGTAATTAATTATTGATATTGATAATCATCAGATTCTTCTCAGCAAAGATCAATAATAATGCTATAGATCAACCTTGTAATCAATAGGTGTAGGTAAATATTATGCTGGCATAATTTTGAGAATAATAGGTGTGTGTAAGCATTTGATAATTATGCTAGCATTATAGGCACAATTACCATAATTTTGAGAATTAGAGCACACAATTGCAATTGAGTAGCTGTTAGTTGACATTTGTCACAATGCCTGGACTACATGTTATGGACTCGTAAAGGTTGATGAACCAGCTGGTACCCACTTTCGAATCCGAACACATGTGAAGGGTCGAGAACCAGAGTGGCCTACCCCCAAATTGCTATGATTAGCTACCAACATTAAGATTAACAGCTATATAATAATATTATTATAGAAGTGTTTATCTATTAGCAAAATAACTGATGAACCCTGGCCATGTATGCCTTACAGATTTTCTGTCTCTCCCCAAGATCATGGTGAAGAGCTGCTTTTTGTGATCTTACTCAGCATCATGACCGGCTAAACAGCCATGTACAATGTTATTATTATAGGCCTCCTGGGGTGAGGACCGAGGATCTTTAACATTACCATGACTTAGTGCTTTACAGCAAGAGCCTATAAACCCCTTGCCCAAACAGTATCATAAGACTAGAGAGCGTAGCTATGAGGCTGTAGAATTTAATGGTAATGGATTACAATGCAAATTAGATCTAAACAAAATACTCAGTGTTACTTAGTTAACAAACAAAGACGCTTAAGGGTACTCAATACTTTGTGTTTTAATGGTAAACAATGAATAGCCTTTGATTCCATTGTGTACAATGGCAGAGTCAAGATCAAAGCTGTAAAGCTGGAGTGAAAAATTGCACCTTTATTGTGCCATGATTAATATATCAACCGCCACAAAAGCCACACCAGATATGACGATCTCACTTAAGTTACTACAATGGTTGTGTTAATAAACCAATAAAGTAGGCGAACAATGGCTTCACACCTTAACTCCTTTCTTTTTTCTCTTTCAAATGGGGTCCAGCAAAGCATGCTGCAGTCAACGATGCTGCAAAATTTTACTTTGGCAAAATTGACGCTCACCACTTGTATCCTTACTCTAAGTCATTTCCAAACATTTTACATAATTGGAAACTATTGCAAGCTTTTATTGCACCCAAGGCATCTCGATCTTTCGTGATTAACTACAAAGTCGGTCGTGTGAAGGAATTCTCTGAGACAATCATACATGCTTGGAAAATTTCAGCAGAAGTAGCATACCAGTTTCTTAAGAGCATGCAGTGTTGGCTATGATGGGTCTATTTCATTGCATGATTGAAACAAGTACATTGACGGAAGAAAAGAGTGTGTCACTCACAATTTATGTTCAAAAAGGTGATACAGTTTGCGTGTGCATTGTCTTGCTGAATTTGGTGACGAAATTGTGTTCCTGAGCAATATCATCTGTGATACAGACAGCCCCGATAAGAAGCCAGATGTATACTATGCTTAAAGAAAATTTGCGAAATTATTATAATAACCTCAAGCACTGCATTACAGTGTATAATACACCTGTGGATCATTATTGCTGAATCTGGCCTGTAAAGTGCAAGTTTATGGCCATTCATATCTCGGAAAAGATTATCCTGCACTGATCCTGAACTGAGTATAACCATCCGCTGGGTCAATGTGACACCTTTATTCCATACTTTGTTATGACATGGTCACATACCTTATGTTGCTGCTGTATCCTGTAAAGCTTGTCAGGTGATTGGATATCTTTACAGAAAATACCCATTAATTTTGCATAATAGTTATAGAGCGACAGCTACTTTTATCCCACCTCAATTGGTTCGACCGTACCTGGAATACGCTTGGCCCAGTATGGGCACCATACACCCACAAAGACACTGAGTTTCTTGAGAGCGTGTGAAGGTTTATCCACATGCTGTTGGAGTTTAAGCTGTGAGGAACTCTTGGCATTAATAGATTTATCAACCCTAGAAAGGAGGAGACTAAATCTGAAACTGAAATACTAAGTCTTGTATAAAATTGTTCACTACCAATCCTTTTTCCCTGACAGCATTGTGTCACTTAATGAAAGAGCACTCATAACACAAGTTAAGTTTCATTCTATTCCTTCTTTAACTCTACAACATGCAACTGGATCTTTGCACACCAAATCTTTCTTTTGTACCTCATACCATAGAATATACTGCCTTAAGAAGTAACTTCATCATCTTCTTGTGCTGTTTTTAAGTTGGATAATTTGATAATCATGCATACCACTTATAACTATTGTATCAACTTTTAGAGGGTCCAGGTGAGAGGCCACCAATCACTCACTTTATGCCACTCCTCCTTTACTAGGCCAGTTTTATCAGAAGCACTTTGCTGCATACTCTTCTGTAGAAACTTTTCAATCTCTGCTTCCATCGCTTTCTCTAAATCTTTTTGTGCTTCGGCATCATTTATCCATTTCTGAAGGAATAAAAGGCCTGAACAAAGAACCAATCCATGGGTTCATAAGGATCCCCATCATCATATGTTTCCTGCAATTATTTCCCAATATCCTTTCGGGTTATATATAGCAGTAATCACTGTGCTATCTGAAGTATTTCGAGTGCCGGTCTCCTTTGGACCCGACTCTGCCGTTCAAATTGGAGCTATCTTGGAAGAAGTAGCTATTAGTCTACTGCTGATACAGGTTGTCTTTACCTTTAATCTCACGGCACCTCTAATTATAAGCTATAGATATTGTGACCGTACAATTAATTAAAGTACCAAGCAATGCCGTGACACAAAAGTCACATTGATGCATGAATATCATAAGTGGAATATTCTGAACAGATTTATAATTACGTTATAATAAATGCTAATAGTACTATAATGATTTAATTTACGGTCACTATAATAATATTATTATAATAATTATATCACTCCCATTAGACAAAAGTACGGATTACAATTGTATAATTGTACACTCACTCTGTAATTGGTACTCCTGCTATAGCCTAGGGAAAATTCTTATACTAGCTATTATCAATCAGTCACACACTTTAATCCTCGTACAATGTTAATTAGGGCAGCAACAGTACTCTTACATGTACTCAAACACTGTTATGTCACTTGTGCTATTACTGACTGTGCTCATACATGTAAGAGTACTGATTACTGCCCTAATTGTATTCGGAAGTGTGTGATTAATTACACATATAATAGGCCTAAGGCATGGGACAACTAGTAACTAGCTACATGCAGTAGAACAATATGCATGATATCATTTTGGTAGCTACTCCCTACGTATCACCTAGTAAAGCCTATAGTCTGAGCTAGAAAATTCAAATCCAGACAGATTGAGCTTTTCATGTAATGATGTAGCCTCCACAAAATCAGTGAAGCATGCATGCAGCAGGGGCTGATCCGGGGGGGGGGGGGGGGGGGGGATAGGGTGGCTAGCCACCCCCTTTGCACCAGTATGGTTTACTATGGGTAGCCACCCCACCAGCCTTCCATGCAAATTTTCTGGATCAGCGCCTGTGCAGCTCCACCTCCTAATGCATAAGCGCTTGTTGAATCATGATGTTAAGGGCATTAAATTTTCATTGGGCTATTCCAGTTAATAAGGATACACCCCCATGGAAGAACACTAATTAGTCTTCAGGGTTTTTTTTTGGAGAATCTAATTTCTGTCTTATGGGCTCAAAATAACATTTAATAATTCGTCTGATGGGTATCTTAAATTAGATTAATAATTTGTCTGATGGGTAGATGGGTATTTTTAAAAGAAGTGAGGGAGAATCAAATCATACAATTAATTATTAATAACAATATTTCAAAATAATTTACTCATCAGCCTTAAATTACATATACATCTCAGATGCTCCCACAACCAGGTGTCATAGTGCTATATTATTATAGTATACAGTGCATGGCCCCCTCTATAAGGACATCCCTGAAATGATCAAACCTCCCTTAATCAGGACACCAAGCATGGTTCCAGCAACCTATAGCTAGAAAGGTGCATAAAACTACCCCTGAAATGAGAACACTTTTGATCAGGACACCTTAAGCTGTCCCAATTCGGAATATACAGAGGATTCTACTCTACTGTAGTAGTATTGAACCACACTATCACATATATCCTAGCTCTAGAGTATGTCTGTGGATACCGACCCCATAGGATAAATAATATAGGATAAACTAAAAGGGGTCAGATATAGTTACCCGTTCAGACTAATTGTGACCTGCTCTGAAAAAAGGGACCACTCGGGATACCATATAGCCTGAAAATTTGGCGGGGAATAAAATTTGGCGGTTTGGCGGTCTATATTACAACCGCCAAATTAAAATCCGCCAAAATTTCCTACTCGCATATATACGTACCGAACCGCCAAATTTAAATTCGCCAATAGTCTTGCGATAGCAATTTTGGGCTCAACCGCCAAATTTAATGCCCACCAATATTTCCGGCTATACGGTATTTCATAAAAATTGAGTTTTTAGCAAGGATTGATCTGTGTTTGCTGAATCCAATGGTGCAAGTTTCATGAAAATTTATATGGATCACAAGTGGAGTTATGACCATTTTTATACACAGAGATAGATATAGCTAATATTCGATTTTCGGAAAATGCGTATATTTAATTAAATTTTGTATTAAATTGTATGTGTCCGAGCAATTGTTTGTGCCCATAACGATAGTTTACATATGCAACTACATAAACATAGCATATCAATATGAAGCCAAAATCCTATAGTTTCTGGTAAAGTAAAAAAATGAAATTTTATCCCGAGTGGTCCCTTTTCTCAGAGCGGTTCACAATTATTTGGATACATACTATATGTATTGATACACAGCCTAGCTTTAATTTACATCATGATTTTGGTTTTATAATTTATCCCTAAAGATATAGATCGACCCCCTAGGAACATGATTTATACTATTGTCGACTTAGCTAATAATTATCGATCCCTATGGAGAATTACGTAATACCGTAGAGCTGGAAAATTTGGCAGGGAATAAAATTGGGTGGGTTGATGGTATGCCTCTAAATTAAATTCAGATCTGCATGCATGTAATAATTTATATGTACACATAATAACAAGAGAGTATAAGATAATAATATTATAGCGATACCATACCATAACCGCCAATTTAAAATCACTTTAAAGTGCTGAATAGTGTGAAATGCGTCATTGGGACCCAAATTGCCTAACTTAAATGACTGCCAATATTTTCGCCTATATGGTATTAATCTATAAGAATTCTTGCTTCAATAGCAAGGGATACACAATAGCCAAAAATTAATAACGGCTAATCGGGTGTGCACCCGATGACATAACTAATTACTTACAGTAAGAATACAATAATATTATGCTATATAATAGTTAAAGAGAGTTATGTTGGTTTGATTAAGTAAATGCTTAAATGAATCTAATCCAAGCTATCCTTCAAACAAACTCTCCCCATTACCATACACAGTAAAAACAACCTTGTTAAAATAACAAAAATTGTGATAGTCACACACTGTAGAAATGACAAGTTACTGTCAAAGAAACAGTTGATATTCACAATAGCAACCCTTATGTGTTAGTATAAAATCTTGATGTTGTATTAATTATAGGTTTCTTACAGTAAAATAATTATGTTAAAATAACACCTCATGCTAAAACAACATATGTGTTAATACAACTCTATAAATTATACTGACAATGACAGGCATGTACTTATAACCGATGTAGGTTATAATGAAGAATATAACTCAATATGATGATACAAATATTTAAATATAATGTAATACTTTATATTAACAACGAAACTGTCATATAAACATGACATTGTACAACTTGCACATTATGGCAGAGTTTTATGTATACAAGTAGCTACAATTAATATTACACTGCAATGGTTACTATACACTGTATAAAAAAATGACTAGTGATGGTCACTACTAATAGAGGTGGTTCACTACAACTATTCTTAGTGAAATGCATGGGTAGTGAGCTTCACTAGCACTACATACTATAATGACGTCATAACCACGCATGCGCATATTAATGAGCGAGTGGCAGCTGCAGCTGAAATTTGAAAATGGAGAAGATATGAAGAGTGGCACTGCTTATTCTGTGTGAAAGAAGACAGAGAGCTCTGAAGTCATTAAAAATAACAAAGGTAAATGGTGTGGAACCCATTGAGTTAGCTAAATTTGGTGTTGACTGTTCTAAGTATGCTAGCTAGGTAGCTTTAGCCTAAGTTGAACATCTTTTAGAGTAGATAATACATGAACCCTAAGCTGAACCTAGCTATTTGTAAAGATTTCCAGCATATATAGTTACTAACATGGTTCCTGTGAAGCCTTCTAGTTCAAATTTTTTACCTCCCTTTAGTTTTATATGAATATCTGTAGGTCTAAAACACAATCTAGTAGAAGATCAAGTGGCTGTATGTAGAGAAGTGCTATACACTAGTACAAGGTGAGAATATTGTCACAGTCACAGTACCACTTCTATTCTACACCTACATGGTCTCAACATAGCTCAATTTATTGCTAAGATAGTGGGGGAAACTGGTTACAAACTCCATTGGTGTCCCATGCAGGTAGCTGTTAATCATTTTGACACTCAGTTTGGTTCGAAGTACACCCCTCCCATATCATATTTAGGCTGTTCTGCTAAGCTTTGGGGAGTAATAAATACTAGCTACTTATCTTCTCCTTACTACATGTTTTATTTCATTTTTGTCTTTCTTCCTGATTCTGCCCCCGCTCTTTCTTTATCCACTCTCTATCCCTCTCTCTCCCTTTCTCTCTTCTCCTCCCTCTCTCCTTTGATTTGCTTCCCCAAAGTTTATCTCTGCAGCTCAGCCTTCAAATTTAAACTGCTATGATGATACAGCTGTTGATAGCATGGATGTATGTAAGTTTCTCCTCTTATCTCATCTCATCTCTCTCTCTCTCTCTCTCGTCTTTTTCTGTTTCACCTTCTGCTTATTTTCTCTTGTCTTATCTCTCTTGTTCATCTCGTCTAGCTCTCTCTAATGCCTCTTCCTCCTCCCTCTCTTTTAAATTGATTCTATGATTGTATCCTTTTATCTATGCAGCTCAGTTGTCAAATTCAAGCTGATGCGATGGTGGGGCCTGTTGATGGCATGTAGGTATGTCAGTTTCTACCTCTCCTCTTTATCTCTCTCATCTTTCTTTTATCTCTCTCTCTCTCCCTTTCACTTCTGTTGTACAAACTTGTCTGTCTCGCTAACTCTCTTCCCTCATCTCCCTGTTCCTGCTCCCCTCTCTTTTTTATCTTTGTCCTATATCTCTGTTCCTATTCCTCTCTCTCCTTTGATTTGCCTCCTCATTTTTATCTCTGCAGCTTGGCCTTCAAATTTAATGATGAAACCGTTGACAACATGTAGGTGCTACCTGGATGATAGTGCTGAAGGAACTTTATAACTCTGACACGTTAGTGTTGAACTTGAACACATAGCACGTATGGTGTTGTCATTATTATAGCTAATATATTTTATGTACAGTCAAACCTGTGTATAGTGGTCACTGTGTAAGGCAGCCACCTCTTTATTACAGCCACTTAGTTTAAGCCCCAATTGGCAAATTTCCATATACTAAACACTTCTTTAAAGCAGCCACCTCTCTTTTGCAGCCATTTTTTTCTGGCCCATGGGCGACCATTATAGACAGGTTCCACTGTAGTACCTTAGGGTGACAATTAGTTGCAGGTGTAATGTTCTATACTGTACAGTAGCCAGGGTTTATTTCAGGGGGTGCTTTGCCCCCCCCCCCCCCCCCCCTTGGAACTTGAATTGGCCTTCCTTACGTGGCCGGCGTTGCTCCCCCTAAAAGTTCACCACTATGCATAAATTTGCTCCCTCTTGAGCGAAATCCTGAAATGCACCCTGGTAGCTACTGTCAGCGGGTCAATCCACAGAAATAATGTCGAACGTTTAATTAATGGTCACCTTAAGGTAGCTACTACATGTGAACATAATATGCAAGTTAATGATTATTTGTGCAATACCTTCAATGTAACTTGTTTAATGTCAAAATAATGAATATGTGATTATAATAACATCCTTACACATTGTCAAATTGTGGTGTTACACTAACATGGTGCAGTTTTAATACACCAATAATAATAATTATGTTGACAGCACACATTATTGTCAGTATAACACAAAATAGCTTCTCGTTTTGACAACAATTGATATGTGAATAATGCATGCATAATATTATAAATATGACACAAAATTGCATGTTGATATAGCATAAATATCATAGTAATAATTACATCAATGTCCATGTTGTAAGTACATACTGCCAATATAACATAGCTACATTTGTTAATGTAGCAGAGAATTTACTGTAACTTTAACATACAAGGATGTGTGCTATTATAACATACTTTGATATGTTATACAAAATGCATCAATATGACACAAATTTTATGCTATTATAACAAAGTTGTTTTTACTGTGTAATAATTAATATTATGTGCTCAAGTATTATCATGGGGCTTACTTGGGCCAGTGTTCATTCTGTTTGTCACGGACTGTGTCAATCATGTTTATTTGCATATGATTTTTTCTAGGAGTTATGACTCTATATGCGCATGGTGTACGTGCGTATACACATGTGCATAACTATAGCAGTTGAGCCTTGCCATGTTTCTCTGGTTTCTGTATTGTAATGTTTCAGAGATGCTACTTGTTGAATTCAAAAACTCCAGAAGATTTTATAAAATTTACCTAATATTATGCCACTTGTCGAGAGGTGAATAGTGGGGTACTGTTTATTATACTAATAATTATTATTATTATTAGCTATCTTTGTTGTGACAGCTAAATATCATATGTTTCATGCAAGTGTGAACTAGCTATAATAAACTCGAGTACAGGTGTTAGCAACAGCAAGAAAGTAGATAGTGATCATTACTCATTAAGCTACATGTATAAACCAGTGCCCCCCCCCCCTCCTCTGTATGCAACTCTGACCCCTTAGAAACGAGCCAGGCTTCCCCTTCAGAATACCAGTATGTAAGTGTAGGTAAATAGCTAATAGGCCATGTTCACAATAATAACATTCTATTATCACCACTAGCATATCACAGGGAGAATGGCACTGTTGGTATGCTAGTAAGATAGAGCTATCAGGAATTATGGCTAAGGACACATACCGGCCCCCCCCCCCCCCCCCCCCCCCCCCCCCCCCAATAATAGAAAATAAACAAGGAGGAGCTAGAGGGTCTGGCTAGAGGGTCTGGCTGGGGGGGGGGGGGGGGGGGGGCATCAGGGGCATGTGCCCCCCTTGCATGATAGTCCTTTAATAGATCCCTATTGTGGTAGACATGTGACACATTCACTGCGTCTCTCCCCCCGTTTACAGCGGTCATCCTCTGCCACTGGGTAGGCCAATGATGAGAGGAGTCATGAGAAAATTATTAACTAGTACGTTGTATGCAAGACCTTATCTGGGGTGTATTCGATCATGCATCTTGTGCACCCCAATTAAGGTCTTGTATAGCTTACAATCCACCAGTCGTGCTGTTCTATATTATTGTATTATACTTAATGCATTAATTCTCTCAGCTGTGCCACAGACACATTCAATTCTTCAATAGTAATCCCCTACCATTTTTGCAGTGGTTCCCTTCAAGCACAATATCAATTACCTTATTATTTCTGCTAATTAAAGGGTAATACCCCAGACATCATGCATTTAGCAGCTCCCTATCGACACTACCTCTCAGTGCCTATGGACACTGTAATGTCAATTCAAAAATGCTTGAGATAATAATCATAATAATATTATGGAATAAATAGCCATGCATCGTTGCTAATTTCACCTGTGAAGGGAGTATATTAATAATATTATTATAATTAGTCCGGAAGGTATCCAGTGTATTCATTATGACGTCTTGGGGGTTCAATTAATTATAAATTGTCATCAGGGTAAAATTAATGTACCCATAATTAGTCCGGAGGGTACCCAGTGTATTCATTATGACGTCTTGGGGGGGGGGGAAGGGGGGGGGGGAAGTGGCTTTAATTAAGTTGTCATGAGGGTAAATATATAATATATATACCCATAATTAGTCCAGAGGATACCCAGTGTATTCATAATGACGTCTTGAGGGGTAAAGTGGCTTCAATTAAGTTGTTATCAGGGTAAGTGTGCCCATAAATTAGTCTTGAGGGTGTTTAGGTGGTTTTAATTATTGTCATGGGGGGAAACGTGATAGTGTTCTTCCATGGGGGTGTATCTTTATTAACTGGAATAGCCCATTATAGCTATTTTAATAGCTACTACAACATGCAATGAACCAGTTGATGATTACAAGCTACCAGGATCAGTGCATGAAGTCACAGTACGGTGGCCGAGAAGGACACTGCCGCGGCGGCCAAAGCCGCTGTGGGCCGCCCAAAAGCCGCCGTTGGCCGCCAAAGGGCCGCCCATCGGCTGTGGCTGGAACTATTAACTGCTTCAAAAACTGGACTAGGACCGCATAGTAGGACCGGATAAAGCGATCGCGCGGACGCACGATTTAACCCTTCGTGCACGTCTAAACAAGGTGATTAACCCCTTAACCCTTTCTGCAGGTCACTGATAGATACTGCGCGCATAAGATCGACCCTTTACCCTCCGCGTTGTGTTTATGCCTGTTCTCTATATAGCGTGAATGGTGGCTCGTTCTGAGGGACCATTAAACATTCGTGGATTTCTCAACCGGTGAGCGTAGTGACCCTGTTGTTCTCTGATTTGGTCATATCATGAAATTATATCCTACTCATGTGAATTCTCCCACTCAAACGGGCCTGTCAGTGCCAATGGGTACGAGCCGGGCCAAATTCCATACCACCAGCTAATACTACCATAGGCAGTGGAATTTGTGTGTGTGTGTGGGGAGGGGGGGGAGGGGGTATCTAACTTTAAAATGCTTTCATCACCTCTGAGCACTGAGACCACAGTTGAAGATGAACGAAAATGGGCGATATGCAATGGGTAGCGGACCAATCCAGGCATAGCTATTGTGTAGCCAGGAACTTTGCGATTTTAAGTTTTCTCACGAAATTTTAGGCATGCCATATATATATATCTACCTATATGATTCCACAAAAATTTTACGCACAAGAAAGTAATAGCTACTACGATATAATTTGAGATTTTACTGCCTAGGCATTTGGAATTGGCTTAGTGTGTACTATTGAGTTCGGAAAATCGGTCCAAAAAATATAATAATTTAGCATTGAAATATTGCAACAAACCTACATGGATAAGGCCAGCAAGTTGTGTCGATAGGTGTGGTCAACAAAATTAATGCAGCCTTTGTGACGTTTGCGGGGCTTGTCAAAGGATTCAGAGCCAAATGGAGCTAATTTTCTAACAATTTCCGGATGGATTTATTATGCTTATGAGTCACTCAGTAGCCTAGACCTGCAGATCTGGCAATGTTGGTGCTGACAAATGACAGACAGATATTAAAGCCAAACACGTTAAGGGGTTTGTCCAAGGTCCTTGTGGAAAAATTAGCATCATTATGACATTAGGGGGAGTGGGTCTTAGTCCATGACGTTTTACAACTACATTGTGAGCAGATTTTGGTTATGATTAGCTATTAATTTTATTATTTATTATTTTTCACACATCACTTGAGGTGCAAATGTAAAAAATACAGTATGTAATAATTAATTTAGAGTAATAATATAAATTGTTAGAGATTTATACGTTCTTGTGGTTAAACAGCTCAATAAGTTGTACACTCACACTCACACACAGTTTCTTTCATTCAATGACATTTCACTTGACATTTCAGTGTTAAAATCTTGACCGAAATGCTGTGACGTTAAGGGGGGGGGGGGGGGAGGGAGGGGGATAGCAGCATAATGATGATAATTTTTCCACAAGGAAACCCCCTTACCCCTTGTGGTCAGGCCATGTTCTTTTTGCTCATATGCACAACCCAGCATAACATGTATATACTAAAGTTCGTAACACCACATGCATATTGATATTACATGCTAATGCAGCTTGTACGCGGGTTACATATATATGCTCTAGTCTAAGAAAACTTGGGTTAATACAATGAGAGAGCGAGCGAATAGGTATAACAGTGATTCTTGTACCGTATAGCGGGAAACTTTCAAGGGAGAAAACTTTCATAGATCGGAAGGAAGGGAGGATTTTGCGGAGAAAACTTTCATGGAATGTTAAACTGATTGCTTAGATAGGTGTGGCATCCCTAATATTGTAGAGAATTTTCATGGGTGGTTATATAATCATGAAATTCATGCAGGTTTTCTCCCTTGAAAGTTTCCCACTGTAATATAGTATTTCGTGGAGAAAACTTCAATTTATAGATAGATATATCAATTATGATAGTGTCCCTGGTAAGCACCCATGTACAGTGCATTTTAAGGGGTGATCAGTATAGCAGCTGGAATTTTTTCCCAGTAAGGGCCCATACGCGCCTAAATATCGAGTTATTTTTAAGCACCCATGGATGCTTACCCTGGATACATGGTGTATAGGTGCCTAAATTTTACTGGTGGCTCTCAAACTACAAAGTTCATAAAAAATTTCTCCCTCTAAAGTTTCCGCTACACTATTGACTGATACATCGTATCCAAAAAACAGAGGCATATCACCGAACCTGTTTGCATAGCAATAGTAGTGCTATTGAGTCTAAATGAGTATTAATCTATGCCATAATTAAATTTTAGAGATGTATGCCACCCTGTAGATTGTGAGAGCTGCTTTCATCCTTCGATCACTATGGAAATGTCAAGTGATAAAGTGATTGACAAGGCTTCTCAGAATAATACTGAAGTACAGGTGAGTATGAATATTGCTGTATCACGTGTAATGAAAATATTGGTCCACTCAATAATGGGGTTGTATAATAATATGGACCAGACCAGGTATAATATCACAACACTTTTTATGATACATGTATGTGCTGTACAATAAAGCCAATAGCCATAAAGTAATTGTGTACTGTATAGCTGGAAAATTTGGTAGTTTAACGGATTAGCCAGCCAGCTGCCAAATTAAAATCCTCCATTCCTATAAATGTAATTGATTATTGTGAAGAAGTTGGTGGGTGTGGTCTTTCACTAACTCGGTATTTGGTATCACTTGCTCAAATTACATGTTACCGATCCTTCAAGGCTCATTTTCGATTTCTCTCACTGATTGTTGGCGTCCAAATACTATGATTCCAGGGTTTGTACGTAGCGCTCCATACAATTCGCTCAGTCGAACTGGACTGATCTAGCAAGCCACTCCCTCAATGATCTCAATCATGCATGTGCATGCGGCAGATTCGGAGTGTGGCTAGATCGAACTTGGCCATCCGGCAATATTTTGTTCTCAGTGGTCAAGGCCAATCCGCCAAATTTTCAGTATAATGATATTATTATTCAAATGTAGCAGCATGCTGAAGTAGTGGTTTATTAGCTTTGGTCGTTAGCGGAAATGTATGGACCAGACTAGGTACATGTACTATAAAGCAGCATTAAATTTTTACAATGCATGGTGTACAACTATGCCAATAGCCATACAGCATCTGAGCATGTATGCCAGTTAACTGTAGTGTCCTGAAGTATCAAGCCCATTAATTGGCTTATTATCTTTGGTCGATAGTGGAAATGAATCGACTGGACTATGTACAAAGCAGCATTTAAATACGTCGTATGTGGTGTGCAACAAAGCCAATAGTCATACACAGCAGCTGTGCACATATGCCTGTTAGATCTAGCAGTGTTTGTAAGTACCAAGCCCAGTGGTTTATTAGCTTTGGTCGATGATGGAAATGAATGGACTGGATTATGTATAAAGCACAATTTAAATTATTTTTAGATACATAGTGTGCAATGTAGCCAATAGCCATACAGTAGCTGTGCATGCATACCGATTAAAGTATCTCCTGAAGTATCAAGCCCATTACTTGACTTATTCGCTTTGGTCAATAAATGGAAATGAATGGACTGGACTACGTATAAAGCAGCTTGTATTTTTATGATACATAGTGTACATCAAAGCCAATAGTCGTATACAGAAGCTGTGCATGTATGCCTGTTAAATCTATATCGGTGTCCTAAAGTGTCCAGCCCAGTGGCATATTAGCTTTGGTCGATAGTGGAAATGAATGGGCTAGAATATGTGCATATTATGTATAAAGCAGCATTTAAATTTACAATATGGTGTACAATAAAGTTAATAGCCATACAGCATCTGAGCATGTACATGTATGTTGATTAAATCTAGCAGCGATAGTGGAAATGAATGGACAGGACTATCACATGTTAAACCTCTATCTGTGTCCGAAGTGTCAAGCCCAGTAGTCTATTAGCTTTGGTCGATAGTGGAAGCGAATGGACTGGACTATGTACAAAGCAGCATTTGAATTTAGTATATTTTTATGATACGTGGTGTGTAACAAGGCCAATGGCCATACAGCTGCTGTGCATGCATGCTGGTTAAATCTAGCAGTGTCTTGATCGTGAAGTATCAAGCCCATTTCTTATCTTATTGGCTTTGGTCGATAAATGGAAATGAATGGACTGGACTATGTATAAAGTAGCTTGTATTTTTATGATACGTGGTGTGCAACAAAGCCAATAGTCATATTATAATAATTATTATTATACAGAAGCTGTGCATGTATGCCTGTTAAATCTATATTTGTATCCTAAAGTGTCCAGCCCAGTAGTGTATTAGCTTTGGTCGATAGTGGAAATGAATGGACTGGATGGTACATATGTATAAAGCAGCATTTAAATTTATAACAAGTATAAAAACAATTGAATAAAAGTGAAGGATGAAGTAGGGATGGCAGGGTCATAAACAAGATTTGTAGGGATAATCACATCCACTATACATCCCTACACTTGCTTTTCTCGATTATCATGCACCTAACTTGTTCATTAAGCACTCTTGATTTGTGTGTGGAAGATATTACTATTTTTGCACCCCTCAAAAAGCAAGTGTAGGGATGTATAGTGGATGTGATTATCCCTACAAATCTTATTCATGTACTTTTTGACCCTGCCATCCCTACTTCATCCTTTAATTTTATTCAATTGTTTTTATACTTGTTTCTGTTCTTTTTTTATTGCTCTCAGTATAATTCATTATTATTATGGTTTGCTGTCAATACTCCAGTGTAGAAGATGGGAGGTGCCAAAGATCATATCCGCGCAAAATTTGTAGTCACCGTCCCCTCGTTAACTTGCGTTCCTATGCCTATATCTAGTCCCTGGATGAAGCAGGCTGACAAAGAAGGCCGCAGCTTTAGGCGGCCTAAGTAGCGATGAGAATCTTCCATTTAGGAAGAAAACCAAGTTCTAAGTTTTATTGTTGCGCAGGCTCCATGACATCCATGATCTATCCAGCAGAGTACTAGCGCTGCACGCACTAGCGCTGCACGCACTAGCGAGGTCCTAGCGCCTTACCTTTTCTCGAGCCTTGCGTTTTCATATCCATGATCGATCGATCCAGCAGAGCACAAGCGCTGCATATGCATGCGCTAGGGAATCCCTGAGGGCCAGGTTGTTGTCACATGACTTCACCATGGCAACACATTCTGAGCATGCGCATTATATCACAAACTGGCGTATCAGACATGCCCAGTTGTCAATTGCCGGCACCGTACACACCCGCTATTACGTAACTGTCGAGATAACGTAAAATTAACGTGCCACTGCACTGCGCGCTACTAAATAGAATGGATTTATACGTAAACTAAGATGAGAGATCAAGGCAATCTTGAGCTAGCCCTGGAAACTAGAAAGAAAGAAAGAAAGAAGGAAGATTGACAAATGGCCATTTTTTTGAACATCTGGTCCTGGCATATACAATGGATTTGATGAATGATCTTGGTCTCATTAGATAGATAATTTGCTGGAGATTCTGATTTTCACACTTAGAAATTTCACAAAGTTACCCGTTTTGAGATATTTGGGTATTTGTAATGTATTACATATATGGCATATCCGGGCCATCCCTACTTATAGAGTCTACCGACTCTATGATATTATGTGGTATGCAACAATTTGAAAGTTAATAACCATACAGTATTTGAGCATGTATGCCTATTAAATCTACCATTGTCCTCTTCCAAGTGTGGTTTATTAGCTTTGGTCAATAGTGGAAGTATGTGGACCAAACTAGGTATACATTATAATACGTGGTTTATAAAAAGTCTATAGTCATTAAGTATGTATAATTAGAGCTCTATAGAGCACATATCCCATGAATTAATTCTGACCATAAACACTGACAAAATTTCAAAGATACTGAAAACTGGGGGAATTTCGACTGTTGGGCAATACATACAATGTCATCATATACATTGTATGGAGCTCTTTGTGATAATACTGAAAAATGGGAATATTAAGACAGGAGAGCAACTTGGAGGCACTAAGATATGAACTACTATATTACATATTTAATATAGGTACATATTAATATAGGTATCAGGCAGATTCAGTTTCATAGGGTTTCACATTTCATTCAGCAGATAGCGGCCAAACAACATGATAGTCATGAACATCAGTTAGAACATGTCAATAATCTTTACCAGTTCTAGGCCCAGTTAGTTGTGCACATAAGCTAATTTAAAAAGCACATGCCTGTATGCATTATGCACTAATGAATAGTTACTGTTTGTGACGCTCATGGATCGTGTCCCTCGCACACTGAAGCCACGTGTTCACCAAATTCGACTGATACATTGTGATAACGAGTCTCTCAGGTGCGTAGGTCTCAAGAGATGGCAATTTTTTGCTTATAACGATGACAACAGACGACAACAATATGACCGATTGTTTTCTAAAGTAGTGGTTATTAGCTTTGGTTGATAGTGGAAATATATACTACGTATATGTGGTATGCAACAAGGCTAATAGTCATACAGTGCAGGTGAGTGTGAATATTACTCGTGTGTAATGAAAATGTTTGTTGGTAGTTACGTAGCAATCAAAGTTTTTGCTATGCGAAGGGTTTGGTCATCATAAAGTGGGCCAATAATGAACAGAGGTCAACTACATGTACCAACAAAATAGTTATCTGACAGTAATTGGGGTGCATTTGACCATGCATCTCATGCACCCCAATTGCTGTCAGATAACTATTATTTGTCCGCTATGAACAGTACTTTATTTGGTAGATAGCAAAGCATGTACAGGTTTGCCTCATTCCTATAGGTCCTCCCAACTTTTCTTTTTACGTGCAGGGAAATGGGAGAGATTAAATGAAAATAATCGCGTCATAAATTGAGAGACCTTCAGGGGCAGCTGAGGGTAGGTCAGTTTGGGGGGCAGTCAGGTACCCACAAGTTTTAGAACATATGTCATATATTTAGTACAGTTCAGTAAGCAGAGCTTGTCGCTAGCTAGTTAGGTCCGCCTTCATAATTTAGAATTTTGGTTCAACGAACTTGAATTGATGATAGTAGGTGAGTTGCCAAAAATACAGTGCATGCATCATAATAACAATGTAGGTCTAACTGTAGCCATCCAGTTTGGGGGGGGGGGGGGGGGGGGCAAGGCCCACTGATCTTAACTTTGGGGGGGGGGGGGTGATTGCCCCCCTGCCCCCCTGTTTCGCCTCCCCTGACCTTTCACAATTCATTCATTGACATGCTATATAATGTAATTGACATTATCTCCCAGGTCCTCCTTTATTTGCATGTAACATTGATAAGCTAGAGGGTCTGAGACGAAAATATTTACCGGTGGGTATCCCCAATAATATGCTTTATAGTATCCCATTAAGTACACAAGAAAATTCAAATTCAATACGGTTTATGCATGCAAAGTGGACTCAATAATTGCTTTAGGTGTATTGCAATTAATGTTGGGTAGCCAATAAGCTACATGTACTTGTCAATGATAATCAACATGATATTCTGCCACATATACACACATCATAAAGCCTGCTGAGGATGCTATTGTATATCCATTACGAAAACAAAGGAAGGTTAGAATTAAATGTATAGTTCTACTACATGTAATTGTGATCTGTTGTTCACTGTATGTAGATGTCCTCGGCCCCAGTTGTTTATAGACGGCGGTACCTGGATTTGACTTGGAAGTCCATGAGGAAGGCAAATGAATCCAAGTATTCATTTTCAAATATTGAACTAGCCCGGCAAAGAATACATGTAAAAGGTTTGTTCCATAATAAAAGCCTACTGTGTGGGCAGATCAAAGTGCTGCACACTTCTGCTGTATGCTGTAAAGCTGACCAAGGCAAGGGCAATACTCATATCACCCAGGATGTGGTTAGGGCAATGCAAGCATTGCCTGGCTGCTCTTGCACCATGAGCTTTGCTTGAAGCTACATGTATGTCCAGAGCAATATCAATGCCTAGTATGTACAAACACATTAGATGAGTGTTATGGCAGTTTTTGGCTGTGTTGACTAGCAATTTAATCGCTGGTTTCTTAAGAGGACTCGCACTCTAGTTAGCTACTGCCTCCGCAATGCATGTATGGCATACATAGCGATCGTAGCTAGCTTGTAAATACATCTGAATCTCTAAATACACACTACAAAATGATTATACAAAGCCCAGTAAGCCTAATCCTGCCTGTTGCAGCTATGCACGCTCCCCGTTTATACCTAGGGTAAGGGTCATCAACTACATGCGAAGTTTGTATGTACTTCTAAAATAATATGCACAATTTTCTCAATCCCTACTATTACTTTTCAGTCCCAGATTGGTACACCAATAAGTAATAGTTATATAATGTCTATGAGGGCTGTTGGAATTTCAAGGGCGAAGGCAATAATGTGGCCCGAGGGGGCGTGGTATAACTAGCTATTTGAAATCCTACTATGGCAACGCATCTACATTACTATAATATCAACGTATCCTGTATTGACGTCATTAGACCACAACCATAGCAACTATAGCAGCTCCATAGTGACTATATGACATCACACCATTTGTCAATGAGTGTATGCACTAGCTAGCCAGCTGTGTAGCTAGCAGTGCTTTTGTATGCTAGTAGCAGCAGTGCTCCTACCTAGCTTGTTGGTCACTTTTGGTTCCTACAGCGACTATCAGTCATCTGTAGTAATTCCTTGACTGAAATTTTGCCTTTGTTGCTCGTTTTATTTCTAAGGTAAGCAAAAAGATTGGTTTGTATGATCTGGAAGGATCACCCTTGTATACGACTCTACATGGTGTGTGGCCAATTTAGTATCGATTTATGTTTCTTCTTGCTTTTGCAATAATGTAAGTGCTTAGCGTCTGCGGTATCCCATCCCTTCTTCATGTTGTCACAAATTGGGTATGGTTTGTGTGATCTGCATATTATGGTGTCTTGATCTAGTCTTCCGCTATGCATTTATGCTTTAGCTAGTGATTATTGTACTTAGTCTAATGCATTACCGTAGACTCTGGTTAATAAGCGCATGCGCTTATAGCGGTAAACGGAATGACAGTATGCGCTTAATAAAGGATATGCGCTTATATGGCACATAACCACGCCCACAAACGTTTGGGCACGTGATGGATGCGAGGCCCGCTAGCACTAGCGCTCGATCGATCGAGCACTTTAGCGTTTACAGTTTGCCGCTCAAGATGACGAGTGCTGGCGATTTGTCGATCGTCTTGCATGATAACGTTATTCGTGGCCATCATTTCTCCAAAGATACCTGACTCCAAATACTTTCCAGCCGGTCAAGGTCAGGTTCATAGAACGCCACGCCTATTAAGCGCATGCGCTTAATAAACAATAGCTTATGACGAGAAGAGGGCATGCGCTTAATAAATAATGTGCGCTTAATAGCGAGGTGCGCTTAATAACCAGAGTTTACGGTATATGCTGTAGGTACGGATAAAGAGAAGATTAAGAAACCATCAATGAAGAAGGAGCTTGAGGTAGTTATGGTTGTGCATATCTACACTACTGGCACTTGTGCCAGCAATTTTGCTCTGAGATATATACCATCACCAGTGAATCGAGACAATACTGCCCTGACACTTGATATAGCTAGTACTTTTAACCCTCCTAATATTTCAATATGGCCGTTCCCACTCTTTTAATGTATACGCTGTAAGCTCTATATGTTCCTTGTGGGATGCCGGACTCCGCAACTCTGTATAGTTCACTGGAATTTGCGGGATTCGGGTTGCAGAATTGGATGAAATTTCCCTTCTTAGCTTCCATTGCGGACATGGTTTCAAATCTTGGTTTTGTCCTTTTTCCTGTCTGGAGAGGAGGCTTCTGTGCTCATACAGTAATACACATCCTGCACCCCAATCCCCACATCCCATACTCAGCCTGGGTAAGCTATTACATGTATGTCCAGTCTAAGTTTAAACTTATGCTACGTTATTAGGATGGATGGTGAGCCCTCTGGCTAACAGTAAGAATCCAATAAGCATACAGATATCGCTCTGAAAAGAAATTTGTGTAGAAAGCAAAGACTAGATAGCTAGTAGCGATTGTCACTTTTATCCATGACCCTTTAAAGAATGATAATGACTTGTACCATTACAGAAGTGTGAGAATGCAACAATTATTATGCTTGCACACATATTAATTTTAGTAGTATAGAGGTATATATTAATCATCATTCGTGCATGGCTGCCAGGTCACTCCACCACAAAATCATCACTCTCCATGAGAAAAATAATCATCCATCATACGTTATATATAGCTGGACGCTCACAGACTCAGTATGTATACAGCTACACACATATACATTAACCTTGCAGGATGAGGGGCTCCGCAACCCGCATCCCGCGTTCCGCGTTCCGCAGGGTTCACTGGTATGTTGCAGGGTTTATTGACGTATATAACAGTGTCCTAGGGTAGAAAATTTAATATATATGTGCAAATGATCTAATCAGTCTTTGCCCACCACGAGAGTTACATCACTATACATCCATACATCCCCCTGAGAGCTTGCAATTGCGCAAAGCAATCAAACGGAAGGCCCATTAACTTTACAGATACAAATGTTATATGAACATTAAATTTTGTTCATTATTGCATACTTATTAAGCCACACTATGTCTTGTATTAGCACTAGCTTGTGCTAGTACTACAAACTTGGGGAAATTTATGTGGGAAGAGCGTTGAATTAATTTTGGTGCCCAGCCTGGTTGCCTCACCATAGCCCTACATGCTGTGACACTAACAATTTTCTACTCAGTGTACTAGTGTCAGGTTGCCGCAGGCAATGGCGACACCCAACCTGCCTTCATGCATGCCAATAGTCTTCCCATGGTCCAGGTCTGGATACCCTAGTTGATACCCAGATCAGCTAGGACACTGGGCCACTCACTGATTGGTCCTCTCCGTGGGCCATGAATTTATAGTACCCTTCCATATTTCCCCAAGATACACGCCGCCACAGCAATCGACAGGTTGCGATCAGATACTGCATCTGCATGAGACAAAATTTAATCGATTAATGCAGGATATATTGGCTGCGGAATCGAACGAAATTGCCCTCTCAGCTTCCATATTAACCCTCCAAATAACTCATTTCAATAACATAATCATTGGCTAACCACTACCTGTACATAATATATAGCTGTAACTACTCTTATAATATATAATAATATAATATATTATATCTTTACTACCCACCCAGTGCTTAGTTACTCCAGCAGATCTCTTTAGAGACTGGGAACTATATTACCACCACCGATACTTTAAACAAAAGTTTTTGTACTAGTGCTGTTGCTGTTACACTTCTAGCTATATCATAAATTTTATCACTGTATTACTTTTCGTAACGATGATCATTGTTTTCATTATCCTTTTAGAAACCAGTGGTGAAAACTCAGATAGATGGACCATTTGTCGATGATATCTTGCTAATGCATGATCTGCATCATGATACGGATACAGCATGTAAAATCTTAATGGATTCTGATATGGTGAGTTGATGTGGCCACACTCCCTAAAGGAGTGCATCCATGAAGATTATCGCTTTGAGAGACCATGACTTCCATAGATTCTGGGCTTTATAGCTTAGAATACCCAAATTAATGATCATTCTTTGCAAGCATTGCTAAGCTAGTGTAGAATTTTATAATTGGGGGGGTGGTGGAAAATGGGCTCTATACAGGTATAATCACCGGATATTTCCTGACATGGTCAACAACACATACTGTACATGCTCGAGTTAAAAAAGATATGGTTTGTCTAGTGACTCAGTCTATCACCCAGTCCATATTTTAATAATTATTATGAAGTACATTTACCTTTTCCCTAGTAGCTAAATATCGTATAGCGGAAAACTTTGGCGAATTTTTAATTTGGCGATTTGATATAAAAACTCACCAATTTCAACCAACATGATACATTCATGTGTGCCTATGGCAGTGAGTATTCAGATCACCAAAGTTTTAATTTTTGCAATACCAGATAATACATTGACCTCCTGGAAATAAGCCCACCTCCCCCTTCCCGAAGGTCAGGGTTGCATACAGGATTTTTTGTATATGCGCCGCTGCCATGCGTATATACTAGTAAATAAATCACACAATAATGCTGTGATAACAAACGATTTCTTTTTGCTTGTGTATGTAATGATGTTATTTGTGCTGTACATATTACATGTGGAATTCTGATCCCAGTGCACCCCCCCCCCCCTGTATGCAGCCCTGCCTTCCCTTTCAGCAGTAGACACAACCAAGATTGGGGAGGGGGCCA
>OZ005692.1:8149627-8363043 GCA_963930775.1 Cliona cf. orientalis
TCAACTAAATGATCATAAGCTGGGGTCCAGCAAAGCAGAGTCAAAGGATGCCACAATCAATGATGCTGCAAAATTTTACTTTGGCAAAATTGACGATCACCACTTGTATCCTTACTCTAAGTCATTTCCAAACATGTCACATAATTGGAAACTATTGCAAGCTTTTATTGCACCCAAGACATCTCGATCTTTCGTGATTAACTACAAAGTCAGTCGGGTGAAAGAATTCTCTGAGACAATCACACACGCTTGGAAAATTTCAGCAGAAGTAGCATACCAGTTTCTTAAGAGCAGTGTTGGTTATGACGGGTCTATTTCATTGGCTGAAACAAGTACATTGATGGAAGAAAAGAGTGTGTCACTCACAATTGATGTTAAAGAAGGTGATACAGTTTGCGTGTGGCAATACGTGCACTGCCTCGCTGAATTTGGTGACGAGATTGTGTTCCTGAGCAATATCATCTGTGACACAGACAGCCTCGATAAGAAGCCAGATGTATATTATGCTTAAAAACGGCCTGGATACTGGATAGTGATGTGATCTGTCACACCAAAAGCTTAAAGATCCTATAATATCTACCCTTTAGTTCAAAAATGGCTAAAATTTATCTTCATCCCATATATGCAGACTTCATAATATTATTATGGCAGTACCACAATACTTTGCTGAGTCAGCTAAGAAGTTAATGCACTATGCATGATGATAGGACCAGGACGCATGATCAGTAATTTTAATATTTAGCACCCCAACATAATAATAGCTATAAAAAATATTTTACACCCCCTTTCATATAAAAAATATTCTGCACTTAGGGTGCAAGATAGCATGGATTTTAAGGGATATGTATGAATTTCAGATACCAATTCTTGCATGGCCATAGCTAAGCATGTTGCACAGAAGATGGAAAGTATCATAAGCCTAGAATTACAGGTGGAAGATTCCGTACAATTAGTGCAATCCACATGTACAGCTAGCTAGAAGTGCATTCTTATCCTAAGTCTGTTGCATCTCGGGTGTGGAATATCCTAGCCTGGAATGTAGGGTGAAAGCTATTACAAATTAAAATGTATCCTCCAGCCCCACATCTATAATATTATATAGGATGAGGATTGAAGGTCCTGAGAAGTATTTTAGTTGACAATCATTCAACAAAACACATAATGAAGTAGGTATATTTTTAAAAGTATTTGCTACAATGTCATGTGTGCACTCAAAAAGGTGTTATTCTTGAAGAAACTTCAAGTAGACATTGTCATTATCATCCTTGAGAAGAAGGTCTTTCTTACACAATCCACCAATTAGCACATATCGAGAGATACCTGGCTCTTTAGTGATGAGGTGGCAGATTGCTACGTTAAACCTTTGAGCATCTGAATTTGCATCCGTGCGGCTGACATAGAAATATAACCAGTTTGTCAAGGCAGAGTTTGGCTGTGTGGTTTCCCATGGGGAATCTTGATCCGAAAGATGCTGTGGCCAATGATCAGTTTTAGCAACCTCAAACAGCTCCTTGAGATCATCGTAGTCATTTTGATGCAGCTTGAGATCTTCTTTCCACTTGGTCAAAGTATTCATCAAGTCCTTCTTGCTGATGGCGGTAGTCTGCCTTGATAGTAGTTCCATGTTATCTTCGTTTTTGGAGAATTTATCGAATCCCCTCTTCACATCAATTTTGTTGTCTTTTATTGGAGCAGATAGCCTTTTGCTCTTGAATATCATGTCCTCAGACATACTGGTGGATTCAATGTTCATAAACTCTGGATTATCATTGAAGAACCAACTGTAGCAATTGCCCATCTTAGCCTCTGATAGATGAGGTAGCTAGTCTCAAAAGACAGGAGAGCTTAAACTTTAGGCTCTGAAATAATTTAGTGAATCTCGTTCGGAGAGAAGAGAGAACTTGAGCTGCGAACTTTCACAGTGTTCTCGAGTGGAGCTTATAGAGCTAGCTACAGAGCCTAGCCTGCCTTCAAATTTTGGCGGGATAGGGCAAAACTTTTGCGCATGCGCACTTGGCCCTATACTTCCCGCCAAAAACCTCACGTTTAGAACATGGTAATGGTCGATGTTTCATTGAGAAGAGATCTCGAGACTGAGATGGATGACGAATCTGTTGGCAAGGTAAATATGAAGTGATACATCATCTCAATTCACAAATTATATGGCGTCTTATCTTTAGCAAACTCGAAAACGTTCTCGTTCTGTGAGCGTGGACAGTAACAGCGTCGAGTCTGAGACCCAGGAGTCGGGTTCTGCGGTAGCTACTGACTACTTCCCAGCCAGTAAGCTGTTTGAGTACCAGTGGCCGCTGGGAGATGAAGGGGCGGAGCACTACATGCTCCAGGAACATGTCAAGGAGTACCTCGACATAAGGGGGATTCAACGAAAATATCCTGGTCAGTTCGACGTCAATTTTGCTACTACTGTATAAAATATATGTACTATTAAAAATCTCACCTTAGTCTCCGTAGCATGCATAGCCTTGTCTTCCCAACAAATGTGCGCGCGCGTGTGTGTGTGGGGGGGGGAGGGGGGGTCTATAGCATCTTGTTTTATCCCCAGTAGCGATTTAATTTTGTTGTTATGAGGTAATTATGGCGTAACCTATAGTGTACTCCATATCTGCAAGTGTGTACGATATTGACAACTTTGTACCACATGCACCTGTACTACTATGCATACACATGTCTATCAGTCTCTTCTAATTAAATGCAGATCTAACACGCCGCAATTTGGATGTTGATGAGAGGCGATATTTAGTTGGAAGGGGCGTGGTCACAGAGATACAAAGCAACATGGGTGAGTACAGAGTACATTCACAGATCTACATGTATGTGACCGTGGCATTTCAATGTTATACTGTATTGTCATGTCTACTCAAATGACACCTGTGTAGTATTACTGTATAGCCGGAAATATTGGCGGGCATTAAATTTGGCGGTTGAGCCCAAAATCGCTATTGAAAGAATATTGGCGGATTTAAATTTGGCGGTTCGGTACGGGATCGCCATACATATATATGCGAGTAGGAAATTTTGGCGGATTTTAATTTGGCGGTTGTAATAATAGACCGCCAAACCGCCAAATTTAATACCCCCCCCTCCCAAATTTTTCGGCTCTACGGTATCTTATGGACTCTCTTGCTTTTTGTGGGTACTAAATTAAATGAAAGTAGCAATCTATTTACTAGAATGTACTGCTGTAATATTGTGTTTATTTTCAAATGAGTACATGTAGTGTACCCGCAATAAATATAGACCTAGGTACTATACAGGATGCTTCTGCATATTTAATATTATAATTTGCCGATGGCATACATATGTAGGTCTGGTTGGTCTCTGCAGTGAGGAGGTGCTGGAGCTGATGGCTGAAGAACACCCTCAGAAGTATCAGGAGTACATTGCCGTCGTCCAGGAGAGAGAATTCCAAGCAACTCTCAGGAAAAAGACAATGGAGTCCAAGAGAATAGCAATACTGGTGAGACTGATATGGACAACTACTTCTATTGCTATTACAGATTTGAAGGAGAGAGAGAGAGAGAGAGAGAGAGAGAGAGAGAGAGAGAGAGAGAGAGAGAGAGAGAGAGAGAGAGAGAGAGAGAGAGAGAGAGAGAGAGAGAGAGAGAGAGAGAGAGAGAGAGAGGGGCAGGGTGAGAAGAATGTCCATTCCACTGCTACTCTTCATAAATTTCTTTTATCTGCTGCAGGCTGAGAATCAAGACTCAGAGTGTGCCTCACCGGAGATCCTAGCCAAATCAATCTGTCTAGCTGTGGAGTACAACGCTAAGTTAGCGGAGCAGAGGAGAACCACAAGACATATGTACCTGGACACACAGACTAAGGTGAATTCACTTGCGTACTGATAAACTTGTATCGCATATATCCGATATCACATGTACATGATACGTGATACATATACATGTAGTTCAAGCTTAGCCTAATAATACAATGCTTCGCATTCATTCATGCCTGTGTTGATGGTGCCGTAGGATGGGTTTTAATTGCGTAGTTTAATAATTGCGTTCTAGTCAAATCAGGCCAAATTGCGAATCCAATAATTGCGATGGACGACCCTCTACTGTACTGTAGTATACGTGCACGTTTATGTTTGCGAATCTATTAATTGCGAAACGTAGAAAACTCGCAATTCGCAATTAATAGATACTCACAATTAAAACCCGACCTACAGTACCCTAACTCAACTAGCTAGAGTACCACAGGAAAGAAAATTAGTGAGCAACTCTGTACATAAAGTACCTTTTGATATTGCATGCATGCATGCATAATCTACCATATACATGTATTGATCATTCAATGTATCTCTGTTGCTACAGTCACTGTGTATTTCTCTCCCCCCAGATCACCCATATCCCTCGCCGTCCCCCAGTTGTGCGTGAGTTGTCTCCAGAGAGCTACTATCCCGTGGCCCTCCTCCCCGGCCAGTACAGTGACAACTACAGGAGTTACACACCACAGGAGATGAACAGGTTACCAATGAACACGGCCATGGAGCTACTGGCACCAGAGGTCTGTATGATGTAAAGTTCTTACAATGTAAATGTACATACATGTATGTAAGCCTACCACCCCTAGTTCTCAAGGCTAGTATAGACACATAATGTACATGTGAGTGGCTATGCATTTTACTGGGGTCAGAGCAGGTAATGAAATGTTTACCCTTTAAGTATTATAATTGATTATCTGCAGCCAGCATCCATCCCAGAAGCCCCACCCATCTCTACTAGCTCCGCCCCTTCCTCCATCAGTGTCGCTGCTCTCTCCTCGTCTCTCTCCCAGTCCACTGGTCCCTCCGCTGCCAACTCCTCAAAGGCACTCGGCGATCTACTCTCTCTCCTCTCCAGATCTCAAGCACCACCACCACCACCTGTGGGGACTCCTAAGGTATCGTAGTGTCCCGGTCAAGCGCCCATGTACCACATTTCAAGGGGCCGCTGTTACAGTAGCAGCTTCTGGAATTTTGATCCCTGGTAAGCGCCCATGCAGGCCAAAATTGTGAGTTATGTTTAAGCGCCCATGGGCGCTTACCCGGGACACTACGATACATGCACATGCATTTACTACGATGTCATGTGCTGTACATGTACGTGCATTATGATTTATGTATTATATGCCTGATTTCCTGCTTGAAAATTGTTGCATACAAGGCAGAAAAGTATGAGCTACAGTGTATCTGATACAATATTGTGTACATGCTGCAATACTATAATGTACATGGTGCTTCTTGGTTTTCTTCTGGTAGCTTGTACATATGTGTACATGTACATGTACATGTGCAGTGCATGTGCACAATGTACATGTGTACATGAATGCCTGCTGCTCAATAAAAGTGTGAATTTGGCATATACCATCTACGTACTAGGCTACAAGCTACATGTATCAGTGAAGTAATTTTTTGCTTACACAGACTATTGCTCCACCCACTCCTGCCATGCCCACTGTCTTTGCCACACCCATTCCTACCCCACCCACTCCTTCTCTGCCGGCTGGCACTCGGGCTAGCACTGCAAGTAGACAGCCTCTCCAACCAAAAGTAAGTACGTACATGTTACATAATATTGTGTACATAATATTTTGAATAGACTTGTACTGTATGTACGTCAGTGTTGTAGCCAGCTCGTATTCTGAAGGGGGTGGTGGTTAAAAGATCAAAGCATTCTTGTGGTTTCAAAAACTGCATCAAACAAAACTGATGTCAGAAAGGAGGGTGGCCGCCCTCCATTTCACCCTCAGGCTACAACCCTGTACATGCATGTATCCTCATCCCCAGGGTCTCTCTCACAATCTCTCTGCAGCTTTTAATGAGAGGGGGCTATAGGGACATGCACATTATGCTTTTTAAAGTTCCTATTATGCTATGTTCTAATTCCCAACACCAAACCAATTATGCTTGTTGATTGTACTCATTGTGCTCTGAATTTCTCTCAATTTTTATGGTATACAATTTGTTCAGAAACTTATACTTTGAACATGATAACTTTATTTCACAGAAAAGACAACTACAGTACCCATTAATTAAAATTAATGTTAGAAAGTACATGTATCTGACTACCTACCTTATGCCGGCATAATAAAACCACCTATAATGCCCAAAGCAATGCCAGCATATTGTGCTTGTCTCTAGAGAGGGCATGGGGACAAGGCAAGCACTTGTACATATCAGTGTAATCCCTATGCCTTCAGTATCCATATTTCTCTGATGTGGTAATCAGAACGAGTGTTGTGGTCACCCCAAACCACACCCACCTGCTATGCCTTAAATTTCCATAGGGAGAACACTTATTACTGGAGATTTGATGATGATTGTGGTATGTCTTGTGTATGTCGATAATAATCTCTCTGTTCCCTTGTAGCAACTGTCGATGAGCAGGGCTGTCGTATGCAGTGTCTGCTTCAAGGGGCGTGGCTCTAATAAACGGGATCAGCCTGAAGATCTGCTCCAGTGCTCCTCCTGTACCAACTCGGGTAATGCTAAAGCTAACTGCATGTCTGTATGGTGGTTAATTTAGGGATTAATTTATCTGCAAAAGTTTCCAGGGCTGTCCTTATTGGCAGGGCTACGTGTACATGTACATGTGTATAGGGGAAGGGGTAATTCCCCCCCCCCCCCCCCCCCCCAATCCCTTCCCCCTCCTGCTTGATATCTGAGTTTTATCGCATGTAGTAAATGAGTTTGCTCCCCCCCCCCTCGGAAGGAAATCTTGAATGCAACTATGCCTATCCCCACCCCTAACCCGAGATATCATAATGTGGCAATCCTGGACACTTAAGCAATTTTAGGGAGCAATCGCAACAAATATTGTATGAAATCAGGAGTGGTGGATTTGGGAAAGGGGGGGGGGGGGGTGAGGGCAAACTACTCAATCTACCTTTTCTCTTTTAGTGCACCCCTCATGCTATAACCTGTCTGAAGTATCCTTCAAGGTGCTGAAGAGTTACCCGTGGCAGTGCCTGGACTGTAAAACTTGCCAGGTAATATACGTGTATGTACATCATAGACACTATCATACGTGTTCATTTGTGTATAATTATTATACACATGTGATAATCTATATTAAAGCTGTGTACTGTATCATAACATAACAATAGATTAAGCTGTTTGTGGGGTAGACTTAATGCTATGATCTTAACAGTGCCATGCAATGCATTGTCTGTGCTATAATAAATATAATAATACTGTACAATGAGAAGACTGACCATTTAATTGTTGCTCCAATCCATAATAATAATATGACTACATTACATAATTTATATACAGTAACACTGTAGGTGTGTAGTGATCCCAACAACGAAGACAAGATGGTCTGCTGTGATGAGTGTGACAAAGGCTATCATTCATTCTGTGTAGGGCTGTCAGACATCCCTGATGGTCAGTGGTAACAGTCATAGTTATACGTACGTATAAACTCTCAAGTCTACCAATTATTGGATTGAATGAATGGATCCCCCCAACCGGCCTCAAGCTGCTGTACAAATACATAAGTATTGTACAAAGGGTGCAATATTTTTTATCCATTCCAATCGCTTGGCTAGTGAATTTTTCCCTTCAGCGACAAAAAAAAAAAATCTGATCCTATATACACATAATAATATTATATTATTATGTACATGTAGTCAGTTTGGGTGTTGCTACATGTTGGTATACATAATACAACTATAGGCTTGTCTGAATACATGTACCTCTATTATTACATGGCATTGTATAAGTGAAAGCTAAATGACATTGTACGTATGTGTGCTATTCACTCTTATTGCACGTGTACCTACATGTACTATAATAATTATAATATACCTACATGTACTTCAGGTCGCTGGAGCTGTGCTAAGTGCAGCCGCTGTGCTAGTTGTGGTGCTGACTCTCCTGGCAAGGAGCCCGGGGTATCCTGGCAACACGAGGTAGAACACATGTGCTAGCTCAATTCACGTGTGTGTATTTAGTTTGCGGACATGTGTGCTTTCAAGTGCTCATTTCCTTTCTCTTGTATATTTTGTATGCAGTCTGCCAGCGATAGGTCACTGCAAACACTGTGTATGGAATGTGCAAGGTCAGCAGATTATGCTCTATTTTGCCTCTCTCCCTCTCTCTCACTCTTTCTCTCTCCCTCCCTCCCTGTCTGTCTCCCTCTCTCTCTCTCTCTCTCTCTCTCTCTCTCCCTGTCTCTCTCCCTCTCTCTCTCCCTCCTCCTCTCTCTCTTTCTCTGTCTCTTTCTCTCTCTTTCTCCCCCTCCCTCACTAATAATATTATGTTTGCAGTTATTTTCGTCGTGGTTGCTACTGTCCAGTGTGTCTCAAAGTCTACCACAATGATGAAACCGATGGTCCAATGGTTTGCTGCGACAGCTGTGATAAATGGATTCACATAGGCAAGTAC
The DNA here is from genome assembly GCA_963930775.1 of Cliona cf. orientalis. Classification (NCBI taxonomy): domain Eukaryota; kingdom Metazoa; phylum Porifera; class Demospongiae; order Clionaida; family Clionaidae; genus Cliona; species Cliona cf. orientalis. The sequence goes on from OZ005692.1 coordinate 8,158,017, forward strand.
CCATTGCTTATCGTCAGTGAGTCTGGCCAGCTAGACCCTTGTCCCTTCTTCAGTTATGTCCTAAAATTTAATATTTATAAGTGTTTTATGCTTTGTACGATTCTGTAGCCAGAGTGTGGTGAAGTGTGGCTCTCGTCATACCAATCTTCACAAGATTATTGTTTTGAGCAATATACTAAAATCTTGACTGTAAAGAAAATCTTCTCAGTCATCTCCCCCCAACACACACACTTTTCTGTATACTTCAGCCACACCATTGTTCATGGGCTAGCTATGCTCCTGCTGAATTCCTGACATTTCACAATGTCATGCCATTGTTCATGTACGTAAATCTCATCCCCATGCTCCCTAATCCTTTGCACAGGAGCATTGAAATGGCCTGGAAACGAGGCTATCAGTATTATAGGTTTGCCTGACCAGCTCAGGTGCAGCCCGGATGATTCCTTTATAATAAAACTGTATGATATTTAGACAGTTTATATACCGGCAATATTTTGTGTTTACCTACAGAGTGTGATAACATTACTCCAGAACAGTACAAAGAACTATCACAGGATGGAAGTAAAGTCAAGTATAACTGTAATTTTTGTCGTTCCGGTGAAGATAAGAAACTAGTGACACCTTAATGATTATCTGCATCACTGTTGTTATGCAACTGTCATTAGTTTTTGATCTTCGTATAAACTGGTGCACAAAGTTGAAGTCAAAGCGGTCGAAAATTTAATTTTGTCATAATTTGCCACTTCTGGAAAATTTAACAATAACTTACATAGTGTTCTAGTGCAACAATACACTACAATGCTAGCTATGCAAATTAATTAATACACTACTGAGAAGGATACGGGCTCCAACATGAAACACATTCCCATTCCCGATTTCAAGCGTCTTCTATTCTCCATTTTCTGATTTCCTAGAAGACAGAACACACCATACAACGTACGTCATATACTCTACCAGGATGCATAATGTATTATGTCAGAAGATGGAGGCTAGGTATAGGGATGAAGGCTATAGTAGCGGAAATTGACGATGTCATGAAAAGCTGGTGTAAGTTGCACATGCGCAGTATGTTAATATAATTTGTGGGTGGGTCACACCTCTAAGCCCACCCACATCCGTTTATTGTGAATATCCTAAAAACCGTATGTCCATGGCTTGTCTGATCTGAACTGCACTGCGTAGACGAGCTAGTCAACTCAGTTTAATAAAAGAGAAGAAGAGCCGTGCCTGTACGTACCTATACGTAGGCGCTAGACATCTATTGAGAACGAGAGTATCAAGTCAGCTACTCCTTGATCAACTAGAAGTGAACACGAGCGGCTACCCAGGTGAACTTTGACACTACACTGCTGGCAACCAAGGGAGCCTCAAGCAACAAGTTTGGGAATTACTCTCTATCTCTCGATATCATCTCAAAGGTTGGTGTACTATCTGGTTGGCGATATATCCATAGAAGAAAGCAAGGGAGAGGGGAGCTATTCGTATGGGTTGCTTGTCAACGCTCCATTCGTAGCGTTATGTGGTTTCAGAAGCTGCCTCTATAGACGTGACATTTTTTCTCTCTCTGGCGAGTGATGTCATATTCATTGTTTGTGGTTGGTATCCGTAGTGAGTTAAGGACTTGGGATTTTAGTCTGTGTATTAAAGGTCCAAGCTTTGCTTGCTTGTTTCAGAGTTTAGGCTTTCATAGTAGACTGTTGTGAAAAGGTGAAAGTGTATGTGTGTGAGAGAGAGAAAGAGAGGAGAGAGAGAGAGAGAGAGATACGTGTGACACAGTTTGAATGTCCCATTTCAGTCTCCCCATATTGAACACGCTGTGTAGATAAAGAATTACATGTACATGTAGGTCCACTGATGATTGTACCAGCAGCATCTGTCGTAGATAACAGTCTACCCTCTCGATTGGTAGCGAAGTAATACCCGAGCCAGTTATGCACAATTTCTTTATGGCATAGAGCAGACATGATGTGCATAATATTACTGGAGTATAGAGATTATATTATACTCTTGATAATAGTATTGTATGGCACATGCTATGTGTGTGTCTGTCTGTCTGTGTGCGTATAATACATGTATGTTTTTTGCAAATAATTATATACGAGCTACTAGTGTGTTGTGTGTGTTTAGACATGCTCTTGGTATGTTCACTTTCATATTGGACAATACAATATTCACATATGCATACATACGTACGTACATGTACGTGTACATGCAGTCTAGGTATTCGCTGTACCTACAAGTATCCAGCTATTATAGGGTCAAGCAGTTTTTGCTTTAAAACAAGAAACAAGGAGAGTGAGGGAGAGAGAAATAGACAGAGGGGAGAGAGAGGGGGAGGGGGGAGGGAGAGAAAGGGAGAGGGGAGAGAGAGGGGGGTAGGAGGGAGAAGGGAGAAGGGGGGGGGGAGAGAAAGAGAGGAGGAGAAGGTAGAGGAAGGAAAGAGGCAAAAGAGAGGTTTGGTGTACATTTCTTGAGCATTGTTTTTCTTTGATATCTCTCTTGTAAGGGTTGTGTACAATAGTGAAGCCATTTCCGCTGCCTACCAACTGCCCAGGACTTCAATATAAACCCAGCTTGTGTATTATACATGTGTAGCGGTGTGCTCATTATACACTCTACATATACTTCCATTCTTTCGTAGATATACGGAAGCAGTGGGCTAATGTCCGCCCATAGAATCAAGCATTTTGCGCCTAGTTGTGAATATTAGCGATAGTTGGTTTTTTGAGGAATGCAGTAATTGTGATTGGTGTGAGTGTGTGTCATAGGATACGGCTAGAGTGTGAAATACTGCTAATTTGTGTAATTGAATACACAGTTCTGTGACTGTGTTATAGCACGTTCACCCTGGTATGTGGGATGAGGGAGTGTGTCTTCTTTTGAGTGTGTGTGTGTGCATGACAGAGAGGGAGGGAGGGAGGGAGAGAATGTACCACACTCACATATATACATGGACACTCTTCTTCACTCTCTCTCTCTCTCTCGCCCCCTTCACTCTCACTTACTCACTCTTTCTCTTCCCCTCTCTGTCTCTCTTTTCCCTTGTCTCTGTGTATGAATTTGGTCTAACTGTGACATGTGTGCATGACAGGGAGGGAGGGAGGGAGAGAGAGAGAGAAAATGCATACCACATTCACATAATATTATATACATGGACACTCCCCCCCCCCCCCCCCCCCCCCCCAACTTTCACTCACTCTCTTTCTCTTCCCCTCTCTCTCCCCTCTCTTTGCTTGTCTATGTGTATATTGGTCTTACTATGACATGTGTATATTATACATGTAGCAATGCTTGTGTATTACCTTCACTTGCATAATAATATACAATCAATATATTTTTTGTGCTCGAGTGGAGACCTAACTGTGTGGAATTCTCGGTAGCATATCACAATTCAACAGTTCATTAAGTACATGTCTGTGTAGCACAAACTACCCTCTCTGGAGGTATGCTATAATACTATAGTAGCCTACGATAGACCTCTTAAGTGCACATCCCACTTTATACACATACTGAGTATATTTGTGAGAATGGCCAGAAATGCGTGATTACACTTCCAGACTCGACCTAATTTATGGTGTAACTTTGAAGCGCTGGGGCCATCCCCAGGGACTGCTCTTTGATGGCCTTTCTAGCCGATGTGCTAGCTCGCTTGAAGATGGCGCATTGTTCAGTTAATTACTTGCGTTGATATTTCCTGGCTAGAAGGCTCCTTTTTACTGCGATTATGTAAGAAAAGTGTCATATCAAAGTGGATGGGTATGTTTCTCTCGTTGTACGCTCCTTAGACTAAAAGAGAGAGAGAGAGAGAAAGGCACTGTTGCTAACGCCATGAGATACAGTGTCACTGGACAATTATTTCATGTAACTTATTCCTTTGTAGCTCTAAGTGTCTAAGGAGAGAGAGAGAGGAAGAAAAATTGAGAGAGAGTGGGAGAGGGAGGGAGAGAGAGAGAAAGAGAGGAAGAAAGAGAGAGGGAGGGAGAGATAAGAGAAGAGAGAGGGGCGTTGGCTTCTAGTCCTTTGTAAATGTAACTGTCCTGATTCGAAGGGATATCTTCTAACTTCCATGGATACTTGTCTTATAGTATTGTGCGTGTGTATGTACCTAGATCCGTGGTCGTGATCAGAGAAGACCACCATATTTGAGTTGGGGTGCACTGTTAGTAAAATTCCAAATGTAGCCACAAACTGGTGCATCATTGTGGAGTATTGTGCTGTATGGAGTTATCAGCAGGAAATGTAAGTGATCAGATTAGCCCAGGCATTGTTCCTTCGACATACTGCAATCTATGCCATTGTTTGTCCATTTCTTCGTTTACCAAAAAATTATATTATTATGTACGTACATGTATGTGTTTGTGGTGTCACAGTATGTGTGTGCGCATGTGTATGCATTTGTACGTGGTGCATATCGCATTAGCGCGTACTCCACCTGGCTATTTGTTATAAATAATTTTGTGTATTGATTTAGTCTGCTATGGATTATATGGCTCTACCGCACGCTTTTATGGTGTAATACGTACCTTCGTTTTCGTTTAGGCCGCTATTGGCTTATTAGGTGCCGTGTTTATAGATCTATGCTTTCCTGGGTGAAGTATCGAGGGGTGTGCCCTGTAATCAGGCTTGATTAGAACATTCTAGTCACTTTCTAAGTGTATAAACTATCTATGAATGTGTCCCTTAGTTGTTTGCCGTATCATTTGCTTAAGTATGCTGCTTTCCTGGGAGAAGGCTCGAGGGGTGTGCCCTGTGATCAGGCTTAATTCGAACATTCTAGTCACCTTTCAAGCATTAAATTCACCTATCAAAATATCACTTAGTATATCTTGTTGTCGTATCACTCATTCGAGTACACTGTTTACAACTGCTTTCCTGGGTGAAGCGTCGAGGGGTGTGCCCTGTAATCAAGCTTGATTGGAATATTCTAGTCACCTTCCAAACATAAATTACCTAGCTATCCGAAACCTCTTTTAGTAAAAGTACGCTGTTTACAGGTGCTTTCCTGGGTGAAGGGTCAAGGGGTGTGCCCTGTAATCAAACTTAATTCTCGTGGGTAGGAGCTCTCTCTTTCACCTTACAAGTATATAACTCCTAGAGCAAAACATGACTGAAAGTATGGCCTATGGAATGATAATTAGTTGTAGGTGTGGCTTGGGGGTCACGTACTTGTACTGTTTGGTGACCCCATCCCAAAATCAAGGATGGGTACCCTTGCAACGACATATTTACTATTTTCACGTACACACACACGCAAGGATGCATTTTTAAGTAACCTCAACTATTGACCACACCTATCAAGTTTGTATGTACGCAATGTTATCGTGTGTGACCCTCATGTATAGTAATTGAACACGTTTATGTGCCCTCTGTGTGTCTGTTATTTAATTTAAGCCTGGATGGTGTACACGTATGTAGATCTCGTCTGATAAGCTACTGTACGTAGACCTGTCTCTCTTCGCGGGAGGGAAAGAGAGACTAATGATCTAGCTTTCCATGCAAAACGTACATGTACATGTATGTGTACAACATAGTATTATGGTTTTGAAATCACTATGCAAGGACACCCCTAATGATAACCCTGCTCATTTGAAACTGTGAATATCATGCTCCCAGCTAGATACAATGAAGTGCAAATTTGCCTGATACTTGGTAAATGTAACTTACTAATTGAAAATGTGTCTATTGTCTCAAGGACTGTACATGCACTAACTAACTTCCATTATGCTTATTAACACTGCCCTGTGATGTAATATCCCATTAGCTTTATGTGGCTCTTCCTTCACGATAATGCACTCTTACACAAAGATCTTTTCATTGTCATTAGTTTGACAGCCTACGTGCTGTTCTTAATGAATACTGTGTGACATAAGTTGCCCTGTATATTGAGGCTCGACGTTCAACTAGTACATGTACATGTATATATATGTACACATGCATGTACATGTACATGTGTATGTACGTATGTGTATGCATTTCTGTGTAGTGGTGAATGGAATTTCTTGAGGATTTCGTGGTTATTTAGAATGCTAGCTGTTGTATTTTTCTGTTTCTGTTTCACTGCTGAAGCTTTTTGGCTTCCCTCTTCTTATCATACTTCCATGTCATCCCAAAATCATACGCAAGTGTGTTGGATGTTACTTTACCTATACATGTGAATGCTGAGTGTACACATAATATTTATGAGTCTGTCTGTGTGTGTTTTTGAGTATGCACTCTGAGTATAACACGTGTGTGCATGTACAACATGTATATAAGTGTGTATGTACATATCAGAGGAGATTGGACATGTGTCATCAAAATTAATGTCACCAACATTTCACGTGCACCGGCCAATATAAATGTATATATAAACATATGGCAGGTATCAGTCGCACACTCCTGTGCCTTGCAAAGGATGCTGTTGGGAAAGAACTCGGTGAGCCTTGACAGATGAGCCTTAATTTCCAGCCCGTTCAATCCCAGCCAAATATTAAGCGAGTACTGAGGCTTTATTGTTGCTCATAATCAATCAAAAATCAGCATTTCTTGCTAATTAACGCTTCGTTCGTCTGTTCTCTCTGTCTTTCTGGATTAGAAGTCAGGCTAAGAAAGTTGTCTTTGACTAAATCTACGATCAAAACAAGTGCAGCACTAAGTCGCTAATTTATGCAGGAATGCTGATTTAGTCACGTGCACATGACGTGTCATGATGCATGGCCAACCTCCTCTGTATACATTTATGTGTGTGTGTGTGTGTGTGAATGTACGTATATGCATAATGTGTGTATGCATGTGATACTGTAAAGTATGTGTTCCTATGTTCTGATTAGCAGCTGAGACTGTATAATAGTGAAAAGTTTCAAGATAGTTGAGGGGGGGTGTACACATGTAGATGCATACAGGATTACGAGCATAGGACCTCCAGAAATGATATTCTCATGATTGCATAAAGGCAGTGTTATTGAAAGTGTTCAGATTAGCCTAAGAGACTTTCCAGTGTGTGGTTAGTGCGTACACCAATGTTGCTCTAGATTGGGCCAGTTAGAGCTGTGCTATTTTTCTTTCCAGTTGACTGCTTATTCAGCATCTGTGGAATTGTGGAACTTTCAGTGAGTGCTCACGATTGCATATTTGGTTCTACTGCATTAATTCCGGTGTCATTAGTACCTATCCTTGGTATGCACTTCATCTATAATATATTGTGTATCTAGAGTGTAACAACAAGTCCACGTACCTTACTTACCTACCCTAGTTCTCAAGGCCAGGCACCTACATCGATATAATCTTATTATGTAAGTGGCCCTGCCTTTTTGCTTGGACTAGGTTTGCCTTAGCAGGCAATGGGATGGTTGCTCCTTAGGTTTAGGATCAGCAGTAGCAGAAGCTAAATTTGTATCTTGACATTTAAGGGAGTCATGATAGTACAGTACTACGCTTATCACAAGCCAGTGCCCACTTTATAGTGGGTTGTGCAAATGATTATCATGCCCAATTTAATTCAATTATCTAGTAGGATTTGATGGAGCATACTTACTTGACATTGTGCATGCATGTTACTGAAGTGTTTGTGAGACTAGTTAGTGCACATGCAACAATGCACACTGTATGTTGTACTTTGTGTGTAGTATCTAAAGTTGAACCAAAGTGGATATAAGCCTTACAGTAGATTGCTAATATTAATTATAGAGGTTGGGTTGCCATTATATGCTTGCTTATCCAATAGGCCATCAGAATTACATTTTTATTGAGATGTCTTGTGGACAGAAGTGTGACTATCAACATTACCTGAGCTGTTTATTTTATTGTTCTTTGATTCTTTACTTCCCAAGAGAAATACCTGATGATGTGGGAAAAAAAAAGCAGTTAGCTTTGGTGCATGTACTTCATGTACGTGTGCATGTACACGTAGTTATGGTTCAGGAGACCCTTGTTAATTCAGATCGTACACGTAGTGTCCCTGGTAAGTGCCCACGGGCGCTTCAATAATAACTCACAATTTTTGCCCGCATGGGCACTTACCTGAGATCAAAATTCCATACATTTGTATATATAAAAGCTGCTATGGTGGCTCCTTGAAATGCAGTACATGGGTGCTTACCCAATGTAATTACCGGTAATTACATATGCTACAGATCGATTTGTATACCATTAAGGTACTAGCTTTGGATCTGCGGTTGGCTACTAGCCATGTATGCAGAGATGATGCAACTAGTAATGGTATATTCATAGTATGACCATCTTGCTGTACCTTTATTTCGACAGGATTGTCAGTGAGTGAAGACAGAAGAGCCCCTGCTCGTTAAAACGAGGTTGAATCATGTCTGTAATGTCTGGCGGTGGTATACTGGATATCATCCAGAGGAGAAACCCAGAGACTGAGTTTGATATCCTCAAGCAGATTGGTAGTGGCACGTATGGAGAAGTATACAAGGTGAGTATGGTTGAACCTTATGCTACTCATTAGTCAGTTTTAAGCTATCCTGTTGTGGAATGTTGTACAATGAACCTAGAAACAGAAATGGAGCAGAGGGGAGTTGTAAGCATACGAACATACATATAGGTACCTGTAGCCACCCCCTAGTACATGTACATATACATGTATGTACATGTATATGTAGTTCTCAAGGCTAGGCATGTACATGTACATGTACGTACATGTAAGTAGTTCTGCCTTCTGCTGGGATTAGACTTTCCTGAGCAGGCAATGAGATGAATAAGTTTAGGATTGGCAGTAGAAGATAAACCTACTAAACTTTCATATTATGTTGCTCCCCAGCTTTTAATTCTTTCAACCCTGAAACTTTTGATATTGTGGTATACGTGGGAGTATGTATGGTGTGTGTGTGTGGGGAGGGGGGTGGGTAGGGATTGGTAGGAGGGTGTATCTCAGTTAATGTCTGTGTACATTCCTAGCTATGTGACCCGAGCTGATGAGCTAACTCTCACTTGCCATAAGTGGTCAGTACAGTTGTTCCATATATAGCCAGTGCTGGTCACCCGTAGCACTTACATGTACATAATGTGGTATTAATATTATATACCGGGCATCTTATGGCTGCAGCCTATATAGGCCTAAATAGGCACATCCTCCATATTCTATTTATAGCATCCTTTGCATGCTCATTTTCAGGCCCATTGATCAGTTTGCCTGGGTTATCTCCATATGCAGTCCTACCCTAACAACTTATAGGATGTCGTGATTAGTTAGTGGGTACATATACATGTACATGTACATGTACATGTACATGCATGTGGTGACGTACATGTACGTACATGTGGTATGGTTATTGATTCCTCCAGCGTAGCTTGCCTTCTATGGCATTTGTTGATTCATTGTTTTATGGGGATTAGTTTACAGTGTGACCATTTATGTGCATACACATGTACGTACGTACATGTATGTACACATGTGCATGTGTGTGTGTGTTTTTAGTTCCCAATTGAAGTGCTACATGCATGCAAAGTAATTATAGAGGTATTGCCATATATGTGCTGTGCATTATGTGACTATGCATAAGAATTTGCATGTTGGTCTATGCACAGTTGCATGCACATGCATATATTATTGTATGTATGTTTTTGTGCTCAATTTTTCTATGGTTATACTCTGGGGTTGGATGCATACATGTACATATTGTACATGTTTAATACATTGTACATGTATGTTTAGTTACCTTGTATAGCCAGACATTGGTGTTTACATGTATGTCACTTTTTGACTATGTGTATGTGTCCGTCCTAGGCTCGGCTGAAGAAGACCAATGAGCTCGTGGCACTGAAAATCATCAAGATTGAACCAAGTAAGTCCTAAGTCCGTGGACCGTAGCAGGTCTTTAGTACATGTACATGTAGATGGTCAGTAAAGCCTGCACTTCATATCCGCACCTTGCACTTAATTTCTATCCCCAAGTTCATCTCATTGGTCATACATGTACATGTAAATGTAGCCTCCCTTGAGCTCCCCCTCCCAGGATGAATGTATAATGCCGTAGTGTCCCGGGTAAGCGTCCATGCTCAAACTTACATGTAACTCACAATTTTGGCCGGCATGGGCGATTAAAATCCCATACGTTTGTATAGAAACTGCTACAGTGGCCCCTTGAAATGTGGTACAGTACATGGGCACTTGCCCGGGACACTACGGTAGTGTGGGAAGGTACATAGAAGGTTGTCCTGCACTATGCCACTGAGGTGGTGTTGTAGATGTAGTACAAACAAGGGGTCCTGGGTTCAAGGCATACATGCTTCAGTTTTGGAAATATATATATATAAATGATCGACTTTGAACAGTGAGCAGTTGCCTTTGATCTAGAAATGAGTGGAGCTTTTTTGCTTTGATATGGGAACTCTAGAGTATGTATACCACATCTTGGGAGGACTCTACATGTATGCATCAGACCTTTACTTTCACCAGTGATGGTAGACATTTACATAATATTGTATCTAGATTATTGTGTACAGTCAGAAACTGGATGGAAATTACTATGGAATAAATTACTTTAGGATTCTAACTGTAATTGCTAGTGCCCCCGACATTCCTTTGCATAAGTGGTGGGTATGGCACTCCTACTGTGGATGGCCTAATTATTCAAATTATTTATGGTTACTATTAATCTTAATCATAGGAGAGTGCCTTTAATAGAGTAGAAGTTCCCCCCGTCCTTAATTGAATATAAATATAGCCTTTTGAATCGGTGTGGTCACCCAATTATGGTGTGCGTGTGTGTGTGTGTGTGTGTGCATAATATTATAATGGTAATAGATAATCTCTGCTATGCTTGAGTGGTGCACTAAGTTGCACTCAAGCACTCCCACTGTTGCCATAGACAACACAATTCAAATGGAACATGCATGTGCATGCACATGTACGTGCTCATGCATTAATGTTACATAATATACAAATGTATATTATATTATGACAGTATTGTGCATTAATTTGCAATAATTATAATAATAATATTATTATAACCGTAAAATGGAAATTTAGTAGTAAAAAATTTGTTTCATAGTACAGTAAACTCAAAATAAGGAGGCTTACCGGTACATGTATATATATATAGCTTTAATCAAGACACGATAACAATGTACTTCTGAAATAAGGACATCTCTTTAATCAAGAGTATATACTCTTGCTTTAATCAACATACATGTAATATGGTCCCAATGATGTCCATAATTATCACTAGTGCTGTACACTACAATACATGATAGTAAGGCAGGTTGTTGGTACATGTACATGTACCTATCGATGTTATGTTACTGTGTTGAAACAAAGCTGGTGTGTCGGTGCTTCCCGCCACTCTACAGTTGCGTGTACCTTGTAGCATACCTGGTGTGCAGTTTATGTCAACGTTGGTCTTGTGATGCTGGCACAATGCTTTCAGTTCTTTTATCTGCTACATACGTATGTGTGTGAGTGTGTGTGGATGTCAATTCCGGTTGATTGTATACTGAAACTCTTCACTGATGTCCATTTGATAGCTAGATGAACATGCTGTAGTGTGTACTTTCGCAAATTGTTTCTCCCCCTAATTTTATCTCATTCTCTCTCTCTCCCTCCCTCCCCCTCCCTTCCTTGTTCTATCTCCTCTCTCTCTCCCTCTCTCTCTCCCTCTCTGCCTCCCTCTCTCCCTCCCTCTCTGTCTCTCTCTCTCCCTCTCTTTCTCTCTCTCTCTCCCTCTCTCTCTCCCTCCCTCCTTTCCTCTCTCCTTTAGCTGAGGATTTCAACATCATTCAGCAGGAGATAGCCATCCTTGCTGACTGTAAGCATCCCAACATTGTTGGCTACAATGGCAGCTACTTGAGGTAAGTGACAAACCCTCTCATTGTTCATCCAACAGCACAATACAATCGCACTTAAGCTGTAAAGAATTGTATAGTAGAGTAGTAGATAATGTATACCATCAGGGGCTTATCATGTATGTATTTACATGACAATGTGCTTCATAGCATTCTTAGATGGATAGCTTTTGTGTATGTGATTAGACTTCAGAAGGGGTACATGTACTTTCACCATCCCCTCTTCCACCTCGATCAGGATTTATCCTCTCTTATTATGGATTTATCAATTCTGAATATGTTTAATACAATAAACCACCCCCTCCAGGAATTTTATAAAACGTACATTTGCTCCCCTTGAACTGTGTACCCTATATATGTAGCTTAATGCAGTCATTTTTGATGAATTTTCTTGTGATAATTACGTACGGTACATGTACATGTGTAGTTACCATTTATACTGCTCAGTGAGTCTGTGTGGCTCAGCTGACTCCTTGTTGCTCTAATATGGTATCAGTGTACTAAACACGTACAGTTTGTGCATGTACATGTGTGGCCACTGTAGCTATTACTTTGAGCATACATAATTAAATTAGACATGTACATTCGTAGATACATATATATGTACCATTAGACAGTAGTCTAAGACTGGTTGCTAGGCAAATGATCTGTTCATTGAAGCTTAATCTGCTATGTGTATGTATGTCTCCATCAGTTGCTTGACTTTGTATCTTGTGTTGATATTGTCTCACTCTCTCTCTCTCTTTCTCTTCCTTTCTCTCACTCCCTCCCATTGTCGGTGTGGTGTGTTGCCGTATGTGGCATAGTGTGTGCATGAATGAGCCACTGTTAATGTGCATGTACATTTGCATATGTACGTACATGTACATGTTCTACTTCATCCCATCAACCTTGATGATCGAGGCATTAGTCAGTGTAATATTGTTATAGTGACCAAACCTCGATCTAAAGTTCATTTAGACTTGTAGTACCTATAGATACAATGTACAGTGTACATACAATAATGATGTACATGCATGTATGATGGGCATACGTATAGGTGTGCTCCTATTAGAAAAGTTGCTCTAGATGTATATGGCATAGCAGCTGATTCAGAGGAACTACCGGGGAAGCTAGTTGTATTGTAAACATTCTGGTGTAGCTCATGTCCATATAAGTATGTTCATTCTGGTCTATGGTGTAGGTTATCAGTACATATACATGTACGTGTACATATAAATTATACGTATGCGAATATGTTCAGGTGCTCTAGTGTGTGTGTTTGAGCAAGTGAACTGTTCTTACTGGAATTGCTTTCAGTTCTTAAAGCCCCACTCTTGTTTGTTGTCAATTGACTCACTTCTTGCGATGTGTACAGTATAGTGCTGCCTCTGTGAATTTATAACTTTCCCTCACGTGTACTGCATGTGTGTATACTCACAATTGCAACATGTAATACAGTGCACATACATGTACTTGTACATTGAGTATAAAAATATAGTCTATGCTGTAGACATGTACATTATGATGCTTGTTGAATATATAGAGTTAGAGTATTTATACACCTGTATGTACATATACATGCATGTTCATCGTGCTTGCATGATACTAGTATTGTAGCAGTATAGTTAAGATAATTAAAAAAATGTACTCGTACAATATTAATACATGTGGTATACAGAATAGGAGTCTAAGTGTGTAGAATGATGTTGGCAATGATTGTACATCACGCTGAGATTTTATCCCTTGAATTCACGCACACACACACTTGCCCACTCGCATACTCCCGTCTATCTGTACAGACGGGACAGATTGTGGATTGCTATGGAGTACTGTGGTGGAGGATCATTACAAGACATCTATCATTGTGAGTTGCATAATTATTGTAGCCTCTGATGGCATCCATGTGTACATGCATGTGTCTGTCTGTGGAGTCCATCGATCACTCTTCTCTCTGTCTCTCTCTCTCTCTCTCTCTCTCTCTCTCTCTCTCTCTCTAGTGACTGGAACTGGACTAAATGAACTTCAAATAGCATTTGTTTGTAGAGAGATCCTGAAAGTAAGCACATCATCAATGTTGCATGCATGTATTTGAGCTTGGATATCTGTCATCATTAATTTTTGCATGCATACAGGGGTTGCAGTATCTTCACGAAAGACAAAAGATTCATAGAGATATCAAGGTTAGGAGTATGTGTATGTACTGTACATACATGTATATGCCATCGATAGAAATGCATGTTATACCGTGGCTGGTCATACGTGCATGTACATGTAGATATTCCGTATACATGTGAATTATATCCCAGGTACAGGTACATGTACATGTAGGTACATGTGCGTATACTGGCCACAATAAGTGAATTACATGGGTGGATAGACTAAGTACGTACATGTAAATATAGCATGTCTGATGCTATATTTTACACGTACATTTAGACTAGACTATGTGACGTACCCTGTGGAGGCCTTGTAGAGGTGCTGCATGTTTACTTTAGCTGCAATGTGGCACAGAGGTGTGATAGACACAGCACAGCCTTTGATAAACTGCATAGTTACCACTGCCTAGATTCCCAGATGATTTGCGTCCTATCAAATGGAATTTGCCACTACAGCCTAGCCTCCAGTGGTCTTGTAGTAGCTAGGCAATACAATGAAAATTCAGTAGGTTTATCTTCTACTACCAATCCAAACCTAAGGGGAAAACCATCTCACTGCCTGCTCAGGCAAACCTAATTTAAGCAAAAGGCAGAGCCACATAGGTGCCTAGCCTTGAGAACTAGGGGTGGTAGGTTGAAAAGCTCTTTTGTTCCATGGAAACTCTCCCTACCCACCTAAGTGGCTCATGGACACGGGCAGCATGCATATATGACCATAATTACACATTCAGGGAAATTAACAGAATCTCCAGTCAGTATTGTTACTAGCTACTACATAATTTTGTAGGGGTTAACTCACGAATCCCGGGTGTTCATGCAGGAGCTGGAGTAGTCTACTTCTTTAGGCTCTGGAACTTTTTGTATTAGTTGTTGTAACCAATGGCCCTAGTTATAATACGTTTAGGTTGCTATCAGTATGGTAATTAGTGTTATGATGCAATGTATGTCTCTTCCTGACTTATAACGTTTAAGATACTTTTACGATAGTATTTGTACATGTACATGTATATGCATTAATTATTTCCGTGAATACAGGGTGCTAATATTCTACTGACCGACAGTGGTGATGTCAAACTGGGTAAGTATTCCTATCCACTAGCAATGCGCACATGCATGTACATGCATGTATGTATGTACATAATACTATTGGGGTCATCTTTTGTGGACCCATATTATTATGACAGTTGCTGTTTTGACAAGGCACTAGTTTATTTGTACTTGTGGTCAGTACCGAAGACTGTGATTTCCACTCATCATGATGTAATGGTGTAAATTATGCTCGCAATTCACAATTCACAGTCACTTCTATGGTAATATCGTGTGTGTCTTTTCAATATGCTTGTTAATTATTCTATAATTGTATTAGCTTATATAGATTTATGTCATTGAACTCATATTGAATTCCTGAAAATACCTATGTCCATGTAACTCAAGTGGGTCATGCATGTACATGTGCATGTACATGTAGACGTAAGTCTTGGAATTCCACCACACACCTCAATTATAATATTAGTGGGCTGGTGCGTTGGAATGAATAGCTTAGATTCCTCTGGCTTCCAAGAATGCCTTCTTATTAACCAGCAAGAGTATGCATGGAGCTTAGTTTTTCTTTCTAGCAATGATCTAGTCTCAGTCATTAACTTTGTACTCGAGTTTTCCCCATAGGGAGTCCGAAATTGCCACTGACTCCGCCTACACATGTAAACCACACCCTCTTGGCATGCGTTGATTTAGTCCTGTGCCACCATGGCCATACTACTGGGGATTTATTGCTGTCTAGACTGAAATGAAAGTTTTGATAGACCATCCATCTGTGGTGTAATGTAAATGTGGAAATCACCGATTACACTAGAGAATTAATTGCATGTATGCTATGAAGTGTCTGTAATCGAGTTTTGATTCAATTTTGGCCTAAATCTAATAATAGTATTCTTTTGATCTGCTGTGCCGCCATACTGCTTACATTGTAATCCCTATGGATGCATACCGCAACCTAGTACGTACAATAGTACTACATGTATGTTGCCACATAGAATGTCGAGCAAGTTTTAGTAATTAAAACAAGTGGTCTATAAAATTTCAGTTATAAGCATAAAAACGGAATTGGTAAAAATGTACAAATCTAATTGTTCAGTTCAACTCGGTCAAGATACGATGGCTTTCATGGGCATTCGCATCGAGGAAGCATACAGACTACTTCAACTTGCAGATAGTTAGGGAGGCAGCTGGTGTTCAGCTCGGGACAGTCCTGCACTGCTAGTGCGTATACTGAATCCCCATCGAAGACTGGTATGTTGTTTCCGATGTCTCCAGCCTGAATGAATGCTTTCCCCTTCCTGAATCCATCCTCCTCTCGGCTGAAGGTGCTGCAGACTGGCTCGTACTCGGTGATCTGCTGCGTGCATGGAAACACTTCCTGGATTTTGACAAACAGTGCAGCTAGGCCACTGTCGTGAAGGTCGTTGTAATTTGGTCTGTAGGCCAGCAGGGTCGAGTCCTGAGGATCAGCTGGGTTAGCGAGGGAGATGGAATCCTTCACCTCGCCTTCCATAACGAGCCTCACACCTCTCGAGCTGTCCACAGACAGTGTGAAAGTTCTGATACCTGCAAGACCAATTGTCAGAACATACGTAGCATGATCTTAATCAGTGACATGACATTTACTAGCATTTTCAGCTTACTAATACTTACGTGGATCAATCAACATGGTAGCAGGCGAGACAATAGCCAACACCACCATTGTCACGAAGATCAAGGCAAGTCCTCCACGCATCTTGTACAACCGAACAATGAACAGAAACCTTTACTTGAACTGTAGCAAGACAGAATGCCAAGTTAGTGGGCTAGCTCCCTTTTATAGCATTTTTATAGAAGCCTGCAGATGGTACTATAGTAGTGTAAATTAGAGCATAGTGTTTTGTCTGTCCTTTGTTTCCTTTCAGTTGTGAATTACCCCTAATCTGACTATGAAAGTCTGTAGTTAGAACTTTTATTGTTGCACTATTGTTCGCATGTGACCATCTCTCCTTGGTATCATTTATTAATTGCTAGATAAATGCTGTGAAGTTAGTACCCAGAGAAAGAATGTGCATTGATCACCACATTTCCTGTAGCATAGCAGTTACGACAAACCAAAATAGCATCTGTACACTACACCTTGAATATAATATTATTTTGGAGTGTGTATTGTAATTCTATAAGTACACTGTGTACATGTACGCATATAGATCTAGGTGGGATGGGGTCAGCATACGTTAAATATGTAAGCATACTTGTTGTGCATCGAAGCTTTTGTTTCTGGAAGTTATTCAACAACAGAGTGTGCTTATGTAGGTAAGGATTGCCAATACAATTTAAATTTCTGGGGTAGCAGCTGTGAGCAAATGACGCCAAAACTGGAGAACAAAGCGTTTTCAGCGAAATCCACAAATTTATGTGTTTGAAATGCCGTAAGGAATCTTATAACACCATACTTGATACTTACAAACGAGGTACATGTATGTAGCAGCTAGCTTGGTAACAGACAGACACACGGAATGACTCCTGTAACCTTCACACATGTGCCGAGTATTAATGATTGTGTGCACCGACCACCACATTTCCTGTAGCATAACAGATTATGCACAAACAAAACTAGAGTTCTCTAGAGCACATACATACGTATATATTCCCCGCGCGCTGCATCTGCATCCTGCAACTATCTGCAGAGATGTGGCACAATGAAATGAGGTGTGCTTAATTGTTGACGACATTTACCTACATACCGTATTTTCCCGCTATTAAGCGCATGCGCTTATATCTCCACAGGAAAAAAACCTGCGCTTAATAACGAAGTGCGCCTAATAGCGAGATGCGCTAAGAATAGCTGCATCCAAGAACGCATGCGCGTATGCGGTATCATTTAGGGGCGTGGCCAATCGATCGATCGCACAATCATTCGAATTGCTGCATCCGCCCAGCTTGAAATGGCGCTCATAGCTCGAAGAACCTGAGAATCGATAGTAGTCATTGTGATTTCGATTAACCTGAAACGGCTGGAACCTTTGGCTAGCAAGAAAGCATGCAGATATCGAGGTCAAGGGTCACATACGTGCTTATACGCGAAATGCGCCTAACAACGAGTACTTAGGTCAGGAAAATGGCATGCGCTTAATAACGAATATGCGCTTATAAGCGAGATGCGCCTAATAACGAGAAAATACGGTATTATACTACATATATGTTGTGTGCATGAGCACAAGGTGGTGCAGTTGATAGGCGTAGCCAGTGAAAACGTGATGCTCTCAATACAACCTTCATGATTCTTGTGTACCTGTCATGCAGATAATATTGCTGTACACCCACTATGATGATGTATATAGCCTGTAGCACATCATATAATATTATTTACCATGTGTTATGAGGTCAAGGTTCATGCTACTTAGATGGTGATAGGCTGAAAAGGGAATGTGGAGAAGAACTGGTGGCTCAAGCCAGGTTCGATTCCCAGTGGCTTCCCGGTCTATCTCCAGAATATATTTGGTATGTGTTGGCACTGGTGGCTCACAACATTTGGCTTTCCCTTTTTTTTCCAGCCTGTGCTAGTACGTATCACCATAGTACTGATTATTCACCATGCAATCAATAAATGTTTTTTCATCCCAATACTATACACGATTTCCTTTAGGTGTATCAAGTTAGCTGTAAACACACTGTGCATGAGAAATTCTGCATCCAAGTGCAGCGCTTTTTGCAGGATAGGTCACAGCCCACCCAGTTATATTGTTCGCACAGTATCAAGTTTTGTGATTGCAAATTTCTTAATAGAAACAATGAAAGCTATAAATCAGATTATACAAAACTTCAAACATCTGTTCAATTCTATTGCGAAGATCACTTTGGCTCAAGGGCATTCGCATCGAGGAAGCATGCAGACTACTTCAACTTGCAGATAGTTAGGGAGGCAGCTGGTGTTCAGCTCTGGGCAGTCCTGCACTGCTAGTGCATATACCGACCCACCAAAGACTGGTATGTTGTTTCCAATGTCTCCAGCCTGAACGAATGCTCTCCCCTTCCTGAATCCATCCTCCTCTCGGCTGAAGGTGCTGCAGACTGGCTCGTAGTTGGTGATGTTTCGTGTGCATGGAAACACTTCCTGGATTTTGACAAACAGTGCACCTAGGTCACTGTCGTGAAGGTCACTGTACTGTGGTCTGTAGGCCAGTAGGGTGGAGGTCTGAGGATCAGAGGGGTTAGTGAGCGAGATGGAATCCTTCACCTCTCCTTCCATAATGAGCCTCACACCTCGGTTGTTGTTCACGGACAGTGTGAAAGTTCTGATACCTGCAAGACAATTGTCAAACATAGCATGATCCTAGTCAGCGACGACGACATGTACTAGCATTTTTCAGCTTAAATTTGCTAGCACTTACGTGGATCAATCAACATGGTAGCAGGTGAGACAATAGCCAATACCACCATTGTCACAAAGATCAAGGCAAGTCCTCCACGCATCTTGTTCAACCAACGTTTTGAAGAGTAGAGATATTGTATAAGATCGATAAACTGAACCTTTACTCGAACTGCAGCAGGAGAGAATGCCAAGTTAATGGGCTAGCTCCCTTTTATAGCTTTTTCGTGGGAGCCTGCAGATGGTACTATATTGTACTATAGTAGTGTAAATTAAAGCATAGTGTTTTGTCTGTCCTTTGTTTCCTTTTCAATCGTGAATTGCCCCTAATTTGACTATGAAAGTCTGTAATTAGAACTTTTGTTGTTGCACTATTGTTCACATGTGACCATCTCCCCCTGGTATCATTTATTACACAAATGCTGTGAAGTTACATGTAATACCCAGAAAAAGAAATTAATTTTAATCATGTGCACTGATCACCACATTTCCTGTAGCATAGCAGATTACGACAAACCAAAGTAGCAGCTGTACACCTTCAATATATATTGGAGTGTGTATTGCAATTTCATTAGTATGCATATATAGTTATCGTGCATATCATTCAACATCAAAGTTTATGATATACACATGTAGGTAAGGATTGTCGATACAATTCTTGTGATATTATGTACATATGTACCTATCATGCAAATAATATCGTAAATCGCGAATATTTCGTGTCTAAAATATTTCATGCGATAAATTTTCGTGTTGAATAATTTTCGGACAAACGACCCTGTGCCGCATTATCGTTATTATTGCGCATGTATTTACGTGCGTTTAATTTTCGCACAAGCCAGGCTGTCCGAAAATATTTTAACAATGAAATATTCGCGATTTATGGTACAGTACACCCACTATGCTTAGATACCGTAAACTCTGGTTATTAAGCGCATGCTCTTTTCTTGCTATTAGCCATTATTTATTAAGCGCATGCACTTAATAGGCGTGGCGTTCTATGAACCTTGGCCTTCAACTGGCTGGAAAGTGTGTGGAGTCCGGATTTCATTGAAGGTATTATGATGGCCATGAATAATGCTGTCATGCAAAAGATAGAGTCTTCAGACAAATCGTCAGCACTCGTCATCTTGAGCGGGACCTGTAAATGTTAACGCACTCAATCCATTGAACTACATGTAGCTAGCGCTAGCGTACCCGGAGTCGCATCACATGCCCAAACATTTGTGGGCGTGGTTATGCACCTTATAAGCGCATACTACCGTTCCGTTTACCGTTACAAGCGCATGCGCTTATTAACCAGAGTATACGGTACTGTCAAAATAGCCCGTAGCATAGCATGATGGTCTATCTCCACCTTAGCTTGTGATTTGGTATGTATTGTGATAGCAATTATAATGAATCAAATGGTTAGCTACAAAATTCGGCATTAATTACAGCTTTCTCAAGCTTTTTGCACTACAGGTCACCATTTTGGCCTGTTTCAATATGCTAGGAATTGTTCATCTATCAGGTCCTTATTATTGTTTATCCATAAATGCCGTTTGCAAATAGTGCAGTAATAATATTGTTTGCACAATATCAGGATTCAAATTTTGCAGGTAAGTGAAAGCTAAATCATAGCTAGCTATTATTCTTATCAGATTATTATCCATGAATACTCAAATAGCACGGTTGTTTGCATATTGTCAGGATTTAAGTTAAGCAGTTGCAACAAATCTCTTTAATACAAAATCAAAGCTAAATCAAATGTATTAAACTTTCACATAAAAAGTTCGTTCAACTTCCAGTTTTGCTAATAGCGCAGTAATAATTATTATTTGCACAATATCAGGATTCAAGGTTTGTGGTTGCAACAAATTTCTTGAATAAAAAAAGGAAAGCTAAATCAACAATTTTGTACAAAACTTCACATCAATTTTAAAAATCGTCAATTCAACTCCTTTCAGTTCCGTTGTGAAGATCACTTTCAAATTGGCTCATGGGCATTCGCATCGAGGAAGCATGCAGACTATTTCAACTTGCAGATAGTTAGGGAGGCAGCTGGTGTTCAGCTCGGGACAGTCCTGCACTGCTAGTGCATATACCGACCCACCAAAGACTGGTATGTTGTTTCCAATGTCTCCAGCCTGAACGAATGCTTTCCCCTTCCTGAATCCATCCTCCTCTCGGCTAAAGGTGCTGCAGACTGGCTCGTAGTTGGTGATGTTTCGCGTGCATGGAAACACTTCCTGGATTTTGACAAACAGTGCACCTAGGTCACTGTCATGAAGGTCGCTGTACTGTGGTCTGTAGGCCAGTAGGGTGGAGGTCTGAGGATCAGAGGGGTTAGCGAGGGAGATGGAATCCTTCACCTCGCCTTCCATAACGAGCCTCACACCTCTCGAGCTGTCCACAGACAGTGTAAAAGTTCTGATACCTGCAAGACGATTGTCAGAACATAGTACAAGCCAAAGTCAATATTCATGAATACTAGCACGATCCAACCTTCAGTACATTTCTTACATTCTGAAAAGTTACTTACGTGGATCAATCAACATGGTAGCAGGCGAGACAATAGCCAACACCACCATTGTCACGGAGATCAAGGCAAGTTCTCCATACATCTTGTTCAACTGACGTTCAGAAGAGTAGAGATATTGTATAAAATCGATGAACTGAAACCTTTACTCGAACTGTAGCAGGAGAGAATGCAAACTCAATGGGTTAGGTCCCTTTTATAGCATTTCACGGAAACCTAATGAGGATGCTACATGTAAATTAAAGCATAGTATTTTGTCTGTCCTTTGTTTCCTTTTCAGTCGTGAATTGCCCCTAGTCTGAAAGTCAGTAATTAGAACTTTACTATAAGCACTATTGTTCACATGTGACCATCTCTCCCCGGTATTATTATTACCGTATTTCTTCTAAAAATTCGGCCCTTCTAATTATTCGGCACCCTTTACCGAATGATTGAATATAGTCTCTAATTTTTCGGCAAAGGTCGTCATGCGTATATGCTATAAACGGGAATGGAATGCGTACGCAGACAGAATGTTGAATATTAACCTCTAAAAATTCGGCGAAGCTAAAGCAATATTATTATTTTCATGCCGAATTTTTAGAAGAAATACGGTATTAATTGCTAGACAAAGGCTGATTCAGAAGTTAGATCATGTGCGCTGATCACCACATTTTATTGTAGCGCTATTATTCATATGTGATGTAATCATTACCCCTCGCACATGCGCAAGGGGTAAAGTAATCGGTCGTGTCGTCGTTGTCGTCGTTGTTGTCGTTAGTAGAAAAATCGCCATATCTGGAGATCTAGGCACCTGAGCGACTGGTAAGCACAATGAATCAGTTGCATTTGACGAAAAACGGGCTTTAGTGTGTTTCGAGTCGAGGGATATGGTCCACGAGCGTCACAAATAGTGCCTTTTTGTTAGCCTTCGTAACCACGCCTATCGACAGCGCCCACTCAATGCATTATGCATGTGCATATGCAGGCCTCGTGCTTTCTGCTCATGCGCATAATTTTGAACATTATGGACTGGTAAAGGTCGTCAATAATGCTTGTGGCACACGTTTGGCTGCAGCAACAATAATGTGCACACAGGGTATGTACTCTATAGAGTTCTAGTTAATTATTAATTGCTGGATAAAGGCTATGGAAGTTAAAGAAATTAATTTTTAATGAAGACCATTGGTGCTAAATCCTTGGCACTGTGACATTTATTGCACTAAGAAATAGTAGTGACAGGGTATAGCTGATGTACATGTTGCAATATGTAAGCCGGCAACACTGTTCCTATCAACAGAGTTGTAGAGAGTAACCACGAGAATGCACTAATAATGATTGCACGGTATTATGTCATAATGGTACTGCCACGTGCATGCCAGATCAGCACAAAGTCAAGTCAAGAAGCTAAGTTTAGCTGATTATTAGATACTACAAAAACATACTGGAAAGCATGAGCTTATGTAAAAATTGAAGGTGATCAGCTCCAAGTCAAGAAGCTTACAGTTGAACTTTGCTAGGCTAGTAATTTATTAGCAGTAGCTTTATAGGAGGCTATCATTGAAACGATTTACTTGAAAGCAGTCTACTGTTATTCATCCTATCCATCGAGAACTCTCGAGGGAGCCACGTAGAAGCGTGGGACAGCGGCTGTGAGCAAAATTCAAACTTTAATGATGCCGAAACTGGAGAACTAAGCGTTTTCAATGAAATTTTCGCAATGTACGCCTTCGAAACACCATAATGAATTAAACTTTTATGCCACCATACTTAAACAAGGGATGTATAGACAGACACACGGAGAGACACACGGAATGGCTACCGTAGCCCTCATGCATGTGCCGAGGGTTAATGATCATGTACACTAATAATGATTGCACGGTATTACATAATATACTGCAACGTGCATGCCAGATCAGCACAAAGTAAAGTCAAGAAGCTAAGCATTAGACACTATAAAAATGTACTGGAGAGCATGAGATACTGTACATGTATTTGTATTCATCCTATCCATCGAGAACTCGCGAGGGAGCCATGTGGAAGCCTGGGGCAGCGGCCATGAGCAAATGATGCCAAAACTGGAGAACAATGTGTTTTCTGTGAAATCCACACAATATATGCGTTCGAAACGCCATAAGGAATTTTATGACACCGTACTTGATACTCACAAACGAGGTATGTAGAGACAGACGCACACGGAACAGCTACCGTAATCCTCGCACATGCGCCGAGGGTTAATGATCATGTACACTGATCACCACATTTCCTGTAGCATAGCAGATTATCACAAAGAACTAGAGCTCTCTAGAGCATATACTCTGCATCCTGCAACTACATGTATCTACACAGAGATAAGAGCTGTTGCGCAATGAAATGAGGTATGCTTGTTAACAACCTTTACCTACATACTAGGCTACGCTGTGTGTATGTGTATGAGTGGAAAGCATAGCAAGTTCTAATTACACACTTTCACAATCAATATATTTCCTGTTTTGTTATGCTAGCTATTGTTCATTCATCAGGTCCTTTTAGGTTTATCTGTAAATGCTGATTCTGAAAATGGCGCAGTATTACTGTTCGCATAATTTCAGCATTGTGGTTGCAGCAAATTTAATAGAAAAATAAAGCTCAATCTATTTTCTACAAAAATTCACATCAAAAATTAATGATCAGTTCAACACCTTTCATCAAAATGATCAGTTCAGCTTCTTTCACATCGAGGACTCTTAACAGGGAAGCATGCAGACTATGTCAAATTGCGCCCAGCTATGGAGGCAGTCCTCATTCATCTCTGGACAGCCCTCCACTGCTAGTGCGAAAACCGGATCCCCACCGAAGACTTTGATGTTGCCTCCAGTGTCTGCAGCCTGAATGAATCTTTTCGCATCCCTGAATCCATCCTCATCTCGGGTGAAGGTGGTGCAGACTGGCTCGTAGTTGGGAACACTTTGTGTGCATGGAAACACGTCCTGGATTTTGACAAACAGTCCAGCTAGGCCACTCTTGTGAAAGTCATCATACTGTGGTCTATATGCCAGCAGGGTGGAAGTTTGAGGAGCAGAGGGGTCTTCGAGGGATATGGAATCCTGTTCAACATAATATTCCTTATAGAGCTTCACACTTCGTGCTCCGTTGTGCACATTCACCGACAGTGTGAAAGTTTCGACACCTGCAAGACAATGGTCAGAACATAGCATGATTCTAATCAGTGACGTGACATGTACTAGCATTTTTCAGCTTTAAATTTTCTAGCATTTACGTGGATCAGTCAACATGGTAGCAGGCGAGACAATAGCCAACACCACCATTGTCACGGAGATCAAGGCAAGTCCTCCACGCATCTTGTTCAACCAACGTTTAGAGAAGTAGAGATGTATGAAATCGATGAACTGAAACCTTTACTTGAACTGTAGCAGGAGAAAATGCCAACTCAATTGGCTAGCTCCCTTTTATAGCGGTTGGTATTACAATTGCCCCTACTCTGACTATCAAAATCTGTAATTTTATTGTAGTACTGTTGTTCACATGTGATCATCTCTCCCTGATGTCGTTTATTAATTGCATGTCAAAGGCTGTGAAGTTACCCATGTGCACTGATTGCTACGTTTCGTGTACACTGTAACATAGCATATTAAGACAAACCAAATTAGCAGCTGTGTCTAGATAGTTCCTGTAATCAGACATGTACGTATAATCATACAAATTTGTATTGTAACATACCCTTGGTGCTATAATATTATAGATGCTCCCTTCCCAATGTACATTAATTGGTAGCTAGCTTGACAGTTATACGTGTATATTACAGGACTTGCCAGTGACGGTAGCAACCTAGGGAACTTACTAAACTTCCAAATGTACTAGCTATACTAGGTGGCAGACAAGTTTGGAACGAAGGTGTTTGACCATAGTAGCTAGGAACTTACAACTACAAGCAAGCATTAAGTCCAACTACCAAAATTAATGTAGTGAATCAGCATGTACTTAATTACGTTATCTGTATGCAACTACATTGTTATGTATATACAATGAAAAATATTTTTCAGATGATCATTTTTCTTATATAGCCCGTGTCATTACATGAGGGCATGGATACGCGTCTTGAAAGCGCCCGGTTGCTATGAACGCGCTGTGCGGGCGGAGAGAAGTCCACACTACAAGGCTCAGGATTGGTCAAAACTGTAGGGCCGTGTGCACAAAGAAGAGTGGCCTTAATGCCTCGGGCCATAGAGACGCATTGTATTGTCGAACGATCGGCGCGAAAGCGCCGCGCTTTTCAAGAGGCCTGCTAGGCAGGCGCTGGCGATAGCCACCGAGCCTCGAGCGATGTGAGAGGCGAGGTCTATTCTTTATCATACCTGTCAGTAGTCCGGTAGCAACTTTCGAGCAGAGCAAGAACGTCGCTACTGCAGGAGGCTGCCAGAGCAGTTGCTTGCTATGAGGGGTGTGGCCTCTGTAATCGCTTCAATCTGTGCATGCGCACAGTACTATCTTGCCCAGGCAGGATACAATTTGTGCATGAACTACGTCTCTATGTTTTGTGAGCATGTACTGTTAATAGATGATCATGCATGCTAGCCACATTATCCCATGATTGTGACATCAAACATACTTATATTCTGACAAAAAAATGTCACATACACTGTAATGTGCATCTTATCAGCCTATAGCCACATTTCTAATCTGACTATGAAAGTCTGTAATTAGAATTTTAATTGTTGCGCTATTCTTCACATGTGACCATCTCTCCTTGGTATCATTTATTAATTGCTAGTCAAATACTGTGAAGTTACCCATGTGCACTGATTGCTACGTTTCTTGTAGCATAGCATATTACGACAAACCAAATTAGCAGCTATGTCTAGATAACTCCAGTAATCAGACATGTATAATCATACAAATTTGTATTGCCTTGTTGCTACCGTAAAGCAACAATTTACTACGCGAGTTTAATTTATGTAAACTATGTGAGTCAGGCGGCGGGCATATAAATTTGTATGCGCATATTAAATATTATCGCGCCATATGTTTATAATGCATGCAATGTTTAAATGCAAATCGCGTAAATTTTTCAAGAGGCCCGTTTTGACCGATTCGCATAATTTTTTCACGCGCTGAAAAATGTAGCTTTACGGTATATAGATGCTCCCTTCCCAATGTACATTGGTAGCTAGCATGACAGTTATATATAGCACTTGCCAGTGACAGTAGCAACCTAGGGAACTTACTAAACTTCCAAATGTACACATGTACTAGCTATACTAGGTGACAGACAAGTTTGGAACGAAGGTGTTTGACCGCTGTAGTTAGGAACTTACAACTACACTACAAGTAAGCATTAAGTCCAACTACCAATATTAAGGTAGCGAGTCAGAATGTACTTAATTAAGTTACATGTACCTGTATGCAGCTGCAATTCTGACAAATGAAACTCTGTAATTAGAACTTTTATTGTTCACATGTGACCATCTCTCCCCGGTATCATTATTTCTAGACAAAATTAATGATATGGAAGTTATACGCAGAAAAAGGAATGATCATGTGCACTGATCACCCCATTTCCTGTAGCATAGCAGATTACACAAACAAAATAGCGACCGTACACTTTAAATGAATATGTATTGGAGTGTGTAACTTCATGTACCGCAATTACAATGCACCCCCCCTGCATTTTTGCTCAAGTTCCTGCATAGGTAGTTTTGTCTCATGTTTCAGCCCCCCCTCCCTAACAGTAAAATAATATTATAGATATGTATTTAAAGACCATAATCCAATAAAAACAGTAGCTACAGCTAGAAAACTAGCTATTTGTCATAATATTATGCCTTAATGATGTTATTAGCTGTAAATACATTATACATGAAAAATTCTGCATTAACTGTAGCTTTCTCAAGCTTTTTACACGACATCATGTTTGGTCCATGTCATTACGCTAGTTACTGCTCATTCATTAGATCATTTTAGGTTTATCCACATGCCAGTATGCTATCGGCAAACAGTGAAGTAATATTCGTACAATACCAGAATTCAAGTTTTGCGGCTGCAACAAATTTAATAAAAAATGAAAGCTAAATCAAATTTTATACAAAACTTCACATCAAAAAGGTTAGTTGAACTTTCAGTTCTCTGTTGTGAAGATCACTTTGGCTCAAGGGCATTCGCATCGAGGAAGCATGCAGACTACTTCAACTTGCAGATAGTTAGGGAGGCAGCTGGTGTTCAGCTCTGGACAGTCCTGCACTGCTAGTGCGTATACTGAATCCCCATCGAAGACTGGTATGTTGTTTCCGATGTCTCCAGCCTGAATGAATGCTTTCCCCTTCCTGAATCCATCCTCCTCTCGGCTGAAGGTGCTGCAGACTGGCTCATAGTTGGTGATCTGCTGCGTGCATGGAAACACATCCTGAATTTTGACAAACAGTGCACCTAGGCCACTGCTGTGAAGATCGTTGTAATTTGGTCTGTAGGCCAGTAGGGTGGAGTCCTGAGGATCAGCTGGGTTAGCAAGGGAGATGGAATCCTTCACCTCGCCTTCCATAACGAGCCTCACACCTCTCGAGCTGTCCACAGACAGTCTAAAAGTTCAAATACCTGCAAGACAGTTGTCAGAACATAGCATGATCCTATAGTCATCGACGATAACATGTACCACCATTTTTCAGCTTTAAATTTGCTAGTACTTACGTGGATCAATCAACATGGTAGCAGGCGAGACAGTAGCCAACACCACCATTGTCACGAAGATCAAGGCAAGTCCTCCACGCATCTTGTACAACTGACGTTCAAGAGTCAAGGTATTGTATAAAATCGATGAACTGAAACCTTTACTTAAACTGTAGCAGGAGAGAATGCAAGCTCAATTGGCTAGCTCCCTTTTATAGCGTTTCATAGAAACCTACTGACGATACTGCATATAAATTAAAGCATAGTATTTTGTCTATCCTTTGTTTCCCTTTCAAATGCCCTGACTATGAAAGTCAGTAAGTAGAACTTTTCTATAAGCACTATTGTTCACATGTGACCATCTCTCCCCGGTATTATTTATTAATTGCTAGACAAAGGCTGATTCAGAAGTTACACTGATCACACATTTTATTGTAGCGCTATTATTCCTATATGACGGAATCATTAAATTTTATTAATTGCTGGATAAAGGCTATGGAAGTTGATAAAGAAATTAATTTTTAATGAAGACCATTGGTGCTAAACCCTCCGTGCTGTGAGATTTATTGCACTAAGTAATAGTAGTGACAGGGTATAGCTGGTGTACATGTTGCAATATGTAAGCCAGCAACACTTCCAATCAACAGCGTTGTAGAGAGTAACCACGAGAATGCACTAATAATGATTGCACGGTATTACATAATAGACTGCCACGTGCATGCCAGATCAGCACAAAGTAAAGTCAAGAAGCTAAGGATTAGACACTATAAAAATGTACAGGAGCGCATGAGATACTGTACATGTATTTATAGAAGGTGATCAGCTCCAAATCAAGAAGCTTACAGTTGAACTTTGCTAGGCTAGTAATTTATTAGCAGTAGCTTTATAGGAGGCTATCATTGAAACGATTTACTTGAAAGCTGTCCACTGTTATTCATCCTATCCATCGAGAACTCGCGAGGGAGCCATGTGGAAGCCTGGGACAGCGGCTGTGAGCAAAATTCAAACTTTAATGATGCCGAAACTGGAGAACTAAGCGTTTTCAGTGAAATTCCCACAATGTACGCCTTTGAAACGCCATAAAGAATTAAACTTTTATGCCACCATACTTAAACAAGGGATATGTAGACAGACACACGGAGAGACACACGGAATGGCTACCGTAGCCCTCATGCATGTGCCGAGGGTTAATGATCATGTACACTGATCACCACATTTCCTATAGCATAGCAGATTATCACAAAAAAACTAGAGCTCTCACTCTGTGTGCTGCATCTGCATCCTGCAACTATCTACACAGAGATAAGAGCTGTTGCGTAATGAAATGAGGTATGCTTGTTAACGACCTTTACCTACATACTAGGCTACGCTGTGTGTATGAGCAGAAAGTATATTAGGGGGGTGCAGTTGATAGGTGTGGCCAGTAAAAACGATACCAGGAAGAGATGGAGAAATGATCACATATTATGAACAAATTCAATTACACACTTTCACAATCCGATTAGAGGCAATTCTTTTCCCATTTTGTTGTGCTAGCTATTGTTCATTCATCAGGTTCTTTTCGTAAATGCTGATTCTACAAATAGTGCAGTAACACAGTTTGCATAGTTTCAGGATTCAAATTTTGTGGTTGCAGCAAATTTAATAGAAAAATAAAGCTCAATCTATTTTCTACAAAAGTTCACATCAAAAATTAATGATCAGTTCAGGTCCTTTCACTTCGAGGAACAGGGGAGCAAGCAGACTATTTCAATTTGCACATGGGTACGGAGGCAAGCAGTATTCATCTCTGGACAGCCCTCCACTGCTAGTGCGTATACCGGATCCCCACCGAAGACTGGCATGTTGTTTCCAACGTCTGCAGCCTGAACGTATCTTTTCCCCCTCCTGAATCCATCGTCGTCTGAGGTGAAGATGCTGCAGACTGGCTCGTAGTTGGAAACACTTTGTGTGCATGGAAATACGTCCTGGATTTTGACAAACAGTCCAGCTAGGCCACTGTCGTGGAAATCATCATACTGTGGTCTATATGCTAGCAGGGTGGAAGTCTGAGGAGCAGAGGGGTCATTGATGTTGATTTTATCCTTTGTTAAACCTTCCTTAATAAGCTTCACTTCTCGCTGTTTGTAGTGAAAATTCACCAACAGTGTGAAAGTTTCGATATCTGCAAGAGAATGGTCAGAACATAGCATGCATGATCCTAATCAGTGACGTGACATCTACTAGTACATGTATTTTTCAGCTTTAAATTTGCTAGCACTTACGTGGATCAGTCAACATGGTAGCAGGCGAGACAATAGCCAACACCACCATTGTCACGAAGATCAAGGCAAGTCCTCCACGCATCTTGTTCAACCAACGTTCAGAGAAGTAGAGATATTATATGAAATCGATGAACTGAAACCTTTACTTGAACTGTAGCAGGAGAGAATGCCAACTCAATTGGCTAGCTCCCTTTTATAGCGGTTAGTATTTCAATTGCCCCTACTCTGACTATAAAAATCTGTAATTTTATTGTAGCGCTGTTGTTCACATGTGATCATCTCTCCCTGATATCGTTTATTAATTGCATGTCAAAGGCTGAGAAGTTACCCATGTGTATTGATCGCTACGTTTCGTGTAGCATAGCATATTACGACAAACCAAATTAGCAGCTGTGTCTAGATAATTCCTGTAATCAGACATGTACGTAAATTTGTATTATAACAATATCCTTGGTGCTATAATATTATAGATGCTCCCTTCCCAATATACATTAATTGGTAGCTAGCTTGGCAGTTATATATAGCACTTGCCAGTGACAGTAGCAACCTAGGGAACTTACTAAACTTCCAAATACACTAGCTATACTAGGTGGCAGACAAGTTCGGAACGAAGGTGTTTGACCATAGTAGCTAGGAACTTACAACTACAAGCAAGCATTAAGTCCAACCACCAAAATTAATGTATGAGTCAGCATGTACTTAATTAAGTTACCTGTATGCAGCTACAAATATTCTGACAAAAAAATGTCACATAATATGCATCTTATCAGCCTATAGCCATACCTCTAATCTGACTATGAAAATCTGTAATTAGAACTTTTATTGTTGCACTATTGTTCCCATGTGACCATCTCTCCCTGGTATCATTTATTAATTGTATGTCAAATACTGTGAAGTTACCCATGTGCACTGATTGCTACGTTTCGTGTAGCATAGCATATTACGACAAACCAAAATAGCAGCTGTGTCTATAGATAATTTCAGTAATCGACATGTATAATCATACAAATTTGTATTGTAACAATACCCTTGTTGCTACCGTAAAGCGACATTTTTGTGTGCATGTTTTATTTATGCAAACTATGGGAGTCAGGTGGCGATCGCATAAATTTGCATCCGCATAAATATTATCGCACCATATTATGTTTATAATGCATGCAATGTATAAACGCATAAATAAAAATCGTGTAAATTTTTCAAGAGGCCCGTTTGACCGATTCGCATTTTTTTTTCACGCACATAAAAATGTACGTTTACGGTATATAGATTCTCCCTTCCCGATGTACATTGGTAGCTAGCATGACAGGTATATATAGCACTTGCCAGTGATGGTAGCAACCTAGGGAACTTACTAAACTTCCAAAGGTACTGGCTATACTAGGTGACAGACAAGTTTGGAATGAAGGTGTTTGACCATAGTAGCAAGGAACTTACAACTACAAGCAAGCATTAAGTCCAACTACCAAAATTAATGTAGCGAGTCAGCATGTACTTAATTAGGTTACCGTATTTTCTCGTTATTAGGCACATTTTGCTTATAAGCACATATTCGTTATGAAGCGCATGCTATTTTGTTGGCCTAATCACTCGTTATTAGGTGCATTTCGCGTATAAGCGCATATGTGACCATTGACCTCGATATCTGCTCGCTTGCTAGCTTGCCCAGGGCTCCAACCTTTTCAAGTTACCGTAAACTCTGGTTATTAAGCGCACCCCGCTATTAAGGGCACATTATTTATTAAGCGCATGCTCTCTTCTCGTGATAAGCTATTGTTTATTAAGCGCATGCGCTTAATAGGCATGGCGTTCTATGAACCTGACCTTGACCGGCTGGAAAGTATATGGAGTCCAGATATCTTTCAAGAAATGATGGCAAGAAGATCGAGTTTCAGACAAATTGCCAGCACTGGTCGTCTTGAGCCGCAGCTGTAAACGCTAAATTGCTCAATCGATTGAGCCAGCTAGCATTAGCGCGAGCGGGCCTCGCATCCATCACGTGCCCCAACGTTTGTGGGCGTGGTTATGTGCCATATAAGCGCATATCCTTTGTTAAGCGCATATCGTCGTTCAGTTTACTGCTGTAAGCGCATACGCTTATTAACCAGATTATATGGTAGTCGAAATCAGGCTACAGTCGATTCTCAGATTCTTCAATTAATGAATGCCATTTCGACCTGGGCGGAATGCAGCATCGTGAACGATCATGCGATCGATCGATTGGCCACCCCCTTAAATGATACTGCGAACGCGCATGCGTTCTTGATTTAGTTATTTTCAGTTAGGCGCATCTCGCTGTTAGGCACACTTCATTATTAAGCGCAGGTTTTCTTCCTGTGGGAATTTAAGCACATGCGCTTAATAGCGGGAAAATACGGTACCTGTATGTAGCTACAAGTATTTTGATAAAAAATAATGTGCTCTAATCTGACTATGAATGTCTGTAATTAGAACTTTAATTGTTGCACTATTGTTCATATGTGACCATCTCTCCCTGATAGCACTTATTAATTGCTAGACAGATTAACGATGTGGAAGTTCAGGTCTCAGAATTGTTGTGTATATAAGGATCTCGTTATGTACAGAGATTCTACAAGAACTAAGAAAACTTCAAGAAGTGAAAAAAATCGAAGTATAAAGCGAGATTCGAATCCGCTACATTCTATTCGGCACACAATTGCCCCAACCACTATACCACCGCTGTTGTCAATCACTATTTTACCCTTTCATAGACAAACCCTAGAGATCGCTTATAATAATATTGTACAATAGTGTTTCCACTACTATACTTAAAGGGGGCGCCCCGCCCTGTTTGTGAGTGGCTGGTTTGCAATAATGCTGACAGCTGCAACAGTGGTTTGCAGTAAGGTAGTAGCTCCCAAGTGTTGTGGGTATCTTTGGCTTCCCACAATCAGCTCAGAGACGCACTACCAGTGGTTGTAGTGTACACAGCACATGCACACATAGTAGACTGTGTGTGCACATTGCATTAGCCTGTAAAGCAAATCACTCCTCTTCATGGCCAACATAATAATATTCAATGACAGTAATGTTAACACTCAACCACCCTGTTTGAATTCAGTCCTAGAGGAAACACTGTACAATGCATGTCTATAGTTAGCTGTAAAAACATTATGCATG
Organism: Cliona cf. orientalis; assembly: GCA_963930775.1. NCBI lineage: Eukaryota > Metazoa > Porifera > Demospongiae > Clionaida > Clionaidae > Cliona > Cliona cf. orientalis. The sequence continues at coordinate 8,191,884 of OZ005692.1, forward strand.
AAAGATCTGCATTAACTGTAGCTTTCTCAAGCTTTTTACACGACATCATGTTTGGCCCATTTCGTTACGCTAGCTACTGCTCATTCATCAGATCAATTTGGGCTATCAGCAAACAGCACAGTAATATTTGTACAATTATACCAGAATTAAAGTTTTACGGTTGCCAACAAATTGAATAAAAAATGAAAGCTAAATCAATTTTGTACAAAACTTCACACATCGAAAAGCTCAGTTCAGTTCTCTGTTGTGAAGATCACTTTGGCTCAAGGGCATTCGCATCGAGGAAGCATGCAGACTACTTCAATTTGCAGATAGTTAGGGAGGCAGCTGGTGTTCAGCTCTGGACAGTCCTGCACTGCTAGTGCGTATACCGACCCACTAAAGATTTGTATGTTATTTCCAATGTCCCCAGCCTGAATGAACGCTTTCCCCTTCCTGAATCCATCCTCCTCTCGGCTGAAGGTGCTGCAGACTGGCTCATAGTTGGTGATGTTTCGCGTGCATGGAAACACTTCCTGGATTGACAAACAGTGCACCTAGGTCACTGTCGTGAAGGTCTCCGTACTGTGGTCTGTAGGCCAGCAGGGTGGAGGTCTGAGGATCAGAGGGGTTAGCAAGGGAGGTGGAATCCTTCACCTCACCTTCCATAAAGAGGGGTTAGCAAGGGAGATGGAATCCTTCACCTCGCCTTCCATAACGAGCCTCACACCTCTCGAGCTGTCCACAGACAGTGTAAAAGTTCGGATACCTGCAAGACAATTGTCAGCATGATCCTAATCAGTGACGCGACGTGTACTAGCATTTTTCTGCTTTAAATTTGCTAGCACTTACGTGGATCAATCAACATGGTAGTAGGCGAGACAATAGCCAACACCACCATTGTCACGGAGATCAACGCAAGTTCTCCATACATCTTGTTCAACTGACGTTCAGAAGAGTAGAGATGTTGTATGAAATCGATGAACTGAAACCTTTACTCGAACTGTAGCAGGTGAGAATATCAAGTTGATGGGCTAGCTCCCTTTTATAGCGTTTCGTGGAAGCCTACTGATGGTGCTACATGCAAATTAAAGCATAGTGTTTTGTCTGTCCTTTGTTTCCTTTTCGGTAATGAATTGTCCCTAGTCTTACTATGAAAGTCAGTAATTAGAACTTTACTATAAGCACTATTGTTCACATGTGACCATCTCTCCCCGGTATTATTTATTAATTGCTAGACAAAGGCTGATTCAGAAGTTAGATCATGTGCACTGATCACCACACTTTACAGAGTGCGCGGGGTATGTGCTCTACAGAGCTCTAGTTGCACTAAGAAATAGTTTTGACAGGGTATAGCTAGTGTACATGTTGCAATATGTAAGCCGGCAACACTGTTCCTATCAACAGAGTTGTAGAGAGTAACCACGAGAATGCACTAATAATGATTGCACGGTATTACATAATAGTATGATAGTACTGCCACATGCATGCCAGATCAGCGCAAAGTAAAGTCAAGAAGCTAAGGATTAGACACAATCAAAAATATACTGGATAGCATGTAAAATAGAAGATGATTATCTCTAAGTCAAGAAGCTTACAGTTGAACTTGCTATGCTAGTAATTTATTAGCAGTAGCTTTATAGGAGGCTATCATTGAAACGATTTACTTGAAAGCAGTCTACTGTTATTCATCCTATCCATCGAGAACTCGCGAGGGAGCCATGCGGAAGCCTGGGGCAGCGGCCATGAGCAAATGATGCCAAAACTGGAGAACAAAGTGTTTTCAGTGAAATCCACACAATGTATGTGTTCGAAACGCCATAAGGAATTTTATGACACCGTGCTTGATACTCACAAATGAGGTATATAGAGACAAACACGGAATGGCTACCGTAATCCTCGCACATGCGCTGAGGGTTAATGATCATGTACACTGATCACCACATTTCCCGTAGCATAGCAGATTATCACAAAAAAACTAGAGCTTTCTAGAGCATACACTCTGCATCCTGCAACTACATGTATCTACCTACTCAGAGATAAGAGCTGTTGCGCAATGAAATGAGGTATGCTTGTTAACGACCTTTACCTACATACTAGGCTACGCTGTGTGTATGAGTAGAAAGTATATTAAGGGGGTGCAGTTGATAGGTGTAGCCAGTAAAAACGATACCAGGAAGAGATGGAGAAATGATCACATATTATGAACAAATTCTAATTACACACTTTCACAATCCGATTAGAGGCAATACATTTCCTGTTTTGTTATGCTAGCTATTGTTCATTCATCAGATCCTTTTAGGTTTATCTGTAAATGCTGATTCTGAAAATAGCGCAGTATTACTGTTTGCATAATTTCAGCAATCAAATTTTGTGGTTGCAGCAAATTTAATAGAAAAATAAAGCTCAATCTATTTTCTACGAAAGTTCACATCAAAAATTAATGATCAGTTCAACTCCTTTCATCAAAATGATCAGTTCAGCTCCTTTCACTCTGAGGTACAGGGAAGCATGCAGACTATTTCAAATTGCGCCCAGCTATGGAGGCAGTCCTCATTCATCTCTGGACAGCCCTCCACTGCTATTGCGAAACTCGAATCATCACCAAAGACGTGCATGTTGTTTCCAATGTCTGCAGCCTTAATAAGTCTTTTCCCCTTCCTGAATCCATCCTCCTCTCGAGTGAAGATGCTGCAGACTGGCTCATAGTCGAAAAACGTTTGCGTGCATGGAAACACGTCCTGGATTTTGACAAACAGTCCAGCTAGGCCACTGTCGTGGAAATCGTCATACCGTGGTCTATATGCCAGTAGGGTGGAAGTCTGAGGAGCAGAGGGGTCTTCGAGGGAGATGGAATCCTGTTCAACATAATATTCCTTATAGAGCTTCACACTTCGTGCTCCGTTGTGCACATTCACTGACAGTGTGAAAGTTTCGATATCTGCAAAACAATGGTCAGAACATAGCATGCATTATCCTAATCAGTGACGTGACATGTACTAGCATTTTTCAGCTTTAAATTTGCTAGCACTTACGTGGATCAATCAACATGGTAGCAGGCGAGACAATAGCCAACACCACCATTGTCACGAAGATCAAGGCAAGTCCTCCACGCATCTTGTTCAACCAACGTTCAGAGAAGTAGAGATATTATATGAAATCGATGAACTGAAACCTTTACTTGAACTGTAGCAGGAGAAAATGCCAACTCAATTGGCTAGCTCCCTTTTATAGCGGTTGGTATTACAATTGCCCCTACTCTGACTATAAAAATCTGTAATTTTATTGTAGTGCTGTTGTTCACATGTGATCATCTCTTGCTGATATCGTTTATTAATTGCATGTCAAAGGCTGAGAAGTTACCCATGTGCACTGATCGCTACGTTTCGTGTAGCATAGCATATTACGACAAACCAAATTAGCAGCTGTGTCTAGATAATTCCTGTAATCAGACATGTACGTATAATCATACAAATTTGTATTGTAACATACCCTTGGTGCTATAATATTATAGATGCTCCCTTCCCAATGTACATTAATTTGTAGCTAGCTTGACAGTTATACATGACATATTACAGCACTTGCCAGTGACGGTAGCAACCTAGGGAACTTACTAAACTTCCAAAGGTACTAGCTATACTAGGTGGCAGACAAGTTTAGAACGAAGGTGTTTGACCATAGTAGCTAGGAACTTACAACTACAAGCAAGCATTAAGTCCAACTACCAAAATTAATGTATGAGTCAGCATGTACTTAATTAAGTTACCTGTATGCAGCTACAAATATTCTGACAAAAAATAATGTCACATACACTGTAATGTGCAACTTATCAGCCTATAGCCATACCTCTAATCTGACTATGAAAGTCTGTAATTAGAATTTTAATTGTTGCACTATTGTTCACATGTGACCATCTCTCCCTGGTATCATTTATTAATTGCTAGTCAAATGCTGAGAAGTTACCCATGTGCACTGATTGCTACGTTTCGTGTAGCATAGCATATTACGACAAACCAAAATAGCAGCTGTGTCTAGATAATTCCAGTATTCAGACATGTATAATCATACAAATTTTTATTGCCTTGTTGCTACCGTAAAGCAACAATTTTCTATGCGAGGTTAATTTATGCAAATTATGTGAGTCAGGCGGCGGGCATATAAATTTGTATGCGCATATTAAATATTATCGCGCCATAATATGTTTATAATGCATGCAATGTTTAAATGCATAAATAAAAATCACGTAAATTTTTCAAGAGGCCCGTTTTGACCGATTCGCATAATTTTTTCACACGCAGAAAGCTTTACGGTATATAGATGCTCCCTTCCCATTGTACATTGGTGGCTACATGTAACTTGATAGCTATATATAGCACACTTACCAGTGATGGTAGCAACCTAGGGAACTTACTAAACTTCCAAATGTACACATGTACTGGCTATACTAGGTGACAGACAAGTTTGGAACGAAGGTGTTTGACCGCCGTAATTAGGAACTTAAACTACAAGCAAGCATTAAATCCAACTACCAATATTATTATAGCGAGTCAGAATGTACTTAATTAAGTTACATGTACCTGTATGCAGCTGCAATTCTGGCAAATGAAACTCTGTAATTAGAACTTTTATTGTTCACATGTGACCATCTCTCCCCGGTATCATTATTGCTGGACAAAATTAATGATATGGAAGTTATACCCAGAAAAAGGAATGATCATGTGCACTGATCACCCCATTTCCTGTAGCATAGCAGATTACACAAACAAAATAGCAACTGTACACTTTAAATGAATTTGTATTGGAGTGTATAACTTCATGTACCATAGAATCCCGCAATTACAATGCACCTCCCCTGCATAGGTAGTTTTATCTCAAGTATTAGCCCCAGCCCCCCCCCCCCCCCCCCTCCCTAACAGTAAAGTATAGATATGTATTTACAGTCCATAGTCCAATATAAACAGTAGCTACAGCTAGAAAACTAGCTATTTTGTGTCATTATGATGCTTTGGTGATGTTGTTAGCTGTAAATGCATTATACATGCATGAAAATACATTAATTGTAGCTTTCTCAAGCTTTTTACTCGACATCATGTTTGGCCCATTTCGTTACGCTAACTACTGCTCATTCATCAGATCAATTTAGGTTTATCCACATACCGGTATGCTATCGGCAAACAGCGCAGTAATAATAATTTTGTATAACACCAGAATTCAAGTTTTACGGCTGCAACAAATTTAATAAAAAATGAAAGCTAAATCAAATTTTATACAAAACTTCGTATCAAAAGGATAGTTCAGTTGTCCGTTGTGAAGATCACTTTGACTCATGGGCATTCACATCGAGGAAGCATGCAGACTACTTCAACTTGCAGATAGTTAGGGAGGCAGCTGGTGTTCAGCTCTGGGCAGTCCTGCACTGCTAGTGCATATACCGACCCACCAAAGACTGGTATGTTGTTTCCAATGTCTCCAGCCTGAACGAATGCTCTCCCCTTCCTGAATCCATCCTCCTCTCGGCTGAAGGTGCTGCAGACTGGCTCGTAGTTGGTGATGTTTCGTGTGCATGGAAACACTTCCTGGATTTTGACAAACAGTGCACCTAGGTCACTGTCATGAAGGTCGCTGTACTGTGGTCTATAGGCCAGCAGGGTGGAGGTCTGAGGATCAGCTGGGTTAGCGAGGGAGATGGAATCCTTCACCTCGCCTTCTAGAACGAGCCTCACACCTCTCGAGCTGTCCACAGACAGTGTGAAAGTTCTGATACCTGCAAGACCAATTGTCAGAACATAGCACAAGCCAAAGTCAATATTCATGAAATACTAGCGCGATCCAACCTCCAGTACATTTCTTAAATTCTGAAAAGTTACTTACGTGGATCGATCATCATGGTAGCAGGCGAGACAATAGCCAACACCACCATTGTCACGAAGATCAAGGCAAGTCCTCCACGCATCTTGTACAACCAACGTTTAGAGCAGTAGAGATGTTACTATAAGATCAATGACACCTTCACTTTAGCTCTGACAGGATAGAATGCATCTTTGATGGGCTAGATCGCTTTTATAACATTTCGTGGAAGCCTGCAGTCAGCACTGTAGCGTAGTATTTTGTCTATCTTGTCCTCTCTCTTCTCAGTCATGAATTGACTGCAATAATTGGACTATTGATTAATATTAATTGGAACTTTTGTTGTTGTACTATTGTTCACGTCATGAGCTCCTATTGTTATTCAACCGTTAATTTGTCTAGTGATTCATATTAGTGTCTGAATTGATTTTGATTATTAAAGGCCGAATTCGAAGTCATTCCACTATGTGCACTTACTGCCACATTTCCGACACCAATTATTGCTGCAAGAAAATTACTTATATACACATACAGTAACAATTATTACCATTAGTTATGTATATACGAGCAATAGCAACTCTGTACTACATTATCATCAGTACAGGAATGTACAACATGTATATGTATTATTTGACTTTGGTATTTGCAATCATCCAACAACGAAATATTATATGACTTACAATGTGTCTTCCCCCCCCCTCCAACACACACACACACACACACACACACGCACAGCTGACTTTGGTATTGCTGCTCAGCTGACACTAACCCTCCAACTAAAGCGCAAGTCATTCATTGGCACCCCATACTGGATGGCCCCTGAGGTAGCAGCCGTTGAGAAGAAGGGAGGCTACAACCAGCAGTGTGACATATGGGCAGTGGGCATCACAGCCATCGAACTGGCAGAGACACAGCCACCAATGTTTGACCTGCATCCAATGAGGTATGCATGTACCATAATTAGCGTTAATTTCATTTGCAAAATTTTTGTTAGAAATATTTGTATAATAATATTTTCGTCAACTTTAAGTGTGCACCATATATTCGCTGTATAAGTTAGTACAGGTAAACTATAAAATTTTCGTCACCTTGTGCAAAGCGAAAATTTTTTAACAACGAAATTTTCGCGAATTACAGTATGTGTGTACATTGTAAGGTGGGCACTTGTGATAACCATTACCAACTATCATTTCAAAGGCTAAATGTACTACGTATGTCAAGGTTACTGTGTACATTGTATAATATTATGTACATTATTATGGTACGTACACATGTACATGTATGTACAGGATTTCATTTAGGATTTTCGCAATGAGCAAAACTGCTGCTTTGGACACTTTCACCATTCAAATTTTTACACGTGCATGTATTGCGTGTATGGATGCTACTCTCAGGGGGAGGGAGGGCGAGTGCCCCTGCCCCACCCCCTAAATGAAACCCTGATAATAATATGGGGATACTTGAGACTTGATTGAAGGCTGTACCCATTTTGTATTTACTGTTACAAGTATTAAGTTGGGAAATTGTGCCCTTCAAATAGCGGAAGATGTTTGAGGTAGTACATGTAAGCGAAATTTGATATGCATGCACTTTCTATCATACAGTGTATTAAGTTTTGATCATCTGATTATGATAACTATTGGGGGGAGGGGGGCAAGTATATTTCTCTCCCAAATCTGATACTGTTTAACAACAGTATTGCTTACTATTCGTATCAAATATCATAGGGCCCTCTATTTAATGACAAAGAGAAACTTTAAGCCTCCTGGACTGCAGCACAGGAATAAGTGGTCTGAAAATTTCCACGAGTTCCTCAAGTTTGCCCTCCAAAAGGAGCCAAGAAAAAGACCAACAGCGGCTGAACTACTCAAGGTAGGTTACACATGGTAATTATATGATGCAGGGGGTCTACACTGTAGGATTGGCGGGGCATAAATCCCCCCCCCCCCCCCCCCGGGATAACTCAGCACATTGTCTACAATACTACAATCCAATACCTCCCCCATTAGTACATGTATGATAAATAACTTGTTCACAGTTCATTGGTTCAAGCACGAACCATTTTCAAATTGATACTCATAACTTCTATACACATGCATGCATGTACATGTACTAATTTACTATGTACTTGCCACTGTTCTATGTTTAGCATGAGTTTGTGAACCGGTCTGCTTTGTGTGCGCCACTGATGCTGTCGCTGATCTGTGTTCTCGGAGCCCCTCCCCCCAAACCCAAAACTCCTGTCGATGAGGACCCAGAGGAGGATGACAGAGATACTGAATCAGACAGGGTTAGCCAAACTACAATGTATAAAATAATGTAGTCTCATTCCCAGAACCCAACCCACAAGGAGGGAATGGGTCTGAGACGATCACTGCCTGATACGTATGTCATTTTCTGGGGTGCATGCTTCGAGTACAATAAGTAGGCACTGTCAATGGCTACTGTGGCCAACCAAAACACACTATTAATTTTGTGATGCTCATGGACCGTAGTCAGTTTTTCACCAATTCATTGTGCTTGCAAGTCGCTTCTCCCATGCATGCAGTAGATCACTCTCTAGAGCTCAGTATCGCCTGGTAAAGCACATGGCGTAACGATTTATGTACAAGGTAGTGCATGTGTTTTATGAGAATGCTGTATTCATTGAGGCTGAAAATCATTTCAAGCCCCTGATCACCGTACTATTATTCAGAGGCTACAAGATTTTGCGGGTACATCTATAGAGCTACATGCTGAGATCAACATACAGTAATTAGTATGCTAAGATTCTTGACTAGGAAATCATAGCAAGCTCAATGTACATGTATGTGTACATGTATGTACAGTATCTCTTGTTGCACCAGCTGGTTGATGGTGAATAATAATAATTTGCAATGAATAATAGCAAGACTATAATACTCTTGATAATAGTAATTCATTATCAAGCAGCTGGTGTAACAAGAACAAATATTGAGCTTGCAATGAGCCATTTGTACAGTATACATATGATGTGTATGTGCATAGTTACATGTAATGTACATGTACACGTATTGTGGCTGCCCTTTACCTTGCGGCAAGATTTTAATTTTATAGTAGACTATTAAGCATTTTAGTACACATATACATGTACATGTGTATGTGTTCTAAATATCATAGATTCTTTGATTTCAGTTACATGTGCATATTTATTTTGTGTGTGTTATAGAAAAAGAACATGAAACGGATTCCATCAGTTAAGAATAAGGACGTTATTCACAGACAAACCTCAGACGCTGAAAGTGAGTACATGTACATGTATGTGTTAAATTGTTTTAAATTGTGTAATTGAGATTTTAATTTTTTCAAACGTAAATGACTAAATTAATCATTTTAAATAATTTCTTTCCACAGTGTTTGGTCTCCAGATTCCAGTTCCTCCCAGCGCACAGCCCAGCAGACAGGAACTGGTAAGGATAACAATAATAATAGTGCTTGCTACATTTGCAAATGAACAAGCATGCATACTGTACGGTGAATTTACCTGCACATGTACATTTTCGAGGGGTCCAATTTTCACTGCTACTGTAGTGTCCCGGGCAAGCGCCCACTCCCGGGGTAAGCACCCATGTATATGTGTATCACATTTCAAGGGGCCACTGTAGCAGCTTCTATACCAACGTATGGAATTGTGACCCTGGGTAAGCGCCCATGCGGGCTAAAATCACGAGTTATGTTTAGCGCTTACCCGGGACACTACAGTAATGATAAGCATGATAATGGGCATGATTATGTGCGTTGGTGAACATTAATCTGCGAAAAGTTCAAAATTTCCTGTCCAAACTTGAATGCCTCACAAGTATGCGTGTATCTATGCTATAATCTTTTGGTCATAAAGTTTTATAAAAAGACTGGTCAGAGTAGATGCGCACTATCTGCATTAGTATGGCCAAGGTGAACAATTCGATTGTTTTCCCATGGTTTATTTTTTGCCCTCCCCTATGTTCAGCCTGCTTGGTTGGCACATGCTGCGGATGATCCCAGCTACAAGCCAAGGATCCAGAGGATATCTGCAGTGCCTATGAGGGAGGAGTCAGAGTACCATGACCCCGATGAGAACGCGTCGTCCACGTCTCCTGTCTCCCCCAATGCCCACCCGCCACCAACCCCTCCCTCTCATAAGAACTCAGCTCCACCCATCCCTCCCAGACACAGGGTAGGACTAGCTAGAATACACTGCATGTACCTGGGAATTTTTATATACACTGTACTATCAGATAATAATTATAATTGGGATAGTGACTTGTACATGTAATGTGTCTCGATCTCTTGTGTTGATACATTATTGTTACCATGCACATTTCCATGAGTTTAGAGTATGGCCCGGCTGTGTAGATGTGACTTGTATTATGTACCTTTTAGCAGCTTATCGTAGACAACGTGGGTGTTTGAGGGTATTTTTAGCTTACGTGCAATTTTTAGAAAGATTACAGCATACAGTGTAGCTACATGTAATTGAATTTATCCCAACGGACAAAGTACTAAGTGATTCACGTCTTATATTTTAGGAGGACGCAGGTGGCGGTGACTCTAGAGACCCTCCAGTGTATGGCAACGTGGACCCTGACCCCCACCCTCCTGTGCCCCCTCGGCAGAGAGGCAATCCTCCCACGCCCACTCAGCATGGACCACCCCTACCTCCAAGACAACCCAAGTGAGCAAATGTTTAAAAAAATTGCATCTTCACAAATAATATGTAGAGGCTAAGTCATAAAGCCATATCTCTTTGGGACCAAGGAAGTTGTACGTAGATTTTAGTGTTCAAAAGATTAAGTGCCCTGCTCTAGGTGTCTGTGGTTGGGAACCAACTGGGTAATGATTCACGACTGTTTCTTAAATGCTTTTTATTTACATCCCCATTTTAATATAGAAATTGAGTAGTGTTTTGATGTTTTATATATTACCTATTAAATTGGCTTATTTGTAGTTTAACCAGGAGCTCTGTACATGTAAACAATGGTCAGTCTCGAAGAAAGAGGATTTCAGAGTCAGACAGAAGAGCCTACTTCTCAAAGATATTCAATGGATGCCCACTGCACTTAAACTGTGCAGCATCATGGACACACCCTGTCACCAAACGTGAGCATCTCTCTCTCTCTCTCTCTCTCTCTCTCTCTCTCTCTCTCTCTCTCTCTCTCTCTCTCTCTCTCTCTCTCTCTCTCTCTCTCTCTCTCTCTCTCTCTCTCTCTCCCCCTCTGTTTTCCCCTTCTCTCACTCCTCCCTCTCTCCCTCACATTCTTACACATGCACAAAAAGATGCACTATATTATAATAATTATTCCATTTTGACTCTATACATTGAACACCGTATCTCCTTTATTATATCTCTCTCCCTTTTACAGTGCAATATGTTCTGCTAGGAGCTGACGAGGGCTTGTTCTCGCTACTAGTAACTAACAATCCAGACCCCGTCATGGAGCAGGTCAGACAATGGATACACACTTAGTAACTACCCACCTCCTTGTATTTAAGTCCCTTGTTAAAATTTTCTTATCTGAAGGATACATGTACCTGTATATATACATGCATGTGGTATGAAAAGGGAGCTACTTATGTGGGGATATCCTTAACTGCTCATATAGAATTGTTAATTTTATGATTCTGCATGAAACAATTAGTGTATATACACCCGTAAGCGTTATCTCTGCAGTATTACTTTCCATTTCAAGAGGTACCCTATCCTCCACCTACATGCATGGTACACAGAGGTAGCAAAGAAAATTTGGGTGGGTGCATGCGCCTGATATGGAGGTGTGGCAAGGGAGGAGTGAAGGGTGTGTGTGTGTAGGGGTGATAGGTGAGGTATGTGCATGCGTGTACATGTAGGTGTGGTAGGTGAGGTGTGCAGTGCATGTGTGTAGGTGTGGTAAGGAAGGTACATGTACATTGCATATTATGGAGGAGTGCATATTCATGTATGTGTGGGTGGGGATTCACATGTGTGCTAGCTTGAATTTGAAAACAGAAAACTTTCAGATCACTTGCAAGCTCTTTGAGGCAATTACTGTAATATCCTAAAGCATTTTGTGTAATTATTACTCCATGCATAATTGTCTAGGTATTAGATAATCCATTCTGGTTATTCTGGGTATGCATTGCGTACTTAGCATTGCTGGGGGAGAGTCTGGTAACTATGGAGACAATTAATGATCAAAAGATTATATAACTGGGTTATGCTATCAGCTTATCTCGCTTTGATAATGTGATGTCTGTTAACAGAGCCACATGCATCTAATGTTGCTAAATATGCATACAGTACTACATGTAGTTGGTATGCATGTACATACCCCATGTGCTATAGTATATGTACTATCACGTAGCCACTGTAATACCGTACAGCGGGAAATTTTCAAGGGAGAAAACTTTCGCGGGTCGGTAGGAAAGGAGCATTTTGCGGAGAAAACTTTCGCGGAATGTTAAAACTGGTCGCATAATGAGTGTGACATGCCTAGAATTTCGTGGAGAAAACTTTCGTGGATGGCTGAAAAATCGTGAAATTCGTGAAGCTTTCTCCCTCGAAAGTTTCCCGCTATACAGTAATATTGTGATATTATGTACATAAGTAATCACAGGATAATCTTTCAGTATTGCCACGACGACTATATTATACTGTACATGTACCTATACTATTCTATCATTGTATTCTGTTTATATTGCATAGGTGTCATCTCGTGCATGCTACTGGTTACGTGTTGTAGAGAGTGCGTTGATCTGGTTATCCGGCAACAGTCGGTTCATCTCCATGACCAACCTCATCCTGCTATTCCAGACAGACTCACAGAAGGAACACAAGTATGTATCAAGTGTATTATTGTGAATTACTGTATTTCTTCTAAAAATTCGGCATGAAAATAATAATATTGCTTTAGCTTCGCCGAATTTTTAGAGGTTAATATTCAACATTCCGTCTGCGTGCGCATTCCATTCCCGTTTATAGCATATACGCATGATGACCTTTTGCCGAAAATTAGAGACTATTTTCAATCATTCGGTAAAGGGTGCCGAATAATTAGAAGGGCCGAATTTTTAGAAGAAATACGGTATAACTTCTTTCCGGCACACATTCAGTATTATGACGTGTGTTTTAAGGTGTGATACAGCGTTATGATAATAGTATCTATAACATGCACGTGTACCTATAAACGATTCTTTCACTTGATTTTTTTCATCTTGGACAGCTACGCTCGGAACAAGCAGCACACAGCAAAGATCCCCGATTCTAAAGGCTGCATAAAGTGCTGCATATGTAAGTACAGTTGCATTCATAAAATAATATTGTCCATGGAATCTGCTTCATCCTGTACATGTACCTCTTATTTTCTATGTACGTATATATACATATAATGTCTTGTATGTACATGCATACATACAGCTCGTAACCATTTTTCTGATCAGCGTTTTCTGATTGCTGCTGTTCCCAAGGGTCTCTTACTGATGCAGTGGTACCAGCCACAGCATGCCTTCAAACATGTCATGGTAAGCAAACCACATTATGCCATGTATGAAATTTCAGAAAGTTGGTTCCAACATAGTAAGGCACCTCAAGGAAGATCCGAGACACCCAGAGGCTTAAATAAGCTCGATATCCAAAGTACTTGGGTTTTGTAAAAGCTCCCAAAATTTCTTTATTCAGTGCATGCAAATTAAGGAATTTTTCAATCTGTCCACATAATTATGCCAGCAGTTATGTTAATCTTAATATAATAATATTGTTGTCTTCTTTTAGCTGTTTGAGTGCAGCGTCCCTCAGCCCCTTGGTATGCTGGAGGCCTTTGTCTATGAGGAAGAGGAGTACCCTGTCGTTTGCTTTGGCGTCAAGGAAACGTGAGTATATATCTTAGTGGCTAAGGCTTGAGTGTATCTAGGTTACCAGAGCAGAAGCTGGGATGACAAATTTGGGTTGATTGTAGAAGATACAGTCATGAGCTTATACACTGTATATATAGTATGCATGTGTAACATGTACATACATGTAAGTATCGCTTCTAAATATTTGGTGTATTTGTCTTTGAGCAGTACTGATGGCAATGTGGTGTTTGATACGATGAACTTAAACACTCAAGCCAACTGGTACACTGATCAGCCCGCCGTGGAGTGCAAGGAGGTACCAGTCCTCTGTCTACAGCAACTTGAAAAGGACACCATTTTTCTCGGCCTGGAACGTATCCTTATTTTATTAGGTTTCAAAGGCAGTATTCTATACCCATTGCTATGTACATGTATGTACATGTACATGCATGTACATTTATATTTAAGTGATAAGCTATTGATCCTTGACTTGAGGTGTTGTTAGGTTGTGCAAAATTTGTCGACACAAAAGGTATCCTAAAGCCAGGAGCAGTTCAGGCCAACCAGATCGTGTTTGAAAAGAAATCAGAACATATGGGTAAGTACACCATCTTTGTATACATGTACATGTACATGGATCACTTTGTAGTGAGGTTTCAAAGTTGACTAAGAACAATTTCAAGGATCACTCATACCGTGGAATTTGCTTGTTCCCCCGTTAGTCTAAGAAGCTACTGATATGGATAGCTGTATATTTTCGTGTCACGAAATTATATACTTAAAAGTACCTCAAGGAGTATCAAGTCTCCGAGTACATGTACACATGCTAGGTAGTGACATTACTGCTTGTAAGTGTGTTAAGAATACATGTACTAGGCATGCACATCCTCACAGCTTTAAAGCTAACTCAACATGTGTATTATACACGTGTGTCAAATACAAATGTACATGTACTCTGTCTCTCACAGAAAGTGCCAGTGCTCTCCTAAATATACATGTGTAGGTTCATTCTATTATTTCCAGGGCTGCCAGTATCCTCCATGCTTTGCCATGTAGTCACAAGCATCGTCATCCACTGGTAGCTCAGTGGTGGAGTGGTAGCCTTGGTCCTGCATGTCTCTGGGCTCATCCTTGTATTTATTGTAGCGTTTCAGCATATTGTCCAGTATGGTGGTCTCTGATTTTGATAGATCGTTTTGCTCTCTTGGGTCATTGATGATGTCGTATAGACAGTAAGGGTCACAGTTTGGACCTTTTGTGCCCATTATGCAGGGAAATTGCAGTGGGTCCCAAAGAGTGGAGTGCTGAGCCCCTATTATTAATTTGTAATTCCCGGCAATGATAGCCCCTGTACCATTGAACTCGTATCCCAGTATGAATTCTTCATGAGGAGTTGTGGTATTCTCGCCAGTTGTGATGGGCCACACATCTAGTCCATCTACTGGGAACTTTCCTGGTCCTGAATCGGATGGATCTACTCCTGCTAGCTTGCAGAAGGTGGTGTACCAGTCAGCAATGTGAATGAATCCTTCAGATTTGGTCCCTCTTACCTTCTCTGGTAGCAGTCCACCGTTAGCAAAGGCCAGTGCTCTTACCCCTCCTTCAAAGAATGTCATCTTACATCCTTTCAGAGGGTAGTTGCTTCCAGCCCCTCCGGCTCCTCCATTGTCAGCTGATACCACCATGATCATGTTTTCCCACATGTCTTTCTTTTTCAGTAACTCAACAACGTGGCCCGTCAAGTTATCAGCCACACTGATCATAGCTTGAATCACACGTTTTTGCGGACACGTTGATTTTATTGGGTAGACATCTAGCCATTCTACTGGTGCCTCAAATGGATCATGGACATTGTGTAGAGGGAGGTAGAGGAAGAATGGATTACTTGAATCATGTGCGGTTAGTATGCTTGTAAGATCTTTACGATAAATGTAGGCATCGTAGCTTCCATTACGAGAATCAAAGGCTTTGTCCTTCCAAAAGTCTGTAGCACAGTCTCTGGTTTGGTTCATGTGGTCCTCGGCCCCAGTTAGAAATCCTGATGATGTATCAAAACCGCGATTCACTGGTAGGTACTCTTCACTGAAGAATCCCTCATGCCACTTGCCTACAATATGAGTGGAGTATCCTACTTGCTTCAGCTTAGCTGGTAGTGTCGTCATGTTGATATTGAGTCCTAGTGGGACTCCAGGTGGATCGATATTCCACTGGTGAACGTGGTGAGGCCATCGACCAGTCAAGAAGGAAGCTCTTGATGGAAAGCAGTACTTGAAGACATAGTGTCGATCCAGAACGAGTCCAGTACTAGCTAACATATCAAAATTGGGTGTCTTTACGTCAGGATTACGAAAGCCGACATCAGAAAATCCCCAGTCATCAACTAAAACAAATACGATGTTTGGTTTTGTGGGTTGAGCTGTGACCAGTGCACTATTAGCCACCAGTAAGAGGAGAGCCACAGTTATACTATTCCACATTCTCGCTGTGAATCTTGGATTTCCACAGACTCAGAAATGGGCTGCATATGTTTACTTAATAGCTTAAGAGTATCTGTAGCTAGTAACTACTTGTAGTTGGTGCTTACATCATGTGACAAAGTGAATATTCATTCATGCAGCTAAAGGTCATGTGGTTAAGCCATTCATGATTCGTAGCTCAAACGATTGTTATGTGCACATATATATGCAAATACATTGTCACAGTGGTTAAGTAGGTCTGCCTTTCTCCCTTTAGCTCTCTTTCTCTTTCTCTCTCACTCGCTCTTTCTCCCTCTCCTCCCTCCCTCTCCATTATTACCCCGCGCGCATGCGCAAGGGGTAAAGTAATCGGTCGTGTCGTCGTCATTGTTGTTGTCATCGTTGTTAGCAGAAAAATCACCATATCTGGAGGTCTAGGCACCTGAGCGACTAGTATGCACAATGAATCAGTCGAATTTGGTGAAAAACGGGCTTCAGTATGCTTCGAATCGAGGGATATGGTCCACGAGCGTCATAAATGGTGCCTTTCTGTTAGCCTTCGTAACCACGCCTATCGACAGTGCCCACTCAATGCATTATGCATACAGGCCTTGTGCTTTCTGCTCATGCGCATAACATTGAATATTATGTACTGGTAAAGGTCGTCAATAATGCTAGTGGCACACGTTTGAAATTGGCTGGTAAGCTGTCCATTGACTGGAATACAAAGCCCCATCGAATCAGAATGTAAGATACCTATATGTACCTAGTCTACATCTGGTGCAGAGAGAGTCAGTGGTGTTTTGCAATTGGCTGATATCACCAAGAGTCCTATAGATATAGCTATTGAAACCGAGGGCTCTCGGGGTCTATATAGCTAAGCCTTTGATACAACCAAGCAGCAACAAAAGCTGATCTATAGATTGCGCAATGTGCGCGCGGGGTATGTGCTCTATAGAGCTCTAGTACTCAGTTATATAACAGATTAATGCAACACAACATTTTGCTCACTGAGCTACTACATGTGTATGTAAGAATGGACAGAATACGACACAAACAAAAACTGAATTTCTGGTAGCATGTATATTCTACTTTCCTTCTGTATCTACTTTTGCCAAGGCTGCCAGTACCCTCCGTTCTTCTTCATGTAGTCACAAGCATCTTTGAGCTTTGGTAAATCTGAAGGATCGTGGTAGCCTTGATCCTGCATGTGCCTTGGCTCCTTCCCATACTCATTGTAGCGCTGAAGCAGCTCTTGAAGCTTCTCGGGCTCTTGCTTGGATAATTCTTTGCGCTCGCTAGGATCTTCCACAATGTTGTAGAGGCAGTATGGATCACAATTTTCACCCTTTGGTCCATCATGACAGGGGTAGTCTAGTGGTGCCCACATCAGAGAGTCACAACCACTACTTTGTTTATTAACGATGAGTTTGTAATCGCCGACAATGATGGCACCAATGTGCTCCCGGGTGAAGTTGAATCCAAGTACTATCTCATCGTGAGGAGTTGTAGTACTTTCTCCGGTTATGATAGGCCACACATCCAGTCCATCTACTGGGAATTTTCCTGATCCTGAATCAGATGGATCTACTCCTGCTAGCTTGCAGAAGGTGGTGTACCAGTCAGCAATATGAATGAATCCTTCGGATTTGGTGCCTCTCATTTTGTCAGGTAGCAATCCACCGTTGGCAAAGGCCAGTGCCCTAACACCACCTTCAAAGTATGTTCCTTTGCAGCCTTTCAGTGGATAATTACTGCCACCACAAGGGGCACCCCCATTGTCGGCTGATATCACCATAATAGTGTTATCCCACATATTATTTGATTTTAGTAGCTCCACGAGGTGTCCGGTAACATTATCGGCGACACTCACCATGGCTTGGTAGGTGCGACGCTTTGAGCATGTAGAATTGTCTGGGTATACGTCTAGCCACTCCTGCGGTGCCTGGAATGGATCATGGACATTGTGAAGTGGAAGATAGAGGAACATAGGCACAGTGGCATCGTGCTGGGAAAATAAGGTTGTCAAATCGCTGCGATAAGTGTAAGCATCATAGGTACCATTTCGTGTATCAAATGCATCATTTTTCCAATAATCGACAGCACACACTTTATTCTGGTTCATGTGATCCTCTGCTCCATTGAGAAACCCCGATGATGTGTCAAATCCTCGATTTATTGGAAGGTACTCCTTTCTGAAGAATCCCTCGTGCCACTTGCCCACTAGATGTGTAGCATATCCCGCTTGCTTCAGCTTAGCTGGAAGTGCTGTTATGTTGAGATTCAGTCCCACTGCAGCCTCATTTGGGAAGATATTCCACTGGTGAACATGGTGAGGCCATCGACCAGTCAAGAAGGAAGCTCTCGATGGGGAGCAGTATCTATAGACATAGTGTCGATCCAGAAGGAGGCCTGTTTTGGCTAGGTCATTGAAATTTGGAGACTTGATAGCAGGGTTTCTGAATCCAACATCAGCATAGCCCCAGTCATCGACCAGTACAAAGACGATATTTGGTTTTGTGGCCTGAGCAGTTGCACTATTGTACTTAGTAGAAACTGTGGCTAGTACAAACAGCAAAGCATTTGTGTAGCTGTGGAGCAGCATTTTGATAGATTATCATACGCTCTTGTATCAGTACTGATTGTATACAAGTAGTGATGGTTTGATACTATTCAAGACTAACTAGACATCACATGATTTGGTTTATGAATAATGATGTTGCTTACATACACATGGTATTCTGGATTGTATTTATTCATTATCAATCATTAACACCCTCAAAATTGGCTGAATGGCTTGAATATTTATATTTCTATAAAACTGGATGTCAGTGAGATAGTTCACATAGTCAATAACTGATGGAGGAAGCTATTAAATTAGATGGCTATTGATACATGTATGCATGTTTGATAACTAGTGTAGTTTCATGCTGTGTTGATACAATGCATGTGTGGACATTCACTTGACCCTTTCTTTCCTTCACCACTCACACACACACACACACACACACACACACACACACACACACACACACAGTGTACTTATCGAACTGTGTTCTCAGCTTTCACAAACACGGGATGCAGGGCAAGTCATTGTTAACACAACAGGTAAGATAATATAATACAAGGAGTGAGCTCGCTTCGCTCGCTCACTCCTTTATCCCTGTTTTATTATTGTGCATGTGTGGTCGACGACCTTTACCTATGTATTTGTGCGCATGCGCGGAGGCCAAGCTAGCGCATGTGCACATCCTATCTAATCATGTGACTTTATCAATCAGCTAGCTGAAGAATTCGTTACTTGTGTTGTAGCTTCGCTCGCAAGGGGTCCCAAGAGAAGACGCTTAGAATAGAATCGCCTCCCTCTGGAAAGCACCTATGGGCAACATCAACTCCAGAATGTCACTCTTTCGCATTTTCCAGGCCATCATATTATGTAAGTGTACAGTTCAGTCTAATTCTGCCCTGACATTTTTTTGAAGCAGCTCACTTTAGTGGCTGCTGGGCCATAGCCAGCCGTGTCAATGGGCTCTAAGTCCAGTGACGCCGAGAAAGAACATTTTTAGCTCGGGTCGAATCACTTCCGGTCACCTCCCGCTCGTACACACGCATGCGCAGACAACTATAATCTTAGTATAATGATATACCTCTTTTAGTGAATATCCAACCAAGGTCTTGAAATTTATGTCATAACTGTTACAGGTGACAGCTGAAGTTGCAGATGGATCAAAGGTGTTTCGTTTATTGGGATCATATGGGTAAGGATAAAATCGTCAGATGTATGTATACTAATGCTCTCCCCCCCCCCCCCTCTCTCTCTCTCCCTCTCCCTCTCTCTCTCTCTCTCTCTCTCTCTCTCTCTCTTGCTTTGCTTGAATATTTTAGCTTTTATCACTATAATTATTTCATTTACATATAGGACTATTATTATTGAGACTCGTCCACTGGTTGATCAGACTGCTCCATCCAACATCTACATTCTAGTCTCAGAAGACTCCCCCGCACAATAATGACTGACACCATCAACATCTACATGTTGGTTTGATCATAATTATTATCTGCACTACTAATATTAATGATTTATTACTAGTATGCACCCTTACACCCACGTCTGTATTCAGTATACCATCAGTTCCTTTTCAAATAATTATTATACTATGTGTGAGAATAATTTATTTTTGAGCTGTAAGCTCCCCTTGTGTAGGTACTAATAATAATAATGAATTATTTTTCGTTATCTTTAGTGACATAATTATTATGCTGTAATTACATTTATCGTAGCTTTTTGCTTTGTAAGATTTATTCACATCCAAGAGTTGTTACATGTGATGTGTTCTTACCTACAATGTAAAGAGTTAAGTACAAATAGATAAATTATTTTCGAACTCTCGTATTATTTTTCTAGTTTGTCGTGTGTTCAATTTTGTCTTTCAACAAGTGTTGCTTAATTTTAATAGTAATGGTAATAATCATCTTTACAATGCTGCATGCATGTCATGCCAAAGATTTGTGAAAAATGTATCTATGTAGTCATGCATGTGTTGGTCGATTTAAGATCACCTGAAGTTCAAACATAGTAACCTAATACTAATGCAGAAAGTACTAACACATGCACGCACATTTTGGAATTTCAGTCAAACCTCCAAGCAAAGGACACTTTGGGGACAATATAAATTAAATTCAGCTGTTTTAATTTGCCCCTTTAAGAGTGCATGGTTGTCCCCTTCTCGCAGGTTCCCAATGAATAGAAACTATAGGGAATGGTATATAACTTGGGGACCCCAAATAGTGTCCCCTATAATATTATAGTCTAAAGAGATCATAATAGTGTCCCATTCTCAGAGGGTCCTTTATTAGAGGTTCGACTGTAATAATTGTCTGATATATACTGCATGTACCAAAAGTACCTTATACATAATAATTAATTTTATTATTATTATTCATTACATGACATTGTGTAAAATAATGTACTATCAGATTCGTAGATTCTCACACATGCACACAATTATCACACAAATCCATGACATTGTACGTATGTATAGCAATTATTAACCCTCACCACAATGTGTAGGTGGAGGGTTACTGCAATTTTTGTTCGTCCGTCTGTCTGAACCCTCCTATGTTAAAATTTAATTAAGGGTCGTCTGAGAGAAAGTACGTATTCGAGGTACATGTATACTTGGCATAAAGGAATAGTGCAGTGGACATGCAGTATAAACAGATCTCGAGAGCTAGTGGCTCTCATGAAAGTGCGTGAATCAGTTCAGGTATGTCACAGAGGCTTTCAGTTTATAATAATAATATATTATAATAATATTGTTGTAGTGACAAAGCCAGGTGCCTTCCCCTACTCCTAGATCATGCACCGACTCGTAAGAAAACAGAGTATGTACCAGAACCCTGCATGTTCAGGTGCAGGGTATAATAATTATTATGTAGTTACTCCTGATATTGATCGAGAACAGGCATACTAGTAATACATAGTGAGCCACTCCAGTGCATTCATTGTATACCTGTGCTCTAGCTGCCTTATTATAATAATTATTATTACTGGTATGCTTAATGTTTATTATTTCCAGGGCTGCCAGTATCCTCCATGATTTTCCATGTAGTCACAAGCATCATTATCCACTGGTAGCTCGCTATAAAAGTGGTAGCCTTGGTCCTGCATGTCTCTGGGCTCGTTCTTGTATTTATTGTAGCGTTTCAACATATCATCCAGTATAGTGATCTCTGATTTTGATAGCTCATTTTGCTCGCTTGGGTCATTGATGATGTCGTATAGACAGTAAGGGTCACAGTTTGGACCTTTTGTGCTCTTTATGCATGGATATTGTAGAGGATCCCAACTCCAGTATTGCTGAGCCCCTATTATTAACTTATAATTTCCTGCAATGATGGCCCCTGTACCATTGAACTCGTACCCCAATATAAATTCTTCGTGAGGAGTTGTAGTACTTTCTCCAGTTATGATAGGCCACACATCGAGTCCATCTACTGGGAACTTTCCTGGTCCTGAATCAGAAGGATCTACTCCTGCTAGCTTGCAGAAGGTGGTGTACCAGTCAGCAATGTGAATGAATCCTTCAGATTTGGTCCCTCTTACCTTCTCTGGTAGCAGTCCACCGTTAGCAAAGGCCAGTGCCCTTACCCCTCCTTCAAAGAATGTCATTTTGCATCCCTTCAGAGGATAGTTGCTTCCAGCATCAATCGCTCCTCCATTGTCAGCCGATACTACCATAATCGTGTTTTTCCACATGTCTTTCTTTTTCAGTAACTCAATTACATGGCCAGTTAGATTGTCAGCCACACTGATCATAGCTTGAATCACACGTTTTTGCGGACACGTTGATTTTATTGGGTAGACATCTAGCCATTCTACTGGTGCCTCAAATGGATCATGGACATTGTGTAGAGGGAGGTAGAGGAAGAACGGATTATTTGGATTGTGTCCAGAGATTATGTTTGTAAGATCTTTACGATAAATGTAGGCATCGTAGCTTCCGTTACGAGAATCAAAGGCTTTATCCTTCCAAAAGTCTGTAGCACAGTCTCTGGTTTGGTTCATGTGGTCCTCGGCCCCAGTTAAAAATCCTGATGATGTGTTGAAACCACGATTCACTGGTAGGTACTCTTCACTGAAGAATCCCTCATGCCACTTGCCTACAATGTGAGTGGAATATCCTGCTTGCTTCAGCTTAGCTGGTAGTGTTGTCATATTGATATTGAGTCCTAGTGGGACTCCAGGTGGATCGATATTCCACTGGTGAACATGGTGAGGCCATCGACCAGTCAAGAAGGAAGCTCTTGATGGAGAGCAGTACCTGAAGACATAGTGTCGATCCAGAACGAGTCCAGCACTAGCCAGCATATCGAAATTGGGTGTCTTTATGTCAGGATTACGAAAACCGACATCGGCAAATCCCCAGTCATCCACTAAGATAAATACAATGTTTGGTTTTGTGGGTTGAGCTGTCACCAGAACCACTACTAGCAAGAAATGTAGAACCACAGATACAATATACAACAGCATTCTTGCTTTGAGTCTTAAACTTTGACGCAATGAGTAGCTAGAATTCAGCAGTGAGCTGTGTATAATATCTAGTACATGATTATAGCTAACTGTATGTGTGGTAACTTATTAGTACATATTATAATATAGCTACAATATATCATGTGACGAAGTAACATTCATACCTATAGGTAAAGATCATGCATGTCATTGTGGTTTAACTATTCATTGGCAGTCATTGGCAATAATAATCATTGCTTATAATTAGCATAAGTATATACTCCTAACATGTGGATACAAAAAAATTTCATAATAATTATTATTATCAGCCTCCTATCATAATAATTACATTGCTAGCCAGAAATTTTGGTGAGCATAATAAAATTGGTCCTATGCATCCAGTCCTGGAAGGTTTTTAACTTTGGTGATCTTTACCTAACTCAAATCCCCAAAATTAACTATGTAGCTACTGCCATGGGGATGCGATCAAATTTTTCATTAATAATTATTGCTGAATCTCGATAGGTATGAGAAAAGATTGTTCTAGCTGGTATCAGCATCAAATTCAATACATGTTTTATATTATGCATATTGTATATATATATTATATTTTCTGTCGTTTGAATGCAGTGAATCAGAAGGAAAATATTCTCTTATCGTTTCTGTGTATGCATGCATGCATTGTGTCTGGGAGATAATTATTTGTTGTCACATGCAGTGGAGATGCTGGTTATGTTTTTGTGTGGCATGCATGGACGGTTTGGCTCAGCTGGTGGATATTTAAAGTGGATGCTTTGAGTAGTAGTCACTCTCTCGGCGACTCCTATTTGCAGTGCAGAGCAGTTTTTCCTAGGTATGTACATGGATGCTAAATATCAGTGCATTGACTGCCCCATGTCTGTTTGTTTGAGTATCACATGCAGCTCTAATTGCAACTTACTGACGGAACAGAGCTGAGCAGAGATCCACCTGACCGGACTAGATCTACACTCTAATGGACAGAACTCACCCCTTTTTTGTTACCAGGGATGTTGTAATTCTTTTTCTTTCCGGGCTTTTCCCCTCTCACAGTTTTTCCTTAATCAAAGGTTTTTTTATGTGTGAGAGGTTTTTTTCCCATGGGTATATAGTTGGCCACATACCCTAAAACTCTGTGTACAGTCTGGTACACAATTATGTTTTCATTGGCCCATCCCTGCTTATTCCAGCTACTAGTAGTCATTTTATGTAGCTGTTTGTATGTGATAGTGTGTTGATGTTGTTGTTGTGTCGTTGTATGGCGGACTTTTTCTGCACTCTCTGTCACCCGATACCCAATTATAATTGATTGTGAACATGTCGGTGAGTGATTGCATGGGGTGCCATGCATGTAGTGGGATTAGATGAGAGCATACAATGTCATAATAATATGTGTAGCAACACTATAGTGCACAATTACACCAATGATCATAATAAGATTAAGACCAGCGCTCTAGTTATCACACACAGTAGCTAACTCTACTGAGTCGGTGTAACCTCCCACTACCATCAGTCGATTGTCAGGGAGGACAGCTGTGAAACAATCACATCGACCAGTTGTCATGTAACTGATGATTTCCCAGGAGTTGGTAGTGGAGTTGTATATGAAAACAGCTGTTGTGGCTTCCCCTGATTCCATCCCACCAACTGCCAGTAATTGATCATGAAAGGACTCACAAGTGGACCCAGTGGCGGATCCAGGGGGGGTAAGGGGGGTGCAAGTGTACCCCCCTTTGGGCTGCATCTAAAACTAAGAAGTATTGATGATGAACTAAATGGAACCCCCCTTTCTGGCTATAGAACTAAGAAAACTCCTACTATGGCTCACCTTAGAATGCTTTAGAAGAAAATTCGTTCGAAAACAGATCGATTGGACTGGTAGGGCTAGTAGTTTGTATCAAAAACGATCGAAAATGGGCGTGGTTTTGCCCCAAAGTGGGCGTGGCTTCTAAAATTTTGCGCGCGCTTCGCGCGCAAGAGTGTACTACAACCCCCCTTTTAGAAATCCTGGATCCGCCACTGGGACCGTATAAAGGGTACATCAGCAATTTGTCTCCATACTCTGGCTTCGTCTTCAAAAGACGTTCTCTGAAATTTTGCTTCCAATGAACTTGGAACACAAGACTGGAGGAGGGCACTCACTGAACATGTGTATACTGATCTGACATTACGACCACCAATAACTCCACCCAGCATATGAAGTTGATCTCCACAGACTGTTGCTGAAAAACGGTACATTAGTCGAGGTAGATCAGCAGCAGTCAACCACTGGTGAGACTCGATATCCAACACTTCAACTGTTGACAGCTCTCTGCCACCTTCTCCCCGTCCTCCAGCTACTATTAGTGCAGTTCCAGTGCACAGTGAGGTTGTCAACCTTCTCTTTGTTGGCATGGGTGGGAATTGCCGAGTCCATCTCCTACCACTGCCTTTCTCAGTGAGGCTGAACAACTCATTGTAATAATTAGGGTAGGAACCACCCCCAACAGTGGTCAGACAGCCATTGATGACTGCTATTGAGCTGTAGTCGTGAACACAGTCTGGTAGTCGAGACCAGCTGTCACTGATGACATCATAGGAATAGATAGCATTGCTCTTTGTAATATACACCGTATTACCGTCCACAACAGTATCACAATCTCTATTCATTCCACATGGTGTCCTCTTTCCCTCCCTCCATGTCAGTTGGAAGCTGGTCAGCTCTTTTTCTCTGCTGCTGCCTTTCGTCTTTTGCTGTTCTCTCTGACTAAGTTGCCGTTCCAGTTCAACAATTCGTTTCTCAAACTGAGCTACCACTCGTTCACTTGCTTCTAGCTGCTGATTTACACGTCCAAGTTGTCTCTCTCTTTCCTCTTTTTCTTGAGCATTTTGATCATTTTCTAATTGTATCTGTCCAAATTGCTGATTCAAAAATCCAATCTGTCTCTCTCCTTCCTCTAATTGCCATCTAATCATGCTAATGGTTTGATCTTTTTCTCGTATTTGTTGTCTTAGTTGCTGAATCACCTTATCTTTGTCCTGAACAGCTCTAGCACTGTCTCTATATTTGGGCATTCCTTTCAGATCAGCTACTCTCTCACAAAGCTGATGAGCTAAAGGACGGTCACTGCCTTCATCCTTTAGACAATCAAGTGCGATTGGTAGGAGGGAGTGGTTTGGATCAACTTGGGTGATGTGGTTTTGTCGACGGTCGATTTCTGATACTTCAATCAAAACCGATTTTTTTCGTATCCCTGGATGATTTAATTCTACTCTCTCTAATCGATCTCCAGGTTTGGGGAATTGTTGTGTTAATGTCTGGACTATGATGACACCAAATGAGAAGCAGTCAATCTTCTCTGTGTACACTGGTTTATCTAGAACAGCTTCTGGAGGCATGTAGACATCAGTGCCTGGACACATGGTGCTGGTGAAGCAAGTTGCTTGAGGATTAATAACACCCAGCCTTGCCATTCCGAAGTCAGTCACTTTGGCTAAGATATTTCCACGCAATAGAACATTGTTGCTGGAGAGGTCTCTGTGGACGATTTTGTTAGAGTGGAGAAACGATAGCGCTAGACTAATATCGTGACAAATATTGACTTGTATGTGGTAGGGAATTGGCTGTGGGGAACTTTCCAGGAAGTGGGTCAAGCTGTCGTCCATCAGCTCCATTAGGAGTACGGGCAAGCGTGTCTCGGTGTCTCTGAACATGCCCAGGTATTGGACAATGTTGGGGTGTCTTATGGCACTCATGAAATCACACTCCTGCTCAAAGCGTCTAATGGGCAGTCTGTGCTCTCTTTGAGGGGCAATTTGCTGTAGTGCAGTCGGATCGAATAGAGTAGGGTGGATGATTTTAGCAGCACAGAGGAGGTGATCACATTTTGCTTTACAGACAGCTCCATAAGATCCAATGCCAAGGGACTGATCCTTGAGAAGTTGCACACTCTTGAACTGGTATTTTGGTACCTCAGCCATCATCAGCAATATAGTCTATAGAGGTAATATTATGATTGTGTAAAAAATAATACCAGATCTTGCCACTTTGTTAAGCACATGCGCTTATAACACGCGGCAGCAAGAAAATATGCGCTTAACACGAAGCATGCGCTTAATTAAAAGTGCTAAAACACGGTGGGGGGGGGGGGGGGGGGGGGGGGGCGTGCGTAAACAACGTGTCGAGGGTAGAAAGGCCTACAACGGTGACCAAAAGGCGACCAGAGAGCGTAATTCTCGACGTTTTCTTCTCCAGCCTACTTCTAGGCTTCCTTCTGGGCTCATGTAACCGATCGCTCGTCGTTCAGCTGGCTTGCTGGGCATATGCGCCTAACAAAGAGCGGTAAAGCTCGCACAAAAGTATGCGCTTAACAGCGAGCAGCGCTTAACAACCAGTTTCTACGGTAATTATTATAATATTTATTGTTTTTCCTTTGAGGTATGGCTTCATCATAGTAGCTATAATCTTTATCTCGATCGTGGTGAAAAATCTCATAGACTAGAGTGGACCGATTTCTGTCATTTTTCCATGAGTCACTCATGGGAAGGATGTAGTAGCTACACGTCTCTTTTAAGCGGCATAAACTTCCCGAAAGCTGAACTGTTATTAAAACTTTATGTTAGGATGACGATTAGTAATACTAGCTTCGTCCGTGCGTGGAAAACGACGGCTAGTTTTGAACGCGCAGTGCGCATGCGGAGTAGGGTTCGCGCCAAGATTCGCATCTTGACGGATTTGCCATTGTGTATAATACTCGAGGCTCTCTGTTATTGAGGATATTTTGCTCCTGGTCTCCATTCGTGGATTTTGATAAAAAGCGACTGTGTGTGTTTTAATAGCGCCACTTTTTCACTTTTTGGTAGCTACCTGACCCGACAATTCATCCGGACACCGGTATGCGCATGCGCATGTTTGTTGTTACGTGCGTGTGAGATCCACTTCTCTTCCTCTATTAAAAGTACGTTCCATTCCAAGGACTTCACATTCCAATGTGCCAAGTGCCGGTACATTTATCCATTAAAATTAGAATTAACTGACAAGGAACCCGTGATCTTCGCACTATATACATGTATTGCTTGTGTGAAAGGTCAGTGGCTACAACGATATCGATACCGTAAATGAAACTTCGGCTGGTAACCGTCAAATAAACCTGGATATAAGTGTTGCTAACTCGCTACCAATCAAAATTCAAAGTCGGGGAAATTGAGATGGAGTCAACTAGCGCGAAGCGTGTGGTTGGTTCGCCAACGAGTCACCAGGTTGCTGATAGAGATACGCCAGTGAGCAGTAGCAGCCATCACTCTGAACGGTTTGATGATCGGTTGACGTCACAGGTGACACCTTCTGGCATACTATTTGAATCACCAATGCTAAGGCTGTGTGATGATCAACATGATAGTCGGTAAATATTATAATTATACACTCGGCTAGCTAAAGCTAAAAAAGTATTATGGTTAGTACTGAACAAAGCGCACTAGTCTAAGAATAACAATGACTGAAAGTGTAGCTAGCTACAATACCAATTGTAGAATTAGCCCTATATTACTATGATACCGTACTCACTCTATAATAATAATTATTCAAAATTAATGTTCTAGTATAGCCAGAGAACGGCTAGCAGGTTTAATAAAAAAAAATTATCTTCCCAGTTCATCAATTTCAAGTTTTCTCATCCATTCTAATCAACCAAACAGCCACATGGCACAGCATAGCTAGCTACATGGCAGGAGCTCGAGATAAACGTGACTCTTCAATGCATTTTCATCAAAGAGTGTGGCTACCACATCTTGGACAGCGTCTGTAAGAGCAGAATGGTAGCTAACACAGACTCACTGTGACACTGATCATCATTTTGCGATTGGTCAGAGAGCACAGCAACACTAGTCTAAGAGCTATTACGACTGCTATTTCTTCATCGCTAGTGCTTTCTCCATTTTTGTTCTATCTATAACACTTGAACAAGCCATTGGCTGAATTTATTTTAACGCCATGTGAACGACGATATTAATTGTTTGGATAATAGAGCGAGTACAGTAACTAAACTCTATAGCTATATTAAGGGATTGGCAATGGAGGCTATATCATAATAATAGCTAAAATTATTGTTATTAGTAGTCTCGTGCATCACACCCCCTAATCCAAAGAAAGGAGGGGTCTGGTAACCATGCGTGCATACGAGTTGTTCTGGTGACAGGATTTGGTCGTGTCCAATCAGAATCAATTAAGATTTGATGACACTTTACTGGCGGCGCGCACGCAATACAGTTGGCCTCGTGTTATTTGTGGTTATCCATGACGTTTTTTGTATTTTAATTATTGCATTCTGATGGAACAACTAGCTGGTATACGCATGGTCACGTCACCAGACTCTCTTTCTAGATCTCTTGGGTGTGGCTAGCGAGACTATTATACTAGATTACCACTGCATGTCATATTATAGACTCCAAATCATAGTTGTCAGAATTGATGTGCATAATATGATCTTATTATGGTTTCAAGTCTCCCTATAGCTATATAATTATAGTAATATCTAGTAACTATATCAGAAACAGTGTCTGATTAGTAAGTTCCAATTATGATTAGTGAATTTTATGCCAATTATCACACAAAACTGAGCAAAAAACAGCACCAGAAAAGTGCTTGTCTGAAAAAAACTACTATATGGTTAAAAAAAATGAACAAGTGCAAATATTTGCTGAGGTAGTTCAAGATTTACTGTCCTGCTGCAGGATTTTCTTCAGGATGTATTATATTTCTGACAGTCTATCCAGCAGAAGAAACAATCTAGATAAATAAAAAGCACAATGGTCATTTTGATGTAGTTTATTCCATGAGTGTACAAATTTGTACAACCTGGAAGTGAATGTACAAATTTGTACACCCAGTCAAGGTTATAAGTGTGATGGGGTGTACAAATTTGTACACCTTCCAGAGCAGATGAATAATACTATAGCTAAAACAAACAGGGCATTCTGCCATTGTTGGTCATGCAGTTGATTCAGCAAACCTAGCCACCCTACTTGGTGCTACAATAGTGGAACAGGGTCATTAAATCAATCCCATGTATAACCCATGGAATTTCCTCTAATTTTAAGTATTCTAATGTACGACCCTTTTTTACTCAACAATCTGACGGTACGTAGTAGATTGAAGAAGTCCCCCCCCATAGCTAATATTATTGTTTTTATTACCGTATTTCTTCTAATATTCGGCACCATTATTTTACCGAATGATTTCTCTAATTTTCGGCAAAGGTCGTCACGCGTATATGCTATAAACGGGAATAGAATGCGCACGCAGACAGAATGTTGAATATTAACCTCTAAAAATTCGGCGAAGCTTAAGTTATTTTCATGCCGAATTTTTAGAAGAAATATGGTATGTGCAAAATTCTGGCCAGTCACAGACTAGTAATAATAATTTATTTCTGTTCTTGTGTCATATTAAATTTTATTCTGGGTACACACATGTATTAGTTTTAAACTATTGTGTATCCTATGCTAAGTTTGCATAAAGTATTATACGCAAAAAAAAAAATAATAATAATACTATGGCTTCACATACGCAGTGATAACAATTCCAATACATGATCATAAATGAATCCTGTCTATCTCTAAATCTCCACTCTCCAATTTTATCTCTGTAGTCAAAACTTATTAGCATGCTGCAACTCAACACTTTCAACAATAAGAATTAATAC
Source organism: Cliona cf. orientalis (assembly GCA_963930775.1). NCBI lineage: Eukaryota > Metazoa > Porifera > Demospongiae > Clionaida > Clionaidae > Cliona > Cliona cf. orientalis. The sequence goes on from OZ005692.1 coordinate 8,222,681, forward strand.
CCGGGATCCTATCGTTATTTAATACTAACCACTCTGATGCAGTCAACTGCATGTGTTCAAGTTTTGCCACACTTCTGCATGCTACATAGTACTCCTTGCCATGGCCTTCTTTGAACTTGTGTAGAGGACAAGTTCAGAATTACTATGGGAGCTAGCTAGCTATCGATATCATCAGCAAAATTATGTCCAAATGAATGTCTTAGCCGGGACTCTGTGCTAAGACTGTTAATATATTAATGGCTATTCGAAGCCTCAATTAATATCAGGAACAGAATAATTATTATACTGATTCTATCTGACTTATTAGTTTTTATGCCCAGACTAGTGTGAGAGGTTTTAATTAGTTTTTGCAGATGGCCTTTTTAATATTGTAACATTTCTAATTTTCATGGATGAGCACGTTTACTTAATGCCCATTACAACACTATAATTATTATGATTTGGAAAACAAATTCCATAATAGGATTTTCTGCAAACAGTGAATCAAAAGGGGATCCTTCCAGCTTATAGTTATTATTATTATTGACGTCGATCATGGCCAGTCCCAACTTTTTACACTTAATAAATATTAGCTACATGCACTAAGAGACGATCATCATCATCATACATATAATATTATTTTTTAATAGCTAATTATTATAATATGGCGGAATTCACACTCTCAAATCAGGAATGGGATCAATTAAATTAATCTCCAGTGTACAATCTCTTAGCACACACTGATTATGAATTCGCTCTAAGACTTGAAGCTAGAGAAAGAAACTGATTTGAGACTCAAATCCCCAATGTGCATGCAATGTCTTAGCACACTATCTCCTAAGAGATTGGAGATAGGGGATTCAAATCCCCAGTGTCCAATCTCTTAGCACATCATCTCCCAAGAGATTGGAGATAGGGGGATTCAAATCCCCAATGTGCAATCTCTTAGCACATGCACCATCTTCTAAGAGATTGGAGATAGGGGATTCAAATCCTCAATGTGCAATGTCTTAGCACATCATCTCCTAAGAGATTCCATGCGGATAGGGGATTCAAATCCCCAATGTACAATCTCTTAGCACAGTAGTGCTAATTACAGATTGGAGATTTGAGGTTTGAATCATCAATGTGCAATCTCTAAGCACAGTGTCCTAAGAAATTGGACATAATTTTGGGATTCCACAGTGTCCTATTGTAAGAGTTGCATGGACATTCAGGATTCAAATCGTCAAATTGAATGTGCAATCTCTTAGCACAGTGTCGTAAGAGGTTGGAGATTTGAGGTTCGAATCACTAATATGCTATCTCTTAGCACAATCAAACGGCTGATGTGCAATTGTAGGGGGCACAAAGATGGATCCAATCTTCCTTTCCTGAAGAAATTTATGTAGCATTTCATCGGCAGTAAGGATCAGGATACTGTAAAGTGAAATAGTGGCCTTCAAACTGCTGAAATCATCCATGGGCCAATTAAGCAGGGGCTGTCGAAACTCAGTACTATGTATATTCCCACTGACAATTATATCATTGTTCTATTCATAAGCCACTTGATCATAACGGATGCCAAAAGCTGCACATGTACCCATCTTGTGTTGGCAATTTAGAGCATGTCAGAGTGAAATCAAAATCATTAGCAATAGTATAAGCCTGATGCACCACCACCGTCATGCAGCAGCTGTTTTAACCACAATTCCTTTGGTACGCTAGCTATATTATTCTCATTATTTTTTAAACATGTTCGTTGAAGCTGGAATGAAAGTGATAATGAAATCTCATTCAATTTATTCTTGGTTTCTTTGAGGACCGTGCACTATAGATTGCATGGTTACAGGCTCTCTGGCTGAGGTTAAATAGGTCTTAACCTTGTACATATATTACAATTTTGTTCGATGACTATTGAGAACATACACTTGAGATAGTACAACACTAGTAGCCAGAATTAGCAGTATTACAATTTTATTCTTCATTGCTTCAGTGAGATCTAGAGATCTAGCTCAGAGTCACGTGCATTATTTGCATGACAACAACAGCTGAGAAGGTCTCAAGCATCTATCCTTTGATGATCTGCTTTAGTCCATGCAGGGATTCTCTCTATTATAATAATATTATAGCACTGAAATCAAAGAATAAGTCTATAAGAGTTTTGCTAATCTTTGCTGCTCATATCTGATTCATTGCATTTTGCACTTCTTGCAGCTTTTAAGCAAGCTCTGTTTTATCTGTAGAATATCAAAGGATGCATGACGATACAACCATAGATAGTAGAGTAGGGTGACCCTATACTCTACTATCTATGATGCAACAGAGTTAGCTAGCAAGTTCTATAAACTGCTGGATCTATATATAACTTACAGTAACTGTTGTAGCCATAATAATATTATGGTACATGGCTGCACTACTTAGCTACCTAGATTTGCACCGACTTATATATAGCTACCCATAATAGCTAATACATGCAACTTGTATAGACCATCCACAATTCATCGAAGGCACAGAATGCCTTTTTGTGCCTCAATAATATATAGCAACTTTGTTACAGCTGGTGATTCCTGCACAAATTATTATGGTTGTGTGCCTATACTCTATTATAGCCTCACAAAGTATGTACATGTAGGAAAGTCTTAGAGTTCATTAAGTTAATCATGGAATAATTAAGTGTCCATGCATTGTGGCATAATACTATAATAGTTCAGCAAGACGTTTCTGAGTGATTACTAACTGAGGGTGTTGCTTTTCACACGCACTCCTCAACTCTTCCAGCTTATTCCTTACAACTTCCTCTTGACTCCATTTCTTAATTTTATCAACCATGCGCTCAATTGCTGTCTTCAACTCAAGTATGAGCTCTTGCACCTTACTTGCACTTTTCGATATGCAACTGTACTTTTCCTTCAGTTGTTCATTCATCTCTACCATTTGTGAATACTTGTGAGTTGCCATTGACATTGATACTGTCCCAATTCCAAGCCCAGCAGCTGAAACTACACCTATTCCCACTCCTAGAGTGATAACAGCAAACGCTGCTGATGCAAGAATAGTACCTACTGCAGTAGCTTCAAGGACCCCACCAATAATATATTTAGCAATAGATCTACTTTTATCAGCTATCTGTGCATCCAAACTGTGCAGTTGGACCTTGCTTAGGGAGTCGTTGGTAATTTCTCCGATTATGGCGTCCAGACTGTTAATAGAGGCGACAGCATTTTCCACATATTTCAGAAGCTCTTGAAGTTGAAGAAGTACTCTTGCTTGATTAGAGTCCAATTCCTTGGTTGCCTTGGAAAACACTTTATCGCAGTCTGTCTGACAACTGACAGCAAATTGAATAAGGTGGTTGACGAAATTCTGAGCCACCTCGATGGCTGCTCGTGCTTTTGCTAGGGCCCCGGGATCTTCGGTCACGTTGAAATCTGGTGAATTTGGATCGCGATCGGTTTGACGAACTTGGTTGTGAAGGGTTTCGATTTGCTTGAGCATCTCGGATAAGCAGGGTTGCAGTTGGCTAGTATCAAGTGATTCGAACGATTTTAGTGCTGGCGTACTTATGTTTGCCATAGCTCTATCTAGTTTCTGTTACAAGTTAATATTATAAATAGATCGTAGCACGGTCTTGCTGCTCAAGTGCGGAAGGATGGAGGCCTTTTTTACTCAACAATCTGACAGGAGTAGATCTACGAAGCATTCCCTCCGATCCGTACCCATAACCACGCCCACTTACTTAACGCGTATACCCTGGCCGGTATTGTAGTCTGGCGGGCCCGCCGGGCAGCCACCGTGGAGGGCTGGCCCGCCAGACTAGCATGGCTTCACGAACGCAGTGATATAATAATTCCCGGGGCCCTATCGTTATTAGCTACCAATCTATAACCACTCTGATGCAGTCAACTGTATTTTGCCACACTTCTGCTATTCCCTGGCCTTCTTTGAAGTTCGTGTAGAGGAGAGGTTCCATGAATTCAGAGCTATCATAGCAGCTCCTAGAATAAATTTGAGAAGTATATACACAGTAAAAACAAGTGGATCATATTAAACTAATGTGGGTTACTTCATACTATACCTCCACATCATAGTTCTCATAATACTACTAAACTATGTCAAAGCCTTGCAGTTTGTGAAAAATAAACAGGCGTACCACTTGTCCCATGAGTATTTGTAGTAACTGTATCTCATAAACTGGCAAGTTTGAGATAGTATTTATAATTACAAGAATAATGATGGGAATTAATAATGTACCAGTGCAACTGAAGCAATCCACATTAGGTTAGTGTGATCCACTTCTTTTTGCTGTGTAGTGAGCTAGTTCAGTTATAGTAGCAGGTTAAAATTCACAAGAACAATATTAGCTAAGTTATAATAATAAGACCTAATACTGATGATAGTCTGATTTATAGCTAGCTAGCTACTAATGAAGTGAGGAAATACACTTTAGCCAATCTTCACGAACAACATTTTTTCTTTTACATCTTTTGGTCCAGTCTAAGACTTGAGAAATGTACACTAATCCTTCCTTTGACATTGTTTTGATGATATCTAGTCCATTTCCTTGACCAGGCGTCTGCGGGTGCCAAACATGTACTTTATTTAGAAGATCTGCTGAGCACTTTCGTCGACACATCACCTCGGATGGGAGGATACTAATCTTCATACCATTTCTCTCACACTCGCCATCAACTGCATCATTCTGCTGATGATAATGCCATTCCACAGTGAGAAAGGAGAGAGCATCATTTATCATTTGTTGATCATTACCTCCTTTCCATTTGCTTGCTCCTGTCCAGTATTCCTCTGCATGTATGATGTCAAAATCAATTATTTTTACATTTATAAATCATAATAAGTTTTTACCCATCATTCTATTGCTTCTGAATAGAATTGATCCAGCGCAAAGTGTTATTGGACCGGCACCTTTTGAAGCTACAATGCTGCTTAGTGGATACTTCTCGAATATTTGCTGCGTATCCTTTAATATGAGGGCATCTGAGTCGTAGTGGGCCACAGTAAAACCCCAGTGATTTAGCAGTCGAACAACAGCAAACCTCGAGTATGTAATTAAACGATGAGTGCTCAATTTAATACTTTTACTGCCATAAAGTGAGGTAGGAGGCAAAAAGATAGATCCAATCTTTCTTTCCTGAAGAAGTTTGTATAGCAGTTCATCAGCAGCAAGGATCAGGATACGATCAAGAGAAATATTGGCCTTCAAGACTGCTGAAATCATCCAGTTAAGCAGGGGCTGTCGAAACTCAGTATTCCCACTGACAACTATCACTGTTCTATTCATAGGCCACTTGGTCATAATGGATGCCAAAACCTGTACCCATCTTGTGCCGGCAATCTTCTTCACATCCTTCAAAGTATTTAGAGCGTGAGGGAAAGCAAAATCATTAGCAATAGTAAAATCTGATGCACCACCAGCAACTGTTTTAACCACAATTCCTTTGGTACTATTATCATTGTTTCTCAAATGTGTTCCTTGAAGCTGGAATGGAAGTAAAGTCTCATATTTGTTTTTCTTCAGGAGTTGTCTTTGAGAACTATGCACTATAGATTGGTTACTGGCTGATTTCTGGGGTAAAATAGGTCTAAGTCTTGCATTTCTCTGCGGTTCTGTTTGATGACTATTGAGAACATACACTAGAGATAGTGTAACACCAGTAGCCAGAATTAGTAGCAATTTATTCTTCATTACTTCAGTGAGATCTAGAGATCAAGCTCATGCTGAGTCATCATGCATCTACCACGTGTATTAATTGCTGCATGACAACGACAGAGGGTCTCAGGCAGCTATTTAATAAATTTTGTTAATTATGCATGGTAACACTTTTAGAGCTGTGGAATGATGTAGTTGATGTGCTTGTTATTAGATCATCATCAGCATAATAATTATTATTATTAACCCTCGGCGCATGCGCGAGGGTTACGGTATATAGTTGTCTGTCTGTCTGTTACCACGCTGGCTGCTACATACCTCGTTTGAGAGTCCAATTTGCGGTGTTGCAAGGTTCCTTATGGCGTTCCCAATTCATGATTTGTGTGGATTTCTCCGAAAACGCTTTGTTCGCCAGTTTTGGCGTCATTTGCCGATTCTAAGCTTCTTGACTTTGCCCGAGCTAGCGATAGCATGATTTAACGTATAAATAGGTTGCGCGCTTATATACGGTATAATACGTCAACAACCCTCAGCGCATGCGCGGTTGCATCAATCCCGCCGCTCAGTCCACCAGACGATCGTGGTTTCTTTTCAATTCTAAGGCTTAGCTACCTGTATTCTTGTGGTACCCTTTGACTTTCTGGCTTGTATATGCATGCATAGAATTAGCTACAGTGCTTGAAACCAAGTGAGTTGCGATAATATTAGTAGATATGCCAATATTGCTCAGTGTACTTCAGTCTTGTGCCAAGGCTTTGCATCATAGTCCTTCAAGTTAAGATGTAGCTAGCTAAGTCCCCAAAAATTCCGGGAGGTTGGGCTACAGTGAGGGAGGTTGAGTTGACGTCGACACCACAGTGTGGAGTTCGATACAACACACTAGGGTTGTTGCTGCTATATGAGCTGTTGAACGGTCTTGAATAACACTGCTGTGCAAGTAGCATACCTGTTTGACTGCTATGTACTGCAGCTAACACTTCTGAATCACTGCCTCAGAATTCCAGAAGCTGACTTCGTGCATGATTTTTTTGAAATTACTAGTTTAGACGTCCGCTCAAACACATAGCTATATTATACATAAGCTTTCATAGTGGTACACACACATGTTCACGTGTACATGCACATATGCACTAGCTATATTATATTATACAGTTCCTGAGGGCCAGAGCAAACATTCATACAGTTCTTGATCAAGAGCTAAAAACATGTTCATTATATCCATGGAAGTAATGGGCTAGAAAATAGCTGTTGACCATATGCAATCCCTCACTTTGTGTACCATATAGAAGTGGAATCTATTCTTAAAGTGTAAGATAAGCCCTGAGTTCTTTAGAAGCAATAAAGAGTTTAAAGTGCGTGCAATTTCTACAGTGTAGCATTTTTTTTGACAGAAATGGTCTAGCTAGGGGCAGTTTGAGCTAAAAATTTCATTTTTCATGTTTTCAATGCATTTTCTCATATGTACACGTTATTAAATTTACACAAAGTAAAATGCTTATTGAACTCCCTTCAACCAAACATTCAAAATGATAATGGTTGAAACTACTAAAAAATTTGAAATCAGCACCTTCAGTTACGTACCCCTAGAGCATAGAATGCACTGGAGAAGTGAGCAATATGAAGCAAGTTTAAGGTATCCATTAATTAGCAATATTTGTGTGCCGTAGTAGTTGAGTATGTGGTATTTATGGAGTTTCCCTGAAGCCCTGCAATGCCAGAAGTGGTTGCAACCCAACACTTTGGATACTGCAGTGTAGTACTATCTTTGCTGAAGCCTGTGGTGTAAGTTTGATGTTCGTAGCACATTGTAGTGTGTAGTTATGATCCCTGAAACTTCATAATATTTACATGTATATGTGTTCAGGTTTTTTTATAGGCAATTTTGGGATTCTGACATGCCTACTAGTGGTGATGAAAATCATCTGTGTGGGGCGAGCCTTTGCGAAAATCTTAAGAGTTCTTTGAAAGCACAAAAGCATGGAGCTGGTATCCCAAACTACAACAGTATGTCAGTCACTGAGTTGCATAAGTAGAGTAAATGATCAGATTTCGGACACCAGGTTGACTCGGACACCTGTGCAGCCGATATGAAAGACTTGGGAAAGTGATCTTGGCATGATTATGTACCTTAGCCCGTATGGGGACTGTGCCCTAGCAATGGATCTTGTTATGTACAGAGATCCTACGAGAATGTAGAAAATTTTCGAGAATTGAAAAAAAAAATTGAAGTAGCTATAAAACGAGATTTGAATCCACTATATTCTATTCCACACACAAGACACAATGACAAGAGCCCCAACCGCTACACCACCGCTGTTGTCGCTGCTGCCCATTATTTTACCCCTTTCATACCACTTTCGTTTGCGGATAGCTACTAAATTTAGTGAAATGGGTGATTTGCCTAAAAATTGTACCCGTGAAAATTAAATTTTGCAATAGTTTCTAATAAACAGAACGTTAATTTTGAAAAAAATTGTTTTGACGCAATCACGCGCGTGTATAATGTATAATAATATACGTGATATAGATGGGAGGAGCTGGGGGGTTTGGGGATGGGTTGCCAATGGTAGCAGGGTTAGTCTTTAGGGTTGGCTACCTTATAGGGCTACAATTATTTGCTGGTACAAATTTTAGTGGATTTCAGAAATAGCGCATTAACTTTAGCAGGTATACTCATTTTAGCCACGTGCCAATAATCTAATTAGGATCTCTGTACATAACGATTTCGCCCAGCAATCGCCATCAAAGTCCTGCTAGTACTGGTGTGGCAGGCTCAAATTCATGCTCTCCGAACTCATCAATGGTCGGACGCTTTAATTATTCATCGAACAGGCCGTACATCAATGTCCTAGGTCAACTTTTAGTGATCGTATGTGAAGTGCTCCCGCTGCCCGTCATGCGACGCGTTTCATGTTTAACTCCTGAAGCATGTGAGCGGTGCTGTGCCAACAAGCTCCAGCAGGAAATTTTCAAAACGGTTCTTACAATGTAAAACTGCTATTTTCGATAGTTTACAACGTATCCGACTGGTATATAAAAAAGTGTGAAATAATTATCGCTGTGGCTAAAGTACCTGTACCGGTACTGGAAATTTTGCGCTTCGAGTACCGGCAATTAGCCCGTCATAAAACTTAGAAAATTTTCTTAAGTGGGAGGAAAAAAATAAACATGATACCCAGAGTCATGCATGCAGCGCTAGCAAGGATGGTTCTGCATTTCAGTGCTGGTGCCTTCATTACACCTCTGATGATAAAAATACGATATGATAACAGATAGTGCATGGGAATAGCTAACAACATAATAAGTTATTAGTTAATGAGAAACATACACAGTATTATCTACAATAACAATAATGATGCAATGAATGCGATCATATTATTATGCACACAGATAGAAAAAGACGGGTAGCACATTAAAACTATATTATGTGCAGGAAAGTAGAGGACACCAGCTTCATTAAGTTCCAAGTTCATATAATAGCATTTTCCAAAGCAAATTGAAGGTCTGCTGCTACTTGACCTAGTTCACTGTCATTGAGAAGGTCATACAGACCCTTCCAGGTGGCAGGGTATTTGTCAGGAGGATTGTCTAGCCATTGACATAGCATTGCATGACAACATTCTTTATCATCCATCCTCTTAGACCAAACTTCAAGTAGCTGTCTAGAAATCACCAAGTTGCCAATATCTTTCCATTTATGAAGGATCCGAGATTTTAATCGGAAGTGACCAATCTGCGCTTGTTTAGGATCTTTATTCTTCAAGTACTTGATGAGAGTTAAATTTGCCCAAGAGGGATTGACTGTGGATGTGTTTGTCACAATGTGGGTGAGTGAAATGAGTCCCCTGCTAGGTTATCATAATAATGCTACATGACTGCATACATGCAGTGTCATGCTACAGAGTGTTGTAAACAGGGCTATGAGAGGTACACCTTGTAGCAATAAAGTATGAAAAAGGAGAGCACTGATTGTACAAACAGCACATTCACAATGTGCCACTATAATTACCCCACACGTATACACAAGGGATAAAGCCATCAGTTTGTCTGTCTGCTGTCGTTGTTGTTATCATTGTTGGCACAAGAATTGCCAGACCTCGCGTTCTAGGCATCGGTGCATGCTATAAGCACAACCAATTGGTAGATATCGGTGAAAAACTGGTTTGTACGTGCTTTGAATTGCTCCAAAAGGCTTACTAGCACCACAAATTGTGCATTTTCTGTACAGCATGCCCGTGATTTATCAATCACACCCACTCTACTGGCATATACTGATGTGACTGGGCATCTCAGTGTTGGAAAGGGTCATCAAGTCATAAAACAGCTCTGCAATAGAGTGTTGCAATACTATTATACGCTTAGTGGCTACAGAGTGTGCAGGGTATGTGCTCTACAGAGCTCTAGTATTTTAGTGCACTACATTATTATATATCCTACTTGTAACAAATACTGTAATCAGATTGGTTATTAAACTGAAGTATCCATCCTTCATAGAAATTAAATCATGTAAGCTCTGTAGGTAGAAAATTATATAAAATTTCTTACCTGTGGTTAGATTTGCTATCAGGTAGCAGTTCATTTATCAAGCTTTAGGCATTGTTACTAGAATCTAAAACTGTTAGATACTGCTTGGTTGGTTTCTATGAGATTTAGAAGACCATGAAGCTCAGTAGAACCATCCATTCGCTCAGGATTCTACATTGAGCTCATTAGTCTTCTAAATCCCATAGAAATCTTGTAAGCCGTGTCTACCTATTATACAGTGGAGCCTCATTGTTGCACTCCATGGAGGGCACCACTGAACTGCTCTCCATAATAAAGGAATTTACAAATTAATAAATATTTTTCTACAACAGCTTCAACTTTCAAGAATGTATTTCATATAATCAGTCATGATTTTAGGCAAGGGGATGCTAGAGTATACTTCAAGCACACAAATTTTAGCCACACCCACTTATGAACTGGACTCTTGAAGATCAAAGTTTGAACGAAGCATTCTAAACCTAGCTAGCGAGCTAGCTCAAGATTCTCAACCAAATCTGGGATAAGATTAGTTTTTAACTATTATTTTTTTATAGCAGCTAGCTGTGCTATGAACTATAATATCAAGTAGACCAAGAACAGAGGAGGATGCTCGAGCCCCTCTCAGCACCCCCACTGATGATAACGGAGTTTCATCATGTGACTACCTTGAGGAGCTATCTTGCAAAAAGGATTTTGCAATGGGCATATTTGTGTTAATTTTTAAGTTGTAAGACGTAAACTTAGAGTATTCTGGGTATTCTACTGTGATCATCCATGCACGAGGGTTCATTTTATCAAGAATTTTGTATTAACTGTGTTTGTTATAAATTAAAATGCTACCTGTATATAGTTAGCACAGTGACTACGGTTCATAGATCGAGATCGCCTACTTCTAGTTTAGTAGTCAGAGATACGATCACCTAATAATAGTATGTATACATGGAGGTCAAATAGTTTATTCTCACCTCTTATGGCTTTTTTATTCCTGTACCCCACAATAATAATGTACCTACATACTCAAAAAGTGGATGTGATTATCCCTACAAATCTTGTTTGTGCATTTTTGGCACGCCATTTCTACTTCATCTTTCAATTATACCAACTATTCAAATTTGTATACTAGTCTTATTATATATTGTTCCTTTTTTATTGCCCTCTGGGAAATTCAGGTTTTTACACCCTGGCATGTTCAATTCTCAATTTCATTGTCAATGGTTATCTTAATTGTGTTACTATGTCTATGAATAACCTCATATTTATGTGCATGAGTGTGTATGTGACCACTAGGCTAGGTAAGATATTTATGCTATGAATACAATAATATTTATATACAACCTCTGCTTGGCTCACATAATTCGTACAGTGCAACCAAGCAAGAGAGCAAAACTTTTAAAACCATATTTTTGGCTATAAACTACACAGACAGACCTACTTGATATCAAAATGGCCACAACAATCATTTTTATTGTGTTTTACAAAATTTCAAATTTCCCATAATATATAGCTAATACAGAAGCCACACATGTGCGGGCCAGTTTTCATATATTTTTCACTGATTTTGGATAGAAGTGGCTATATCTCGGAAGTGGTAAGGAGTCAAGACTTCACATTTGGGATTTAGTAACTTTATTACCAGTGCTATCAGCCGACCAAGTGGAATTTCTTAACTAGAACTAAATAGGAAAAAATGTGCCTAACATATTTGGCCCTCCGAAAGGGATTTATGGATGATATCTGGTTAGCAATGCACTGCACGACCTCTACGCTCATGTCAAATTAACTTCATATGGATATGAATGACTGGGTAGAGCGGACACTCCTAACTGAAAATAATACTCATTTAATGTGCCTAACATATTTTGGAGAACCATGTTATCTTATGAAGCCATAAAAATGGAAGTAATCATAGTTACATCCCATAATTTATATTCTATGTAGAGCTCATGTTGAAGAAGATTGGTACCAAATTTCAAACTCTAATCTATAATAGATTTTATTTTATGAGCCAAAACAGGCTCAAATTCTAAAATAAAAAAAGTTTTGCTCTCTTGCTTGGTTGCACTGTATAAATAATAGAAAATGTCGCTTTACCTTATCTATGCTTTCTCTCATCTGGATGCTGCTACCGCGTGATACATTTTTTTATAGTGCATGCATTACAAAACCTGATCACAGTTGAGGCCACCATATCATTATACCGTAAAGTCTGGTTAATAAGCGCACATGCTTATTAAGCGCATATTTTTTAATAAGCACATGCCTCCTTCCCGTTGTTAAGTATTGTTTAATAACCAGACTTTACGGTTGTAGATATCAGTCGATATTAAGGTGGTAGAGAAACAATGACTTATGCTATCATGCATCTACATCTGTACAGCATATATAATGTCACACAGAGCCTCGAGAGACCCCATGCACCGGCTACTGTTGGGCAGTGATGGTTTTCTTCACAAGACTGTTTATATACTATATACATACCATTACTGAGCATGTCCGTATTTGATGGCAGAACTTTACCAGTAGCTGATACTATTTCAATATAATGAAGAACTTCCCCCGTCTTTGATGCCAGGTTTATGGCATTGTGTGTGAGTAGATCAACAGCTTCTTTAGTAGCTTCTGTATCTGTATAATAGGCCATTACGTTAGTGAGATACTGCTAGGAATTTTCAATTTGTATTGCCATGCACATGAAGGATAAAGCTATTACATTATTATATAATTATACATCTAAAACTAGATGTTCTCAGAACATGTACCCTTATGTGGCATCTGAGTTGTATAGTATACGTAAATCCTCTAATATTAATGTCATACATCAAGAATCTTGCATACATTTTAAATCAGCTAGTTTTGCAGTGCTGATCATGTTTTTTCTCGCCTACTACAGAAAGGCAGTGCACAAATACCATAATATGGTCAGCAATAGAGCTAGGTGAAATTGGAAGCAATTACAGCCCTAAGCAATTCAAAGCCCTATTTTTTTAACAGTTTCATGATACACAATTTGTTCAAGTGCTCATAATAATATACACAATTCGCTTATGCTTTAGGTCTGTGTCAACAGATGAGAAACAAATGGATCACTAAGTCTTTATCCCTCGTGCATAAACATGGAGAAAAATACCGAAAAATTATCCAGCTAATAGTAAAACAGTGAAATTTTCATGTTATTCTCGTACTACCTTGGCAGAAAAATACAGGTACGATCGATTATAGCAGCGTATTAGCTAAATACAAGGGTCACTTTGCGCCTGGCACTGGCAGGATGGGTTATGAATGGTTAGCAGGGTTAGTGTGGGAGGGGCTAGGAGATCTGGGGATGGGTTGCGAATGGTTATCAGGGTTAAAACAGTTGAAATAACAGCTGCAAGCAGCGACAACGGTGGTGGCCGCTGAGTGCTTGGGCTGTTGTGTGTGGAACAGAATGGAGCGGGTTCAAATCTTGCTGTACACTTTGACTTTTTTCCCTGTCGAATTTTTTCTAAGTTTCGGCAGTTTGCATTTGTGTGGTAACAGGCAATAGCTACTTACTTTAGTCCCACATGCTTACCATATTGTCCTTTCCTGATATGTGTTGTACGAATCATAAGTTGCTTGGTAACAACAGGTAGTTGGTCAGCTACATCAAGCATTGCCTGAGGGATTTAAAACAAAAAAAGTAATTCTGGCACTATTTATTTCTAAACATAATCGGGTGTGCATAACAATAATTAAGAAAAGGGAGGGGAGAAGTGTGGTCTTAATTAGTTTAGATAGTCTTGCTCGGTATAATATCACATGCATAGCAGCTGCATGCATCAATCTGCATTAGTGCTCTACAGTACATGAGGTTTAGCTACATGCCCACAAGCGGCTAGGACTGAGGCCTCAAGCCTGTGAATATCATTATAAAGGTCATGACCCCCGCAAAGTGTTGTAACACAGGCCCATAGTGAAGTAGGATACTCTCCCTCCTCTCTTATATACTCTTGCCACCAGGGTATTGAACATTCACGTAGCTACATGCTGCAACTATAGTATAAGCTATCACCAGACAGAGGATCTATCAAGCTTACTTTAAAGTTAAGATCTACAGCGGTTAGTCAACTAGTTCACCAGAGGTGATGATGGTTCAACTTCTCTTATGGTTCTACCTACAGTCACTGCGGTCTTTGAATAATAATACCATAGAAACTGGTTGTTAAGCGCATGCGCTTAGCTATAACACGCGGCAGCAAGAAAATATCCGCTTAACAAAAAGTATGCACTTAATTAAAAGTGCTAAAACACGGTAGGTGGGGCGTGCGTAAAGAGCATGAAAGAAAAGGAGAGTAGAAAGGCCTACAGTGTGGCCAAGAAGCGACCGGAGAGCGTAATTCTCGACGTTTTCTTCTCCAGCCTACTTCTAGCCTTCTTTCTGGGCTCATGTAACCGACCGCTTGTCGTTCAGGTGGCTTGCTGGGCATATGCGCCTAACAAAGAGCGGTAAGGCTCGCACAAAACTATGCGCTTAATAAAAAGTACGCGCTTAACAGCGAGCAGCGCTTAACAACCAGTTTCTACGGTATGTAACAGACACAAGGACTCCCCCAACCCAAAGGGTTTAAGCCCATCAGTAGATAAGATTAAGTATCTAAAGCACTGCAGATCTAGGTATTTAGAATAAGATAATATATTAGCGACACTTCAAGATCCCTTTGATCGGCAAGAGGCATAATGTTATATAGGTCATGTCATTTCATTCAGGGAATTGTGAGTGTAGCCAAAGGATTTGTACTTCGTTTATAGGTGGCAATCAAGGTGATTTTAGAGGAAGGACTGCTGCCAATGGAACTTATGAGCCCCTACTACTCTATTGTGACATTGATAAATTTGATAACGCTGCAGACCAGGTGATCATTAAATGATATCTGCAAACATACTGGTATACTGCTCAACCTCAATTGCATGTCATTCAACCAGTTTATTTCTCCTTAATTTGCTTTTCAGTGTTTATGTGCTGATTGATGTGTGGTCATAGAAATTGAGGCAATATCAAACTTATAATAAAAATTTAATGATAGCAATTGAGTAGCTACACCTTTTGGTACAGGAAGTAAGTCCTAGAAACACTTTAGTCAAAATTATGGTCTGTTGTGCCATATCCGACCACCAATAACTGTAGTAGTAGGCAAAAGATTACCAGTTAACCACTGACACAGTAGGTAAGGCGGGGCTATTCCAATTGTGGGGTAATAGTGACAAATTGTATTTTGAATGGCTGCTTTTTGTATGACACAGGGGGCAATCAAACCTTTACTGTAGCATAGGATAGATTGGCCTTTGGACATGCTGAGCACCAACTGTGATTTCTGAGCTACCTGCATGCTCTATGGCTGACTTGATTTTAAATTTTCATGCTAAATTCACACAAAAATGGGCCTCCAACATATCGATGCTTACATTTTTACATTGTGAATATAGTATAGGCTATTGAATATCATCCTTGTCATCCTCATATATTTGTGCTGTGATGAAAGAGGTATTCAAACGCATGCAGTAGTACGCTGTTGTCAGAGTTGCCCTATCAGCAGATTTTTGACCGGGCGATCATTTCCATCCTCTACAATGAAGAGCTGCACGTTAATTTGCCAACAATTGTTGCACCGTGATGGACAGTAAGTAATTAATTACTAGCTGTATCCAACAACATACTAGGCATTGTGGGTGCTGTCCATAAATTGTGGGAGGCAGCAGACCAGAAAGATCAAAATTTATGTTGGAATTGTCCCACTTTACCTTATTGCATAGCACTAAGCAGGTGGACCTGATAGGCATGACTATTAAGAAAAGCATGAATTTAGCTCTGATAAATGGTTAGACCAAAAGCACAGAGAAGCTATATTTGGCAGTTTGGCCAAGCTTACAACTATTTTGATGCCAGATCTGGTTCCTCCCCTCCATCATACATGTATGTAGGGTAATGATCACCTTTTGTAAACCTTCTTCAGTACATGCTGATGCAAGTTCTCTTGCCATTTTTTCAACTTTTCTGCTTTCTTCAGCAATGCAGCAAGCAGAAGTAATTAAGGTATCTTTTGAATCTTCTGCTTCAGTTACAAACGTGCCTCTGTGGTTAGAATAAAATGAAAGCTTGGATAAAATACAATAATAGCATACATTTTACCTCATATGCTTAGCCATATTTTTCATTTCATTTGACATCCTTCTGACAGCTGTTGTCATAAAATCATCATCAACTCGTTTAAGAGAATCACATAATTGTTGTGCTGCAATCTGCATAATAATGAAATATTATCTCGTGGTGCATATGGTAAAAGGTCATCAATATTGTGCGCACATTCAATTCCGCAATCGCGCAGAGATATAGAGTTTAAGACCAACGTGACAAATCTCGATGCTTCAATAACAGAAATACAATTGACAGCGCAGTACAACTTCCAAAGTTCAGACTGGTTGAGTCATGCATGAAGTTGCTATATACAGTCTATAGGGACTACGTAACAGACTATATACACTAAGGTGCCTGATTTATCAGAAAAAGGAAGTTGTAAAATATTCATAGCTGGCGTGCCACAACGCGTCACACATTGTAATTGTGGTTACCCCATGCGGACTACTCCCCATATACTTCTATAGACAAAGGGCGCGGGCCCCAGTGCTACACTTAGAAGCCAGGCTGTTCAGTGAACTTTTTCCAGATTTCCAAGGCTTCATTCTCAGACGGTTTACTCAGTATCGATTCATAAATCTACCTTTGTGCTCATTCTAGAATGTCCATTACTGATTTGCACAAAATTCAAAGTTCATTCCAGACAGCAATTTGTCCACAGTCAGCAGACAAGATGGCTCACTATGAAGAAACTATTTACCACGAAGAGTTTTTGCTTGGACTGTAACTAGTGCTAGTACTAAAGTTTAGCCTGACTTGTGTTTAATAACTTAGCTATGTTGTACTCTGGAGGGAAGTCTGTCTAAAGTCATGAATTATTTGTTCTTTTAAAGTGTGTTTGGTGTTCACCAGGTAAGTCCAGTACTTTCCAGATTGTAGTTAAAGATAGTTCTGATACTTACCTGAAGGGCCTGGGTACGAGGCTAACCAGGGCCTAAAGGTACAGCTTGCCCATTACTGATTTGTACAAAATTCAAAGTCTGTCCTAGCCAGGTGCGGGTTGACCACCGTGGCCGCCATTGTCACTAGTGAAGACTACACTTCTTGATAATCTTGATACCACTAGAAAGCGCTTTTTGTGCTCCCTTCAATGGTACCTTTGACAAGGTCATAGCTTGTTCATAACAAAGGTTACAAGCTGATTAATGTAGCTATAATTTTTACCGCCAAGTGTGCGGCTTGCATATCATTAATCCCCATATACGTAGTACAAAATTCCATTTTCCGATAAAATGTATGGACTTCCGGTCACCTTAGCGTAGACTGGTAAGGCAAGAAGTTGGACCCGGCATACTTGTCAGAGAAAGTAACATGCAGCTTATAATGTCTTCGCTGGATACATGTGTTAGACACTCTACATACTTACCAATTTTTAAACCTCAGAATGAGGCCCTGAATTAGCTACCTCATAAACTAGAGCTCTCTAGAGCACAAACACTTGGTGCGTTGCATGGCATTAGCTATACAAGCAAGCAATGATACAATGGTTATAGTAGCGATGTCCAACCTCCAAGGGCCTCCAGTAAATCGAAAATATCTCAGCTTTAGCTAGGAGTACACTCACGGGAAAAATGCGCTGGATAGCTCACTGAATGAGCTATCTACTGACGCCTTAACCGTGCAAACCGGTTCAGCGAAACCGCTGCTAGCTTCGTTCTTGTTTGTATTAAGTTTCTATGAGGAAAGTTTAGGTGGGCGTGGCTACGTACCGGTTTTATCTACGGACACGTTACAAGCACCGTTGGATAGAGCTCATGGAGAGCTACCTTCTGATACTCGAACATTGATATTCCACTAAAATATAATCCGCGGAAAAATCAGTGAAATTTAGAGGTTGGATATCGCTAGTTATAGTACAGCGGTTATGGTAATTGTTCTGTGTGTCTGTCTGTCTGCCTATTTGTTATCACACCAGCTGCTACATATACCTCGTTTGTGAGTCTAATTTACAATGCTGTAAGGTTCCTTATGGCGTTCCAAATGCATGATTTGTGTGGATTTCGCCAAAAATGCTTTATTTTCTAGTTTTAGCGTCATATTATGCTGATTCTAAGCTTCCGCTTGACTTTTCCAGGTTAGCGATAGCATAACTTTACATATAAACAGAACGTGAGTGTGTAGCACGCTATTTTACGGTATGCATGTAATATCAATCCTCGGCGCATGCGCATTAGGCAAGATTACAATAGTTATTGACGCTGGTCATGGCCTCCTTCCTTGCTAGCTCCAGGCGAACTTTCGACAGATGAAGTCAACAATGCAGGTAGCTAGCTTCTTTTCAACTTGAAGGTATGTATGGTTAGCTATAGATCAAACAAGATGACTAGCTCATCACTCATCAGAGGGAAGCTGACTTGATGTAATCACCGCCATGAGTGTGGAGTTCAATTCAACATACTAGAGTTGTTGTTGCTAATGCCATGCAACGCCTGAGGATCTTGTGTTCTAGAGAGTGCAATAGCTAGTGCAAATAATTTTTGCAAGCTAGGCTATAGTAATATTATTATAGCAACTGTTACTATTAGCAAGGTTGTGTAGCCTAGACATAGAGTAGTGTAATCTGCCAATTACCAACATGTACCTACCGTATGGCCGGAAATTTTCGAGGGAGCCAATTTTCGCGGTTTTCGCGGTTGACTGGCGATCCACGAAGATTAAATCCGCGAAATAAAAAGCCTAAACGCACGATAACAGGGGCGAGGCCATCGTGGTGCATGTCACCGCTCACCTGGATTGATCTATTAAACAGCTGGTTTACTTCACACCAGTTCATTATTGTTGAGCTTCTTTTGCACAAATGTCTCTAGCCTCGATCATATGCTACTCTCGTGCCATTTCTCGATCTCTGCTAAGTACAAGTACGATCGATCGATCGCTTGCTGTTTTTTCAGCCGATTCCAATGAGATTTGAGCCGCGGCGCACGTGCAGTAAGAGGTGGAGCCGGACGGATATTGTGGGTGGAGCAACCCGGAACGTCCATCCGCGAAAAGTAGATCGCGAAATCTTTGAAGATGGGCCTTCCGCGAAAATTGGATCCCTCGAAAATTTCCGGCCATACGGTATTATCGACACTTGCCATACCGATTATCGACATAATAGTTTGGCAGATGGCCAAGTGATGCTGTTGGCGATACACACGCTTGCATGGACACGCCATCAAAGTTACATGTAGCTGCCAAACTTGCTAACTTGGCATCGATAGAACTTCATATGAGCTGAATTACCTTCTATTTAATCATCTCACTTTAGTTATGCCTGATTATTTAATAACTCAACTGGGGTGACTGGGTTTTAAGTCACTTTGGACTTTGCCTGTTTGGGGGGGGGGGGGGGGGGGGGGGGCTTCACCTTGGGCGTCATCCCTATCTGGGTTGTTCTTCAAATGTGACATGCAAAGCCTAGGTAGGTCAGCACCTACCAAACATGGAACAAAGACAGCTGCATGGGGATTGCACATATGTATGCCCCTTGACGTTATGGCAAAGTGGTAGTGTTATGTAAATATCCGCATGCGCTTGAATATGACGAACGTCATCAATTTACCCAGCAGCTTTCACTGGCTGGGTGAATGTAAGGTGACATGTGGTCAATACAACGTATGCAGTATCTGGCCATCAGTGTTTGGTTAAAGTAGTAAATGCCAAGCATTAAACATATACAATGTCATTATGTAGGTCATGTGATGGATTCAATTCATTGTCATGACAATATATAGGCTGATCCATCCACCGCTTGTAATGTTGCTACCTTAAACGTTGGGCATAGTTTGAGCATGTAAGGTACACTAACCTGGACCCTTTTCATGAGACTATATTATTTTCAATAATAATTATGTCATCCTATATTAGTTCATAATATTAACATACTTATATTATTGTTTGACGATACTGTGTTAAATAACTCACAATTATAAGGTTTTCAGAAGATTGTTTACTTTCTGAAGGTGGTGATGGACAACTCTCTCTCAGTGTGCATGTCTGCAAGATGAAACAGTGATTCGACAAGAATTCACTATTGGGGCAAGCCTAAATATACAACTGACAGTGTACGTAAAGGCATGTTCATCTTTTCATACACATATAACATATTACTCCATAGAGGATGCAACAGCTGGAGAGAACCACTTCGCAAATTAAACGAGGGTGTGAGGAGGGGTTGCAACCCCAAAAGGTGAGAGTTACGTAGTACCATCGATACTATATTATAAGTATAAAAATTGAAGCAAAAACAGGGTGGCACTAACAAAAAACATCAAAATGAGTGGGAGCTAGTGATGGAAAAGTAACACAAGGAGACATCCAATACTACATCATCATTTGAGACGTCACTGCTTGATTTCATCCAAATTTAATAATGTGATCCATCACTAACACTCTTGTTGTGGTGCCTTTTGTTACTACTATGTACCTCTATATACTTTTGCTTCAATTTTTAATTATGTTTATACTTGCTTTATGTTTTGCTAATTTTTTTAATTTGTAGACAAATCGGAACTTACACATATAATGCCACAGGCCAAAATGGAAGTCTCGCTAAACATGACAGTTCACACACTCACAGACAAGCAATGTTGTCTTGGGCTGAATATGTCAAGAATGCTGACAGGAATACTTTGATTGGAGATCGATTAGACAGTACAAGACGCCAACAAATACAGGAAAACAGACACTATCTGAAATCTATAGCAGAAGTAATTTTACTTTGTGCACGACATGATTTAGCTCTCAGAGGGCACCGTGAATCAATGGAATCATCAAATCGGGGCAACTTTCTTGAAATTCTTGAACTTATCGCAGGTCATGATGAAGTAGTTAAAGACAAACTTAAAAATGGACCAAGAAATCCATTTATACATCCCCAAACATACAAAACTCTCTAGTAAACATACTCGGTGATATGGTTAGAAATGTCATATGCAGTGGAGTGAGGGGAGCTGGATTTTTCTCCCTTCTTGCAGACTAAACAAAGGACTGCAGCAAGCGTGAGCAAAATTATCGATTGTGCTTAGATACGTTGATAATGCAGCTGTTATTCATGAGCATTTTCTTACATAATATGTTGAGGCTGCTAGTCTTACTGCTGACAAGTTAACTGAGTACATCACAAATGTACTTAAGCAATTTAGACTTGACCCACAGTGTATGGGTTCTCAAGGATATGATGGTGCCAGCGTAATGAGTGGTCAGTGTTCTGGTGTGCAAAAACGCATCAGGGAAATAGCTCCTCTTGCGATATACATTCATTGCTATGCACATACTCTGAACTTAGTATTAGTGGATTCCGTAAAAATGGTACCATATGCCACAGAATTTTTTGCCTTATTAGAACATCTGTATATGTTCATATCTACCACTAAGGCACATGCTATTTTCATGCAAAAGCAGAGTGCAATGCATTCAGATAAACAGCCACTCCAGCTTCAGAAACTTTTGGATACTAGATGGGCTTGTAGATATGCAGCAGTTAATGCTTTGTGTCGTACGTATGACTGCATATTGGCCACACTAGAAGAAATTGGAGATGGAAGTGATCATGCCAAGGCCATTGAAACTAAAGGTCTTTATTTTCAGATTGCTACTTTTTCATTTATACTCTCACTTGTAATGTTTGACAAGATATTATCATGCACCAAGAGTCTCTCTGACCAGCTACAGAGTACCAATATTGATTTAGCCCAAGCTGCCGATTTAGTCATTGCAACAAAATCCCTACTGGAAGAATATTGTGATGATACAATGTGGAGCCAATTTTATCAGTATGCAGTGAGCATAGCTGAATTGCATGATATTGAACCATCACTTCCAGTGAAGACTAGGCAAAAAAGATGTCCAAAACATTTTGAAGATGGTGTCATTTTGGATTCAAGAGAATCTGTATCATGCGATCAGGAATACAAAGTTTCTATCTTCTTTCCTGTCCTGGATGCTGTCATTGCGGAGATTTCAAGACCATTTGATCAGAAGAACATTGAAATTATGCATGCAATTCAAGCTTGCAATCCCAAGTCAGAAAAGTTCCTCTCCCCGCTGCACTTCGTCCTCTTATTGAGCTATATGATATCGACAAAGAATCAATTGACATGGAGGCAAAATTAGCAAAGAAAACACTTGGACAAAAGGAGAACTTAGAGCACATATCTGATGTGTTTAAGTCACTGATTCCATTGAAAGATGCTTTCCCTGAGCTAGTCAAGCTCATTAGAATAGCTATGACAATTGCTGTCAATACAGCTTACTGCGAGCGATCCTTTTCTGCATTAAAAAGAATAAAGACTTATCTTCGATCCACGATGTGTGAACAGCGACTGACTGATTTGGCTATTTTATCTATAGAAAGAGAGATTTCAGGCATGCTTTCACTAGATGAGGTTATTGACAGGTTTGCAGGAATAGATCAGAACCGAAGAATGTTATTGTAATTCCTTTTATACAGTATATTATTAGTTTTCTCTCTGTTGCAAAATTAATTTTGAGATGATATGCTGCCCAGAATGCACCAGAACTACTCTCGTAAGAGCTAATTTTCAAAAATTTCCTGGGGGGGGCATGCCCCCAGACCCCCCTAGTATGGGTGTGCTAAAGCACACCTTCACTGGGCCCCTTCAGGGCCCTACCAACATAAACTCTCTAGATACGCCACTGGCATGCAGGGGCGTACCCAGGATTTAGTCCAGGGGTTTCTAAACAATTTCTAAGTAAAAAATTTAGTGACCACACCCACTTTGAGCCATGCCCTCTAATTAATGGTCGCCGTTTTAGCAACTGTTGCCGAATTCTTGAAGATTTGCAAAGAAGCACAAGGAAAAGCACCAGAGAAGAGTTCTAAGCTAAGTTTTAAGAGATTTTAGTGCCTGCAGATGGAATCTGAAAACCGAGGGGGTTTCCTATAGCAGCTTAGTCATACTAAGATGATGCTGAATCTGACATACCAAGGAGGGTTTCTGGGCAACGACGAAACAACTAAGGAACGCCCCTGGCATGGATACATGTCTTGGATGCACCCGATTGCTTTGAACACACGACACAGGCGGAGAGAAAGTCTGCACTACAAGGCTCAGGATTGGTCAGAACTGTAGGGCTGTGTGGTCAAAGAAGAGTGACCTTAAGGTACCATTTAATTGCGTGGGCGTGAGCGTCAGGAATGGCTAATTCAATTAGCGAATCGTGAAGGGGCGTGGCCGAAGAGGCCATACGAGTGCTTTTGGTCGAAGGTGGGCGTGTCCAGAATCGGCCAGGGATGATTATGCGCATGTAATTAGCGACCGGAAGTGGCCCCTGAAGAAAAGGCCGGTAATTGCCCACATCAAAGCAAGATCAAAGCATTCTTTCTTAACTATTAACCGCAACGACTTAATTACACACTAAGTAGAAAAAAAAAACAATATTTTAAATAATTAATTCAGGGGGGGATTGGGAGCACTTGGGGACATAATTTTTGTACGGGCACGCAGAATGGATTAAATCTAGAGATTTGACCTTTAGGAATTTTGATTCACGCCTTAGAATTAAAGTTACGGCCCTTTAAAGTTTTCCCATATATTTGTATAGGGAAGCCATGCGTTTGCAATGTTTTCCGCCCACGCGCTACGTGAAAAACGGGGAATACCCGTGGTGTGCGTTATTTAGAAAATTTCTCAAAATTGGAGTATAGGTTGTTTGCTTGCTTTGTATGGCTCTATTGTGCATCCTAGGTGTATTATGTGGTTTTCTGGACAATTTTTTTCTGCTTAGTGTGCACGCTAGCTTGAAAAAAAAAAAAAAAAAAAAAAGCTTATTAGGCCTAATTAAGCGTGTGGGCGTGTTCCTGGCACTGTGTGGAGTGTGTGCGTGTGCGTTAATGCAGGTTTTATTGCTTCCGATTGGGCGTGGCTCCACGGGCCAGTGCTTGGACATCGGCGCCTGGGACTTGGCCTCGGCGATAGGTGGGCGTGTCCCGGAAGCGGTGGTGACCTTTGAACCCCGCGAGGAGGCTTTGGGGGCGTGGCAGGAGGTCAAAGGTGAGGCCATGTCTGTTAATGAGGCACTGTACGGCGGTGCGATCGAGGGGCCTGTACGGCTGGACGGAAGCCGACGATGGTTTGAAGCGGATGTGGTTGCGATGACGTGTTGTTACTCCGCCCACACAGGAAATGAGGTGAGCTCTTGCGTGGGCGGTGTGGCAGAACGGCCTCCAAGTGTTTGTATGTGTTTTGGCCTTGAGGAAGCTGTGTGTTTTAATTGGGATTGATTGTGGGCTTCCGGTGGACATCCGGTGGTTAGTAGGCACTTGATTGAGAATGGTGGTCCTTGGGGAACAGGGTGGGGCTGTTTTGGGCGTGGCCTGGCCCCTCCCTTCCGGCTCGGCTTCCGGTCCATGGAGGATATTAAATGAACACTTCCGGCTCTAGCAGCCACACCCCTGAGACCTGTGCAATTAAAAGGGCGTGGTTACACAACATGCACCTCACTAATGACTTTGATGTGGTTTAGGTATCATATCCCCCACCTCACGCCCACGCAATTTAATGGTACCTTAATGCCTCAGAGACGCATTGTAGAACGACTGGCGCGAAAGTGCGGCGCATTTCGAGAGGCCTGCTGAGCAGGTGCTGGTGCTAGCTACCGAGCCTCGAGGTAAGCGAGAGGTGAGGTCTGTTCTTTATCATACCTGTCAATAATCCAGTAGCAACGTTCTAGCAGAGCGAGAATATCGCCATTGCTTACCTCGTTGGAGCCACTAGCACATGGTACTGATGGGCAGGCAGTATACTGTTTGTGCATAGACTACATCCCTATGATTTGTGAGCATCTAACTATGAACTCATAAAGCTAAAGGCTGGCATTGTGCTAGCAGGAAGCAGTTGATCGTTACTTAGAATTTGATTCATTGCCATACTTGAAAACATTTACTGAACAATGAAAATGGCTGAAATTTTTTAACCGAATGATATGAACAGTAGCTCGAGGTGTTAATGTGGCGCAGAGTTAGCTACACTGTCGCAAAACGAAAAAAGAATGCAATTTTTGTCACTCTCAGATTTTGTATGTAAATGAACTTTTCTGTCCATATCGATAGATTTTGTAGGTGTAAGATCACTCATAGAATAATAATATTATGCTGGTCAAAGTCAGAAGTTCTGAAACTGTTCTGTTCTTGATATATTTTGTTTTTGTAATGCATTATGTATACATATTGCCTGGGCCATCCCTACTTCTAGTGTCTACTGGCTCTATGATTAATCCATACATACCGTATTTATTTAAATAGCAGGCCATGACTACTATTAATTGCAGGATTGCAGCTACTAATTGAGGGAAGCTTTTATTAGAGGGCGGCTTTCAAAATTTGCCAGGAGCGTTACCTCTTATCGTTAACACGATAGACTAGTTTTTCAGGATTGTTTTTCGAATAGTCGATACAATTATGATTGAAAAAATAAGCATGGCTTGTGATCGGGGTAACACCCAGGGTTTGCGCATGCATGCAGCTGCTATTCGAGGATGACTACTGTTTCCTTTGAAAAGCTCCATGTGTGGGTTTTAATTATTCGACTAATTAGGATGCGGCTTCTAGTAATTTTGAATAAATATTAGTAGTATAGTGTGAGTTCTATAACTACTCTCCAAAAGTAGCTGTGGTGCAGTGTGAGGTTTTGCACTCGTTGGAATGCCCACAGTAATGTGAGGTAAAAAAATGTGCTTGACCTTAATTATCCTACACGCATGCGCAAGGGGTAAAGTAATCGGTTGTGTCCTCATTGATATTAGCACAAAAATCACCATATCTTGCAATGTAGGTGTCTAAGCAACTCATAAGCACAATGAATCAATCAAATTCGGCAAAAACTGGTTTCAGCATGTGTCAACTTGAGGGCCACGAGCATCACAAATAGTACCCTTTTGGTGGCCACCATAGCCATGCCTATCGATGTGCCTACTCAATGCATAATGCATGCCCATTGAGCTTTCTGCTCATGCGCACAATTAAGTGGCCAACTGGTAAAGATCATCGAATGTTCTAAATAATGCTTGTGATCATCTACAGCACTACCTAGCTAATATCCGGATCCGTTGATTGGAGTCTGAAACCAAATCATAATGTAAGACAGCTAATTTTTGCAACAAAATAATAGGTATACTGTATAGCCGGAAAATTTAGTGGGGAATTAAATTTTGGCGGTTTGGCGGTCTATATCACAACCGCGGTGCCAAATTTAAATCCGCCAAAAATTTCCTACTAGAATATATAAGTATGGCGATCCCGTACCAAACCACCAAATTTAAATCTGCTAATATTCTTGCAATAGCAATTTGGGGCTCAACCGCCAAATTTAATTCCCGCCAATATTTCCGGCTATACGGTAAGTTCATATCTTCCTAGGCCTGGGTGCAAAGAGTGCTTTTTGTCACCAGGACCTCCCTCAGTGTACTTAAGGCCAGGTACCAACTGGAAACTACTGCTGAAATAGGCATACTTCAAAGGCTGGTGCTGCCTCTAAATAAAAGGATAGAGGCCTCATCATGCTGTTTAAATGAAGGACTAACTCAAGTACTTTGATGTTAATAATTAATCAACCGCAACCAATTAACTAATTAAGCGCTATGCACGGCGTTTAGCCACATCCTCTAGATTGCTAAATCACCAGTTCCAACCTTGAAGCAGCAACTTTCAGCTGACCGTAACTATGAAGTAAGAAGCCTAAGACAGTGATCTAAACTTTCATCAGAGGGATTGTGAAAATAGCATTCTGGTCAAGTTTTATTCCACGTAGACACTGTTTTTGGAGTGCTGACGGCCTAATCTTCTGCATGTTAGTTCAAAACGAACAAACTTATTCGTAATCTCTCCGACAGATTCTCGAAATCCATCCCAACGATCACCTTCTTGCTGTGAAATGTTGGGTGGAACAACCCTGGACGGCTTTTGCTGGAGATATTGAGCTCCAATCTGCAGCTATGCGGCCCCAACACCATGGCTTGTACGTGCTCGATACGATATGACGTCATAATACAAGTGCTAATTGACCACAAACATGAGTGATAAGAGGCCGTTAGTTGGGCGTGCGCTAAGAGTTCAGAACTTGGCCTTAAGTACACTCTGGCATGGCTGACACTTGCCTGTCCCCCTGATAGACCTCTTACCTTCACTGCTAGCTGAAGACCTTCCAGCTCCAACCCTTGAGCCTTTCTTGGACTGATCTATACATCTCCACGCTTGCATATGAGAGTCGACACATGCATCAATGACAATAGGTACAAGATATAGCCAAGAAAAGCAAGCATAGGGATGTGATCATCCCTATAAAATCGATCTTGTTTTTTGTAAAAATAAATTTGCTGTAAATGTTACCATGGCCAGTGGCTATCTGCCTGGCATTTGGAGGTGATCCAACAAAAATTACTTCAGAGATCAGCTGCTGAAATGCTTTGAATCCAAGAAACTCGTCCAGTTTTAGCTATTGTATTATATTGCAGGTTACTTGTCAATGGGATGTTGTACTACTAGAGGCACAGCTTTCAGGCTAGAGTTCCTGGTAGAGTAACTAACTACTACATCCTCTGGTTCTGGTTCTACTTCATATTGTAATTGGAGAGTATCACATGCAATTGCCACCACAAGCTCTATTTGGATAGTGTGAACGCACACCCTGGCCAAGTGCATCCTGCATGACTGGACACGATATTTCATCTCCTGATCATGAGCCAGTGCTAGCCGCTCAATCCACAAAATAAGAAACATGCGTACATTGAGGGATTATGAAGATCTCTTGTATGTTTGTGGAGAATCCAAAGAATTTGAAAGTTGATGTTGGTTATTTCAAATTTTAACAGCAACAAAAAGCTATTGATTAACCATTCACAGGACCTGTGTGATTTTTGGTCTATTGTCCGTACAGGTGGATGTCTAACATTTTGGTGCATTGGCATAGGCAGATGATACTCAGAAAAGGGGGCTAGTGCTAGCTGAGCAAGTTGTGTAGAAATGGAGGCTAACTTAAAAGCTACACACATGGGTCTAAGCAGGGGTGTGTCCAGGAGGGAGGTGCTGAGCCAAACGCGTGCGAAGCGTGTGCGCAAAAGTTTTAGCCATGCTCCCAAAATGTTGACCATGCCCCTCACTAACACATTCTTGAAGACAGCTTGATGACAAAGAAGGCTGTTTTAGGCCTAGTAGTGACGAGAAACTGCCGTTCAGAGTGGGTCCAGTAAGTTTATTGTTGGTCTTAGCTGCTAATTGTTATCACACAGCTACTATAAGTTGGCTGCTGTGCCAGATCTTAGGGGTTTGCTCGAGCCCCCTGAGCACCCCGCTGGACACGCCCCTGCTAAGTATGAGTGCCTTGATCAGAAGTGGTTGCACCTGGAATGCACACAGATATGCACAAGTCCCCATCATACTCTACATTTGGTGGACCTCGTAAGACTCCAGTTAAGCAGCGCAGCAACTCACAGGCGTCACCAACTCCAGCATCACGCACTATAGAAATGCAGTCTAATATTAAAGAGCTGGTCGGATTACATGATGTTGGTGTTCTCATACAGGAAGAATTTGATAAAGAATAGCAAGAAAATGGATAAATATTGAAAAAAAATTGACAAAAATAGGCTCTGTTGCACCACTCATTTGTACAAGACCCAACCCCGAGAAAACTCTCGGCTAGACTCTCACTCATACATCTTTGTATACACCCCGATAAAAGCTTGATTACATGAATCCACGCACCATATAGCACATACAGCCTAGATATATAGATCTTCTCGACTACTTTATTTACGCAATAAAACAATTAACAAACACACACGTTTCAGTATTGTAGCTACTTGTTGAGTCATTTTCATCATGCAATCACAGCTATCAGCGTATACTCAGCTTAAATGGTCACGCTTACTGTTGCTACTGCAACAACATATTCCATGTCAATGCGGTTGCACTATGCTCACTTGCCT
Source organism: Cliona cf. orientalis (assembly GCA_963930775.1). Taxonomy (NCBI): domain Eukaryota; kingdom Metazoa; phylum Porifera; class Demospongiae; order Clionaida; family Clionaidae; genus Cliona; species Cliona cf. orientalis. The sequence continues at coordinate 8,251,915 of OZ005692.1, forward strand.
CTGGGGATGTGCCATTATAATAGTATTGCATGGTAGGCTTTAAAATAGTTATACCACACTCTGTTAAGCCATTTTGCCCTCTGATAAATCCCATACAACTCCGAATGGTTTAAATACGTACAATCAAACCACGATGTAATACGCACTCTCATGCTGTCAACTCTAGTACCCATGGTTACAACCATACCCCAGATAGCTGCCTCAAACCATGATCACAGTGTACAGAGTGGGCAGTTGGTAGTTTCTTAGTACAGGCAGTGCCTTTGATCTTGCAGCTAGTCATAGTACAAGCACATCAGAGTTTATTTCAAGGGGAGGCAAGGGGGGGGGGCTTTTTCCCCCCTGGAAACTTGGTTGCCCCCCCTAGAAATTAGTTTGTTGGTCCTTAAAAATATATTACTAGAGAGAGAGAGAGAGAGAGAGATGTAGCTGCATAGTATAACGAAATGGTAGGCTAAAAGATGGTTGCCATCATATCATATTATATGCTCTCAGAAGCTACCAGAAGCAATCTCAGGGGTTGTAAAATTAAAAATTTTCCTGGGGGAGCATGCCCCCAGACCCCCCTACATGGGCATGCTTACACACACACTGGGCTAATTCATTCCACCTGCCCCCCCCCCTAATGTTTGGGCGCAAAGCATTTGCCACCCCCCCCCCCCCCCCCCCCCGGAGCAAAATCCTGAAATAAACCCTGCACATCCAAGCTTTGGACTCAAAAAAATATAAATTGTACCTTGATCAGAAGAAACTCATGCTGTTGAACGTGTTCATCGATGTGAAGCTTTCCAAGCACCATTCCTTCAGGAAGCTCTAATTTGTCACCAGCTTGTAGGCGTATAACAAAATCTACTCGCATTTCATAGTCCTTAGACAATCTTTTGTTTTGCTCAGGGTTACAGCTATCTGAGTCAAGTGGGAGAGAACTATCCAATTTTATGCAACAGCGTTTGTCCCCAGCAAGGTATTCAATTGGTACACAGCCATCAAGGAGGATATACTCATATTGGTCTAACTTGTCATATGGATCTCGAAATGGGTACAATAGTACAGTAATTCCGAAGGTCACGCATGATCCAAGCTTAACTTCACGGGTCATGAATACCTGACAACGCCCACGAATTCTCTCAGCAAAGTAATTAAGACGCCAGTCAATGACTATATTCCACAAATACCTGAAGATACTAAAATGTGATGTGTATGTTGTAGCCAAATAGTTACCATCACTATCACAGGAGATATCAATGTCTGCCTCCTCAATATGTTCCCATTTGATTCGAATTTGCTCACTATCCTCATGCGAGGCATACCACAGCTGTAGTTTGATATCAGGATGTTCCTCAGTGATTTTAGCATATCCTGGAATAGGCACTGTTATTGGTACTTTGTTAAGAAATTGTGTGTTGTGAGGTTCGAGAATTACAAATGCGGATGCAGGTGACTGGAATTCACAATCGCAGTCATGTAATTCTGAATCAGGATCACTATGACAGACAGTGGCAGTGATATTTGTCGCACATTGCACACTAGCAGGGGGGATTTCGACTTTAAATCCAGGTAGCTCAGGAATGGTTAGTTCAACTGACTTGTTTTCATGATTTGGACCTGGCTTAACAACTGCACTCACAGAAGAAATAGGGTGTTGAGCAACAACAGCAAAGTAGCTGAAGTGATTTGTCTTAAATGTAACACGATCACCATACACTATGCAGTCTTGCAACTCTACCTTTTTCCACTGAACTGGGGAAGCATTGCTATAAATGGGTACAAGCGTGTGCTTAATTTTCTGAGTGATGTCCATGTTGGCAAATTCTCCTGTATTCAACAATTCGATGATGGCTGGCTTCTCAGAAGAAATCATTTCATCAGGAGATACACACACAACAGGAGTGATCAGAACTTCATTTGCTTTCAGTATTGGGTGCAACATCAAATCTGAGATTGTCATTACACACACTTGTTGAGCACAATCGTTGGGCAAGTAAATAAGACAGACAGAGTTACGTGCGACTACTTTATAATCACGTTTGATGTCTAATTCTGGTAAATGGTATTGTGTTTCTGATACATAGGGAGACTCTAAGACCTGCTGCTGGTTCTCTCCATGTTCAGGTACATCTTCCTGTGCATCATAATTAAGGCACAAAAAATATTAGTACATGCATGGATAAATCTTCTATATAACAGTTTGTTCCCAGACCTCACCCTTGAGGAGATAAATGGGTGTGGTATGCTTCGAGCCATTTGTTAGTTCTGCTGAGTCGCATAATTCGGGATCCTGAACTGTCAATTAGATTCGAGGCATGTGATTTTTGATGTCACATATGCCAGCGTAATATAATTATTATTGTGCTTATACAGTTGTGCTTATACAGTTGTGCATCTTAGCTGTTAGGCATCTTAGCTGTATATATCCCTAACAGGGATGGATTAACTAAGATATTTCCCTTCCTCTGGGACTTATATTCCCTTGTTATGTAAAGTGCTTGTCTGCTGAGAATGCATCTATTGTGTAAGCAGTAGCAAGGCATGGCTGTAGCCAACTAGCTAGCATGTGACAGCTAGTCATACTGGCCTGGCCACCAGTTAGAACCAAGAAACCCGTCAAATGTCACTAGACCCTTCCCTGTGTGAGGATTGGGGGCTGGGAATGAGACTATATTCTCTGCAAGGGTGAGATCTGGGATAACACTGATAGGCAATAGATATTACCATACCCTCGCAAAGAGGGCCCATGGGCAGTGCACCTTACATTGGGCCAAGATTGGGGGATGAGCCAATATTCGAGGTATCTGTATTACGTTTAGACGCGAAAGAGCGCCCAGGTAAGTTATCCACGCTATCTTCATAATTTGAATAGTAGCAGCGGCTACTATTGATTTCAGCCTTATTCAAACACCATTACCAATCTATAATAGAGTAAAGGCAGGCAACGATACTTCACACTGTGGTGTCTTGTTGACTGTAGCCGTACTAAGTGGGCGTGGCTACAATCGCTAGCCGTGTACGATCATTCATTTGTGCTGAAAAGTGGCATAAAGCTAGTTAGGCTTAGTTTACAGCTGTTTAGCAGGTTATTTATCAATCTGACATAGACTATTCGAAGTTTAGTCTTCATAAACCAGCCATTTGAGCTGCATTTTCAAGGGCAGCTACACATGGGTGCATATTCGATTAAACACTAGACCTTAGCAGGAAATTGAGCCCGAAGTGTGGGTTGGGCCGATATTCCGTAGTGGGCCCTCTTTCGCAAGGGTACGGTAATGGTATCACTACACTCTGGGTATTTATAATGCTCATATAGCTAAAAATCTAGAGTGACAGTCTGTGTTGTTTAGGTGCTTTATGTGTTTGTGCCAGAGGTAGCCAAAGCGATCAGTTTATCATTGTCGTCTATGAAAAAATGCCATAGTGGCAAGTGTTGACATTTCAACAAGGGTAAAAAAGGGACGCCTCATCGCGTCTAATTGGATCATAGACACTACAGTCACACCTACTTAAGCATTATGATTGCACATGCATAAACTCAGAAAAAATTCATCAATAATTATTGATTTTGAAGTGCAAACTTGAGATGTAGCTAGACTGTCATGCAATTAACAAAAAAAGATGGCAGGCGTGAGTATGCAGTGTGTATGAGGTATGCTCTATAAAGGGCTCTAGTTTTGTATATGATGTAGAGTTTACATCCAGTAACATAATATGTGGTAGGAGGAGCCATTTTGCACAAAATGTGACTTTTCGCCAATAATCAAACTGTCACCATTCCAAGGCCTTAAGAGCCCTAAGTTTGTATGCAGTTTGGGCCTTCTACTTCACAGGTCGAACGTCAGAAGCGACAGCAAGCCTCCTGTCCAGAGCGGTGAGCCGCCAAAGCAAGGCATGCATAAAATGATGATTCTCAAATGCGATAGACGTGTTGACTTGCCCCACCCATAGTGGGTGGGGCTAGGAAGTGGAGCAGAAAGATGGAAGAATATTCACTATGTTGTATATGTATTCACGCCAGGTTTGAAGTTAATTGCTACTATGGTACCAGAGATATAAGCGTTTAAAATGAAAATTTGGGAAATGCGTGAAGTGGTCCCTTCTCTCATATTCTGTCACATAATATGTGACCATCCATGACAAAACCAACTATTACAACCATTAAAGGCATTGTGCCACGATATTAAGGGCTATTAATTTTTAGTAAATGTTATTATTCCATGCCTTGTTCTTCAATGGCCACCAGGCGTTCTGGAGTCCACAAGGAGTGCACACCAATATTTTGGTATGTGTGCAATTTATCACAACACAAGTCTGGACACTAGATCTAAAAATATTCACAATCACCGCTTATATCGTGACACAATACTCCTGCAAATTTGAAGCCTCTAGCCCATATAATGATGGAGATTATACCTGAATCGTCTGTGATAAAGAATTTGCAACAAGTGTGATGAAATATTGCTATGTAAGTTGCACGCGGAAGTCCGCATAGTTGCTGTTTTAATACGCAAATACATGGCAACACCTACCAAGTCAGGGAGTTAGATTGCTGACAAAACACCTAAACGAGAGAAGCAGCCAAGGAAAAGAACAAGCTAGACGTTTCTAAAGATCGTTAGAACACAAATCAATGAAAGAAATGGCTGAAGACTTTTGTGTGTGCAGCTGCCATGCTTATCTAACGCCAAGGGTTCTGTATATCATGGCGGCTCTATGTAGCTGCTGACCTGACCTCTTCGAGTCATGATTTGGTAACTATACATGTAGCATTCTAGAAGCTGCAAAGCAGATTTTTGTATAGAAGGAATGAATCCTCTATGGATCCATGCCAAAATGATTATATCACCTTGGGCAACTATTTTGGCCTGTAGCTATCTCAGATTGATATCCAGCTAGTGCAATATGTTTGGTTTTGTTATGGAGGGTCACATTATATTATAAATTTACCAGTTTCAACATAATTCATATCACAGAATTATAACAATGATTAAGTCCATACTGTGAGTAAAGAGAGTAATACTGTAACATTATTATTATAACTTACTACAGTAGTAGAGACATCAGAAAAGCTATCATCAATATCCGAGCATGGAGAACTATCGGAACTGAAGCATGTAGTACTGCTGTCATTATAACATTCAGTTTCTCCTTTATCATCTTCTAAGGCAATTGGTACATCCATATGAACTACTTTTTCAAGAACATACAGCCATCTAAATTGAAAATAGAAGTATTACAATAATTTTTTAGATACTTCACAGTTTGTGAGTTCTGCTCAAAACAGATTTTCATTAATAAACTTTTCATAGTCAAGCTTCCACTATAGGTCAAAGTAAACATCCATTTCAACCTAATTGGAGCCTTGCTGGCTGTTCTTTGTTAATAATCTGCTCTGGTAACTATAGTCAATACATGCAGAGGAGGGTAAATGGTTTAAAATTTGACAAGAGGATTATCTAATACAAGTATGTTGGTGCCACAATCATGGGATAATGTGGCTAATACGCATGAGATAGCTCACATATTCAGAGAAAATTTAAACGGTATCGTCTCCCTAGCTGTATGTCAACTGTGTATACTACTATGTATAGACTGCATGGTGCAGCAGCATGAACTTTGAACCTATTACTTTGTAGACCATACTCCTCGATGCAGGTCAACCGAGCAGCTGCTCAAACTCACCACTGCAATAGTGACATTCTCACTCTGCTCGAATGTCGAATCTACCACCAAACTATGACAAAGAACAGATCTCATCTCTTACTTCGCCATGGTAAAGTCATGTGACTGATGAATCAGTCACACCCACTCTCAAAATGTACTGTGCTGTCCTGACAATATAAAACGATCGTGCCATAGACATGCACGCTCCAAAATCGAGTGGATTTATACTCGAACTAAGGTGAGTGGTCACGGTAGTCTTGAGTTAGCCCTGGTTATACATACACTAAGTAGTTACACACTAAGTAGAAAAAAAGCAAATTTAAATACCGTAGAAACTGGTTGTTAAGCGCATGCACTTATAACACGCAGCAGCAAGAAAATATGTGCTTAACAAAAAGTATGCGCTTAATTAAAAGTGCTAAAACATGGTAGAGGTGGGGCATGCGTAAAGAACGTGTCGAGAGTAGTAAGGTCTACAACAGTGGCCGAGAAGCGACAAGAGAGCATAATTCTCGACGTTTTCTTCTCTAGCCTACTTCTAGCCTCCTTTCTGGGCTCATGTAGTTGATCACTCGTCGTTCAGCTGGCTTGCTGGGCATACACGCCTAACAAAGAGCGGTAAAGCTCACACAAAACTATGCGCTTAATAGCGAGCGGTGCCTAACAACCAGTTTCTACGGTAATTAAGTAATTAAATAAATAATCTAATTCATGGGGGATTTGGGAGCACTTAGATAATTTTTACATGGGCACGCAGAATGGGTGAAACTAGAGATTCGACCTGAAAGAATTTTGATTCATCCCTTAGAATTAAAGTTACGGCCCTTAGAAGTTTTCCCATATGTTGTATAGGAAGCCATGCATTTGCAGTGTTTCCTGCCCACGCGCTATGTGAAAGGCAGGGCCACGTGCGCAGATCAACGTGACAACCATTACCCACGTTGGTCAAATTAGGCTGCCTGCTTGCAATGTGTGTGTCGGCTTGCTTGAAAAAAAATTATATAACTTGGGGGGGGGGGGGGGGGGGGTTGGGAAGCACTTGGGGAGATAATTTTTACATGGGCACGCAGAATGGGTTGAAACTAGAGATTTGACCTTGGGGAATTTTGATTCACAACTTAGAATTAGTTACAGCCATTTGAAGTTTTCCCATAATATTGTGTTTATATAGGAAGCCATGCATCTGCAATGTTTTCCGCTCACTCGCTACATGAGGGGCGGGGCCACAAGTGCACATTAACGTGGTGACCATTACCCACTTTGGTCAAAATTGATGTATAGGCTGCCTGCATGCATTGTATGGCTCTACTATGCATCCAGCTGGTGATTTTTGGACAATTATATTGTTTTCCTGCTTAGTGTGCGGTCACACTAAGTAGATATTATACACTAAGTAGTTATACACTGAGTAGCTAGAAAAAAAATAATAATAAAAATCTAATTCATGGGGAATTTGGGAGCACTTGGGGAGTATAGGATGCCTGCTTTATATGGCTCTATTATGCATCCAGCTCAACTATGTGGTGGTTTCCGGACAATTTTTTTTCTGCTTAGTGTGTGGTCCCCTTATTATACACTAATTATAATTTTATATTACACACTAAGTAGAAAAAAAAAAGAAAATAATTCGTGGGGGAGCTGGGAGCTCTTGGGAGAATAATGTTTATACAGGCACACAGAATGGGTCAGAATACGAAATTCGATGGCGGGGAATTTTGATTCACACCTTAGAATAAAAGTTATGGCACTTTAAAGTATTCCCATATGTTTATATAGGGAAGCCATGCATTTGCAATGTTTCCCACCCATGCGCTACGTGAGGGGTGGGGCCTCGTGCGCACATAAACAAGATGACTTCTACAAGAACTTGTCAGAATTGAAGTATAGGCTGCCTGCTTGCACTATTTGGCTCTATATTATGTGTCCAGCTCTATGTGGTGGTTTTCCACCCATGGCTACGTGAGGGGTGGGGCCACGCGCGCACATAAAAGTGATGACCATTACCCACTTTGGTCAAAATGGATGTATAGGCTGACTGCTTGCATTGTATGGCTCTACTATGCATCCAGCTGGTGGTTTTCGGACAATTTTTTTTTCTGCTTAGTGTGTGGTCTCCTTGAAAAAAGAAACAAAGAAAGAAAGCTTGACAAATGGATATTTTTAACATCTGGTTCTGGCATGTATAATTGTTTTGATGAATGATCTTAGTCTCAATAGATACATAATTTGCTGGAGATTCTGATTTTGACTATTAGAAATTAAATTTTACAAAGTTACCTGTTTTGGGATATTTGAGTGTTTGTAATGTATTATAATTATATAGCTATAGGAGTGTCCATGCCATCATTACTTATAGAGTCTACCAACTCTATGATAGAGGTGGGTAGAGATCATACAGAAATGTGAATCTTGAATCATTGACACATAACTGATGCTTATACGCTCCAGGTCCACTGCATAGAGTCAGTTCTTACCTTGCATATGCTTTATCATTTTCTACTTTGAAGGAATCACCTAATTTCTTCTTTCTTGATGGATGAACAAGATGAATGAGGTGATTAGAGGGGTCCTACAGATTGCAATGCATACAATGTCATGATATTTCCATAAAGAAGCAAGGGACTAACAAGGACATAGCCTTGACCCCAGGCTCAATTCCACCTTATTCAATGTTATTTTAGCTTTTCACATCTCCGGTTGCATTCAAGAGTGTGATAGTGCAATAGACAGTGGACTGGTCCATATTCCAATTCATGGCATATTGCTTTGGAGACTTAGCTGGACACTGCATCTTTGACAAATGATCCTCCACTGTAGACCATCGATTCATCGCCATACGCTATCGTGCATCTTGATGCACAGCTTGTCTTGCAATGTGCCTTTAGGGCTAAGACACATGATAGGGAGTTTGGGTACTGCATGGCAGAGACAGGGGTAAGACTTGGGGAGACTCTGATCGGATACCATACAGAGACTGGGAGACAGGACAAGCCTTAGGGAGATTATGTAAAGGAAACTATGAGGAACTGGTAGAGTTATCAGGTATTAAGAGAGAAAAATACAGCGAGTCTGGTGCCATGCAACAGAGACAGCTGGGGTAAGACTTTGGACTATACTGCCACTCCGATGAGATTCATTGTTTCTCATCACCTCAGTATCTCCTGGAAATGTGGGCGGGTGGTCATTATCATTATTCCAATTTAATACATTCTCTGCCATACCATCACACAAAACTTAGCACTTGTATGTTTTGACGACCATTACCTAAAATGATATTCTTGAGCATGCACAGAAAGAATTTAGTGCTCAGGCTTCAATTGTGACCAACAGGGACCAAATAATGAGTAATGAGTTTAAAAGTGCTGCTCAAAAATGTAGGTGAGTGGGTGATGAGAAACAATGAATCTCATTAGAGTGGCCTAGTAGGCATTCATAGAGACTGGTACAATATGCATCCTTAAAGCCTACTGCGTGGGTGGATCAAGTGCCACGCACTTCCACTATACACCGTAAAGCTGACCAAGGCGAGGGCAATATTCATATGACCCAGGCTGTGGTTAGGGCAATATGAATATTGCCCAGCCGCTCTTGCGCCATGAGCTTTGCCATAGAAGCTATGACCAAAGCAATCTCTATGCATATACAAACAGATTAAAACGGGTGTTATGAATGTTTTTGGCTGTATTGATGAGCGATTTAATTGCTAGTTTTGTAAGAGGACTCATACTGCAACTAGCTACTGCCGCCGCAATACGCATACGCCATACATAGCTTGGCCAGAATTTCAGTCAAGGAATTGCTGCAGATGATCAATAGTCACTAAAGGAACTGAGAGTCAAGAAGCTAGGTAGAATCATCGCTGCTACTAGTGTACAAAAGCACTGCCAGCTACATAGCTGGCTAGCTAGTGTGTAAATTCAAATGGTGTGACCTCTATGGAGCTGCTGTAGTCGCTATAGTTATGGTCGGATGACATCATACGGGATGCGTTGCTATAGTAATTAATGCAGCTGCATTGCCATAGTAGGCTTTAAAATAATTATACCACGCCCCCTATTGCCGCATGGGACAAATTCCATACAGCCCTCGTGGGCAAGGTATAACTATTACATAATATTGTGAATAAGGAATTCTTGCAGTCCATTAATAGATAGTCACTGCATTAATATTTGACTCTGCACCAAAATGGCACAGGGTTGCATGTGCATAAATTAAACAATAGGGATACGAACTAACCAGTACAGTAGTGTAAGAATAGATCAGGTAATCTTACATTTTTCTCCATAAACATCTGTACTGCATGTACTTTTATAAACCATGTATAATTTCAAGTGTACAACAGCAAACCGAATAATTATAATATTATACCATCAATATCTGAATTCGTATGTGCATGCTCAGTTAATGGTTGTCCATCGGTTACCATAGTGTCCCGGGAAAGCCCCCATGGGCGCTTCAACATAACTCACAAACTTTGCCCACATTGGTGCTTAACTGGGATCAAAATTCCATATGTTTACATGTATAGAAGCTGTTTTACATTAACTCCTTGAAATGGTTTACATGGGCGCTTATCCGGGAGTGGGCGCTTGCCCGGGACACTACGGTATTTGTACCCAGAGTCATGCCCTATACCTCTGTTTGTACCCAAAATGTCAGTGAAATTATCTTGTATCTCCTATGGTGTCCACAGTCTCCCTTTCTCTATATTGGTGTCCAAAGTCTCTGTGAGTTTCTCCCGACTACTTTTGGTATCCTGAGTCACCTAGTCTAACTTGGAACAACTATCTAAGAATCTCTAAGAAATTCCACAGGAATTAATATCGTTAGGTACCCCAGGCACACAATGTCATAATTATTAACTAATGATAAACAAAACTTGTAAGCCCGACTAAGGTTAGAGCTGGTATCTACATCATAATAATACTCTTGCTGGTATGATGTGTATAGGAGCTGCTACCCTTACCTTGTTCATTATCCGCAGAAATCATGTACATAGCACTCTAAACTGTAGTCAATACCATCAGATTTGCAAAACTATTGCATCTCGTAAGTAGTTTATCACTTATCCCAATACTTTAATTTAAATTAAACTTACAGACTGCACATTATAGCCAGGAAGAGGTATTGAATGATAAGCCTTGATATCCTAAAGTGATTATAATACATGTATAAAACTACTTAATCCAGATTTAAAATATCTTTCTCACCTCATGAGCTCTAAATTTATATAAAGCACAATTCTGTCTCACTTGATACCAAGCTCTAACATACTTCTTCCCTTTTTGTGATAGTACATATCCAGCTTCCACGGTATGTTGATCATGGGCCTTTAACTATGTGTGCATACAATTGTAAACTGGTAGTAACTCAAGTTTGTACAGCACATACTCTATACTTACATCCAATACTCCAGAATATTTGGCAGATGGTGCCTGATATAAGTGTTTAGCATCTAGGGCACCTATAGGTATTACACAATCAGTAAAATCAAAGCATTAACCTGCACATGCATAACACGTTAGACTTTAAAACAATTCATGGTCAGACAGGCTTGGCATGACCATAGTTGTTTACACAAAAGAAACTCGCAGGACAGCTACGGGTAATCCAACAAGTTATACTAAGCAGTGGCCTATTGGAAGTAAAGGTGTTGCAAAATGTTCAAGACAATCACTATAGGATTAATTAATTGACCTCCCCACTCATACGATTTCATCATGTGACACATTAGCTCCACACTGCCAGGGCAAGCCAATCAGTACTTTATTTCTTTGTACCCATGCACGATAGGCAGTGGTTATCACATTATAATTTTGCAATAAAGTCATCCCAAAATTTAGATTCACAGCCTACCGTGTTTATTTCTAAAAATTCGGCATGCAAATAATTATATTGCTCGAGCTTTGTTGAATGTTTATATTCAACATTCCATCCGTGTGCGCATTCTATTCCTATTTATAGCATGTACGCATGATGAGCATTGCCGAAAATTAGTGACTATTTTCAATCATTAGTTTTGGTAAAGGGTGCTGAAGAATTAAGGGCCAAATTTGAAGAAAATTAATATGGTATTAATGACATCCACATAAATGAAGTCCAAGCTTTGAGAATAAGATTCAATAATTATGCCCAACTTGAAGTTGATCGGATTACATTGTGCAGTGCAATGTGTAAGTATGCTGGGTAGGCTATGACCTGGTGAAATCTCATGAATCCAATTAATGTGGTAGAAGGATGGAACAAGTAAATACTTACTACAAGTATAGACGTGTACACATTAAATTAGAACACTATGCAACACGTGATTTTAATATCTTTCACTTTCTATGTATCTATAGTACTTTAATATATCACAGTGCAGTTTTGTAGTTTACAGCCGACAAAGGCTTACATGCCGAAACGTTCCGTTTATAAGTTGAAGCCAACCATCACTTGTATTAAATTGATTCCCAAGAAATGCTTAATCAGTAGTGTTGTAATAAATAATTATTATTGATGAGAGTGGATAGGATTATAAGGCTTCTACACACTATGAGAATGGCATCCTGGACCTACAATGAAGCTAGAAATTCAACCTGCCATATATGTCCGTATACAAAACAAGGGGCTATGACATACAGCATTGAATAGTGTAAAATCAGAGTAACTTTAAAGGTGAGGTAATTGTGAGTCAGCCACAAGAATATAGATTCTAAATATCACAAGTTCAGTTCAGATATGAATAACAATTTTTATGACAATTTTATACAAGTGGCATGCATAGTTTCCTGGTTTACGTCTATCAGAGTGTGAACAGATCGATGAATTAGATTTAGAATGAAGACCATGCATCCTTAGCATACACTCATAAGGCACATTATATTTGGCACTTTTCTAGGGTTTTAACGTCCTTTGCATGCATGTGGGCAGATGAAGGCTTTATATAACCTGAGCATCACTTTAGCACTACATTGTGAAAAAGTTTGTAGAGCAACTCAATTAGTTTTCATACTTTAGAACATACATTGGAGATGCATTAATTTTAGATGTCAATACCACACCAAGATGTTTCATTAAGTCAATTTGATCAGGGTTTCATCCAGTGGGGGGGGGGGGGGGGGGGGAAGCTTCCCCCCCTAAGAATTTGACTTTAATTAAATTAAGCATCAAAATATCACAATAAGTCACCAAATCAAACCACTAGCATTTGTTTTTGATCAAAAACTACCCGAAACCATCTGGAGGAATTAAAGAAATTCTCCTATAAATATGTCCCAAGAACTTGGTGTGCTAAATACGCCCACTCATTCATCGCGCTTCCACCCTAAATTTTTGTCGCTAGATGAAACCCTGTTGATGAGTTCTTCCTGGGTGTACAGTGAAGATGTGGCAATGGAATTAGTACCAGGGGCTGATCCAGGGGGGAGGGTGGATAGGGTGGCTAGCCACCCCCCTTCACCAGTTCTTTTATGCAATGTAGTATAGGAGACATCCACCATTATTACCTAGCCACACCCTTGCACCAGTATAGTTTATTAAATTTTACTATGGTAGCCACCCCATCGGCCACCTTCCATGCAAAATTTCTGGATCAGCACCTGAGTACGCACAAGCATGTACAATAATTATCAGCATATGCAGTGCTTGGTGTCTGTTGGACTCAATGTGCAGGGAATCACCTTGAAGCATATACAGTGTAGTAATCAGGTGACTGAACCCAATAATAATAAATATAAGGAAACGTTGTTTGACTTGATTGGAGACCTATTCAAGATCACAACGCAAAATTTATCAACAGGGCTCATTGCGTGCATAGGAGTATCCAAGCCATTTCAGTCTAATGACTCCATGATTACAAGTTTGGCTTACCAAGACTTCCAGCCACTGCATTTCTCAGTGATTGAAGGTATTCTTCATAGCACTCTATGCAAACTCTTTCACGCTTTTGTACATAATGTAAGAAGACCCTTTTTTGAGAACATTTACCACACACTACCTGAGTGTATAAATGCATACATGTACATAATACTATTATGAGCATTATAACCATGTACATGTGCATGTACCTTTCCGCAAGCTCGACAGTGATGCCTCCTGAAGATCACTGTAAACTCATCACCACAAACTTGGCACATAGAAACACTTTTATCAGGTACCATAACAGGTGCCATACAGCCAAAACCATCCTTGTATTCTGACCTTAAAACCTATTATGTGAAATATATGGCACACAATGTTATACAAGTGTACATAATGACTATTGTAGCCTACGTCACATTAACAATTCCGGCACCTTTGTTGTAATAAAAATACTTACAGACTGGAGCTCCGAAGAGCACATACATGTACGTATCCTGCTGTTACTTGCAAACCTAAAGCAAACGCTCTCACTCTCTTCTGAGCATAATATCCGTAACGTATTAGTTTTGTCACCAACAATCGATCAACACAGATTAGTGAAGATATACCATAAAGGGACATTTTATGTGCAGATTTTTAAATTATAATATTATATGCAAATCAAACACTCAGTGCACTTATTAAGGGATATCTGGAATTAAAGAAGTTATAATTTTCAGTCATATTCAAGGACTCTCTTTAAGCACCTAGTAAAAGTATTAGGGCTGATCAGGATGCTATATGAAAGACCAATCCAAGCATCTTTCGAATAATTATTAACCGTAAGGAATTAACTAATTAGGTATGGCAGCGCCATGCGATCCGGAATTTAAGCGGCCACTTCTACTAAACCTTAGCTACACAAACGGAGACTTACTATGATGATCTAACATATCATTGGACGGATTGTCAAAAAACCCCTCTGCTACGATTTTAGTTGCAAAAATACTAGATTTTGGGGAGATCCATAGCACAAGGTTTCGCATGAACTGAAAGCAGCCATCGACAATCCGTCTGATAGATTGTCAACATTAATCGTAAGCTTTGGTTTTCGATCATTAGTGCTGCGAAACCATGAGTGTTACAATTCCGGACGGCATTTGCTCGATGAAGTGAGCTCAAAACTACGGCTGTGCAGCTTTTTTCGGTCACTTGTTTGGGGCTTATATGATAGTGACGTCACAATACAAGCCACTAACTGGCGCACAGATGGGTGCACGCCAATGATAATCAGATATGCCTCAACTGCACTGAGTACCAGTTGCATATATGTGACCCGCTATGAGAAAAGGGACCACTTGGGATATTTTTTCATTATTTTTCTAATAATTGCCAAAATGTGTGGAAGATATTATTAATTTTTTCACTTTTCTGTTTTTTTGGTCTTTTAGAAAATGTAGAGTTTTGGCTTCTTAGTGATATGCTATGTTCATAGAGTTGTAACATGTAAACTATAGTTATGGGCATTACTATTTACTTGGGTGCATACAAATTAATATAAATTTTAATTAAAAATGCGCATTTTCCGAAAAACGAATATACCTACCCGAGTGCATAAAAATGGTCATAACTTGGCTTGTGATCAATATTTTTTCATGAAACCTGCACCATTGGCTTCAACACACATAGAGCTATCGATCCATGCCAAAAACTCAATTTTTATAAATTTAAATATCCCAAGTGGTCCCTTTTCTCGTAGCAGGTCACATATTTAATTTTATCACGTCAAATGTTATAATGCACAGGCTCAAAAAGTGATGGATCTTTTAGAAAAATTCGACATGAGAAAATTTTGATTTACGCCTTTGAATAATTAAAGTTATGGCCCTTTGAAGTTACGCCATATGTTTGTATAGGAAGCCACGCATTTGCAATGTTTTTCACCCACGCGCTACGTGAGGGGCGTGGCCACGCGCGCGCACAACAACGTGACGACCATTACCCACTTTGGTCAAAATTTGATGTATAGGCTGCCTGCTTGCATTGTATGACTCTACTATGCATCCAGCTCAACTATATCATGGTTTTCGGACGATTTTTTTCTGCTTGGTGTGGGGTCTCCTTGAAAATTACACACTAAGGCCAGACCAATTTAATTTGTTGTTGCTCGGATATTGTGAGGTAAAAATTGGACCGAGCGATCGAAAAAAAAAGAAAAAAAGCAATCAATTGGGGTGTGGTTATAGACCACAATCTAATTAAGACAGACTAATCTGACTATCTAGGACCAGGAAATCAAAATAGAATACAAAAACCACTCAACTGTATATAAGCTCCACCCAACTTAATCTAATTTTTTTTTTTGGTTTGCCCAAAAATTGGAGCGAGTGAGTCCGTGCAACAACTTATTAAATTTGTCAGGCCTAAGTAGGAAACAAAAAAGATTTCAATTATTGGGACTCTGGGGAGCGGTTGGGACCGTAAGTTTATATGGGCACGCAGAATGGCTCAAATTACGAACTTTGATCGAGAGACGTTTTTGATCAACGCTTTAGAATTAAAGCTAAGCCTCTTAGAGTGTTTCCTGTATGTTTGTATAGGGAAGCTATGCATTTGCAATGTTTCCATGTGTGGTGTGTGTTTTTTAGAAAACACTCCCTGCTTGCAGTGTATGGCTCTACTATGCAATCTAGGTGTACTATGGAAGTTTCCGAACAATCTTTTTTTCTGCCGCTGTGTGTCGGCTCGCTTCAAAAATATATAACGTATGGCCCACTTTAACGTAAGAAATTAGCATTTATACAAATTCTCATGATATACGTACAATATATCAGCGATTGATGACCTTTATCTACACTTACTTTTGCTTTTCTTCGCAAATTTCGTGTCTTGCTGATTGCATCGATAATGGCTGTGCTAAGAGCCTGCATACAAGAAGATATATATTATAATTATAATAAATGCGGAATTTGGAATAAATTATATTATGTGTAGATCATGTACATAACATGCTGTAAAAATTAATACCGTATAGAGAATAATTTTCGTGGGGGCTAAGTTTCGTTATTTTTGTGACTGCTCTAACTGTCATAAATTTACACCAAACGAAAATTTGCTATGGTAGGAAAAGGTCGTCTTATAACAGTTGCTGTGAGTGTGACCTGATCGTGATCAAACGCATGGCATCTGCCTCCAATCTATTGAGTGTCTGCAATCATCGAACACAGTATGAAACTGGAAAGTCTCAGTTTCTGTCACTTTGATGACAGTAATTAACAGGTTTGAATGATGATGGTGAACAGGGTGTGGCAAGTGCGATCGTCAAGAACCACGAAATTTAGAACTTTGGAGGCTAAATATTACTTTTCATGAAATTTATACCCCTGAAAATTATCTGCTATACAGTATGCTTGCTGAGAACCAATAATATTATATTAGTGACCCGCTATGAGAAAAGGGACCATTGGGGATAAATTTTCATTTTCTAATAGCTAATAGCAAAAATGTGGGAAGAATGAAGATTTCTCAATTTCTGTTTCTTAGTTCATTAGAAAATGTAGAGTTTTTGCTCCTATTGATATACTATGTTTATATTATAGTTAGAATATATGAACTCATAATATATTTGCTCAGATACATACAAAATTTAATTGAAAATGCACATTTTCCGAAAAACGAATATATCTACCAAAGTGCATAAAATGGTCGTAACTCCACTTGTGATCAATTTTTTATATGAAACTTGCACCATTACATTCAGAACACATAGGGCTATCAATCTATGCCAAAACCCCCATTTTTTGGTAAAATCCCCAATGGTCCCTTTTCTCATAGCAGGTCACAAAATTTTAAATTTTAATTTATATAAAAATTATGACAGATTCACTTTATTCTCCTGTAATCGTAGATTAGGATTAATAATGAACATTCAGATCATATCCCTATAGCATTATTGAGTACGTCTCGAGGTACGTAGAGATACAAGTGGCTATATCTCTAACTACTGAGTGTTTGAGAGTAAAATTACACTATCTCTGTGAACGTGGATATAAAATAAAACCAACATAGCATCATTTTCCCATTAGGAACTTATCAACTTCAGATGGGAATTTACCCCTAGGAGGACTCATTAGAAATGAAATTAGCTAAATTCCATCTAGTATAGGGTAAGAAATTTCTCTGGCCTTGAAGGTGGATATTTACTACCTTGCCTGCATGTATCTGACTTCCTAAGATGGAGATTTATAAAACTTCCCGTAAATCTGACTTTGCAGTGGAACTTTATTAAAATTCAGATGTTTATTGTTCTAATAATAATATCACTAAGTAGTAGCCATGTCTATTTCAAAATTGCTGCTAGTGGGAAATGCTGGCAGTAGCCAATTATCATGAAATTAGAAGCCTTTTTAGGGGAAATGGATAAAGTAACTTGTGGAAACATTAATTTTAGCAAAGCTGGAGCCATTATTGGCACAAACTCATGAGTGCTCGCGCAGATCCAGCAAATGCATTATATTCCATTCTATGTATCCAAACCACACTCATCCAGTAGGTGGTCATCATCAACGTGGTCAAAGTCCATTGCAGCCGCAATTCACTTGCTGAAGAACAACAGCCCCACTCGTGCCAAATCTCACCCAGACAAAAAGGATCATCACAGAAGCGCGCAGGTAGAAGTGTACTCGAACTACAGCCAGGGTTTTGGTAAGTTGCTTAGAAGCGTCGTTTTTGCTATCCATTTTTGTTAATTCAGCTCCCGGTGTGCTAGATGGTGGTAGCTAGGGAGCGCTTGGTTGTTAGGTGACGTTAGCCATAATAATATCTTAGAGACCTCGTCCAATGGTCTCTACGGTCTTTAGAGATCCTCAGGCCCTTAGTAGCGCCCTTGCTACGCTCGGGACCCTATAGTCTCAGGTCTTCGGGGTCTCTAAATCGCATAGAGACCTTGGACTCGGCCTCTAACTATTATCTAAAAAGCTTACTATTCAGCACATTTCACCTAATATATATTTGCATCAAATATCAATACTTTATAAATAGGCATCCCGTTCATAATAATATGGTACCAAATATGATTCTTAAAGTTCATATTTACATGATTAATACTCCAAACTAACCTCCATCCATTCTTGCTTCTCCAGATCAGATCTACAAACAAATTTAATATACATCTGCTAATATTACAGTACACATATAATATACAGATTTCCTCGAATCTCAATATATACAACTTGAAATCCCATCACTCTCAAAATGTTGTTACATGTTTCATCTAACTATCCCTAAATCTTGCCATATGGTAAAGGGTTGTATACGTATTATGGTATGTGCATGTGCATTATATATGTGCATACAATTAATAGATCCGTTATTCATGCTGTGTACGTCTCTGTGTGCTGATCACTGTTGATGCCACCACATCAAACAGGGCTTGGAACAAAAATTCACCACAGTCTGTGTAGGTTGGGTTTAATTGCATGACTTTGAACAAGGCCCTCCAACCCTATATTACAAATCTAATGAATGCATTCTGTGTGTGCGTGCAAGTCACACCCCTCAAACTGAGTATGCGGTGCGGCTTGAGTGACATGTGGGATCGAACATTAATAGAATGCAGCATTAGACTAAGACTCGATTGATTTTAGAACTTGGTGTATCTAAACAGCACAGCTGAGTCGTCGTTGGAAGGTTTATCATTAGTTGAAAATAACAAAGACTCACGGTAAATGTGCTATGCTCGATATTGATGTGGCATTGCCACATGACCAATATGCAATTCATTGCAAATTTCAAAGCCTATTTCTGCGAATCAACTTGAAAACCTCACAATTCATACTTTATAGATACTCGCAATTAAAATGTGATTGCACTACTTTGATGGTATTTTTCTACATTATTACATTCCATTAGCACAATGGTTAGCAACAATTATTGCTTTCTTAAGAATGACTACAATAAGTAGTCAAAACAACTGTAAACTAGCACGATACAGTACAGGTCATCATGGAGGTGAGCAACTGCTCGCTACATGCAGTGTGTGTAGCCTATATCACAGATACATGTACAAAGTTTCAGACACTCTTGTCTTAGCTTTGACGTTAGATAATTATGGCCATGGCTCTGTCACCAGAAAATTGTGGAGTCTACTGAAGTTTATGTAATAACATAGCATCAACCTAATGATAGTTAAATGCACATTCTACGAAGCAGCAAAGCCGCGAGTAGAATTGCGAAACCAACATCTAACTATTTTGGTAGCAGTCACTACTGACCCGTTAACATACTGATGACCCTCTATCACCTCTAACTATCCCACAATTGGGGTTGAAGATTGTAAAGATCGGTAATAATAATCTTATTCAGCATGAAGATACGAGATCACGTGCATATCACCAGACCATACAATAATAATATTGCACAACTAATAATCATTACATCCTCCCTTTCGTAGGACGAATGGGAGGCTCACAGATGATAAAGATCACAAATGACAAAGACAAGGAGACACAAAGAAGATACTTTATACATGAGAAAACTTTAATATCATTAACAATACAATAGTATCAATAATAACAAAAATTAATTAATAAGATTTGTTCTTTTTTTTTTAGTTATTATAACCCCACGTGTCTGCATACCTGGCTGGCCTATGAGTATTCCTCTGGCTGCGTCTCAGTGGGGGGCTGGTTTCGTTTACCGAATTCGAGCCTGGACTATTGTCACCAGTTTGTTCGGGAGCTTTGTGAGCTGGTTCCGTTGGAGGAGGGTCACTTTCTGGGGGCTCATATCCAGGCCAATTGTCATCAAAACTTGATTGCTCATAACCTGTTGATTTTGACTCCATTAGGTGTCGTCTATTTCTGCGGTATGTTTGTCCATCTGGTGTCTTGATATTGTACGATCTTGGTTCTGAAGACACAGAGGTGACCACTGCTGGTCTCCATTGTTTACTCGAACATTTTGTCCCGGTTGGAGAGTTGTCAATTCCTTGGCATGTCTATCATAGGACTGCTTTTGTCGTCGTCTCTCTTCCTGTACTTCAGATCTGACAATTGTAGTTTTGATGACTTTGGGTTCGAGTAGTTTGCTAGAAGTTGGAAGCAGTGTTTTAGTTCGTCGTCCCATTAGCCTTTGTGCTGACGATCCAAGAAGGTCGCTTTTCGGGGTGTTGCGGAGATCTAGGAGTGAGAGGTATGGGTCCTTCTTATCCTCCTTGGCTTTTATTAGCAATCTCTTAGCGGTTTGGACAGCCCTTTCAGCCATTCCGTTAGACTGCGGGTAATCAGGACTTGATGTTTTATGTTTGAACTGGTATTAGTTTGAAAACTGTCTAAACTCCGTACTTGAAAATTGTGGACCGTTGTCTGTGATGAGTGTGTCGGGGATTCCATATCGGGCGAATTGTGCTTTGATTACGTTTTCACGTTTGGTTTGCTTCAGGTTATCGATTTCAAAAAATCCTGAATAGTAGTCAACTAGTATCATAAATGTTTGTCCTCCGACTTCAAAAAGGTCACCGCCAACCTTGGCCCATGGTCGCTGAGGTACGTCATGTGGTAAGAGTGGTTCTTTTCTGTTGCTTTTCCTGTACTGTGCACACACTTGGCAATTTAAAATCATATCCTCCACCTGTGCATTCATACCTGGCCAATATAGGATGTCTCTGGCTCGCCTTTTGCATTTTTGCACGCCTAAGTGTGCACCATGTATAATCTGTAGCATTTCGGGTTGTAGTTTCTTTGGGATTATGACTCATTCACCTTTGAACAGGATGCCGTCATGCACAGATATTTCGTCACGGCAATTCCAGTACGGGGTAATGGTATGTGGGCAGTCGTACTTTCTTTCCGGCCATCCAGTTATCACTGTTTGCTTTAACTGTTGCAGTGGAGGGTCCTGTAGGGTTTCGTACTTAACCAGTTCCAGCTTGTTTTCTGATATGGGGAGTGTGTTTATCAGGTTGACCTCTAGTTCCTCATCCAGGAAGTTTCCACCCTCGTCAGGTAAGTATGCTCTTGACAATGTATCTGCAATAAGTAACTCTTTTCCTGGTCTGTACGTTACTATCAGAGGGTACTTCTGTATTTGTAGGATCATTCTTTGAAGCCGCATAGGTGCTTGGTGTAATGGTTTTTTTAGAATCGACTCAAGTGGCTTGTGGTCAGTTTCGACTTGTATCTCTTTCAGCCCATGTATGTAGTCATGGAATCGTGTGCATCCAAACACTACGGCTAGCATCTCTTTCTCGATCTGTGCGTAATTGATTTGGCTGCGTGATAGGGCTTTCGATGCATAGGCTACAGGTTGGTCATTTGAAGGAGGACTGCTCCTAACCCTCCTGAACTGGCATCGACTGAGATCTTGACAGGTTTACCAACATCGAAGTACCTGAGGACAGGTGATTGCTCAGGTGCATTAAGGACTGGGAAGGGCAGCAATGGCTACAACTATAGGAGTATTTCAGATCCTGATATCTCCACTTGTGAGCATCATTTATTGAAAGTGAAGGTATCAACAGAAAGTACTAGCCTTGCTCTGTCCAAAAACCGCAGTCACGCCCACTAAATGACGTCACTCACACTTTAGTGGCTTCCCGAACTGGTACACTACGGAGCCCTACTCTCGCAGAGACGGCCCACTTCCATACTCCCTGAGCCTGCCTTATCAATTTCTATACTTTCTCAATGACCTAAACTAACTTCTGAACGGAGCGCTTCTTGATAGCTAGCCTATGAAGGGAGTAGCAACTGAAAAGGTCGTTTTGATGGGGTCTAGAACCCACTATTAGGGCTTATAACTAGTGATGGGAAGTATTTCAAAACAAGCGCTCCGTTAAACTATCTCAGTACATCAGGAAGAACCTTTCTATGTCCGTGAGGTAAGCTTCAGGTATCGTCTTCCTCGCCGTCTCTTCAATCTACCTCTCTTGCCTTTGAAGCAGCCATTTCTGCTGACTAAGCAGTGCAATTGAACTTTGACCCACATAGGTGCAATACAAGCATCAACGCGTGGTCAATGCGGTTACCGCGGAATGTCAATTTTGTGCTGACTGATGCCTAGACAGTCCTTAATGCACCTGAGTGTGTTACTAAAGTCTTCAGTGAGTTGAAACTTTCCTCCTGAATTTCTGTCCAGTACCAGTCAGTTTCCTTCTCTAGTAGCTGTCTCAGGGGTGTGGAAATTTGTGAAAAGTTGGGAATAAATTTAGCCACGTATGTGACCATTCCTAAGAATCGTTGCAACTCCTCTTTATTCTGTGGTCGGTTCATTTCAGTGATGGCTCGTACTTTCTGAGGATCTGGTTTAAGGCCTTCTTTACTGAGGACTTGTCCAATGTAGCTGATTTCATCCAGGGCAATTCGGCTCATTTCCTTGTTGAGTTTCAAGTTCTTTTCCTGTCTTAAGCGTTCGTCGTGTTGCTGTTGGTTTTCACCCCAAATAAGCAAGTCATCAACTATGACCTCGACTCCTTCGATACCACTGAATATTTCCGACATCACATCTTGAAAAACATCTTGTGCGGAGCATATTCCAAATGGAAGCCTTTTGAATCGTAGCGGCCGAATGGTGTGTTGAACGTGCAGAGCTTTGAGCTTTCTTGATTGAGTTCAATTTGCCAGAATCCTGAACTGGCATCCAAAACAGAGAAGATTTTTGCGTTGGGCATTCTCGCTACCACTTCGACGGTTTTTGTGGGGAATGTTCTTGTTTGATTGCCTTGTTGAGATCTCTTGGGTCTATGCAGATTCTTAGCTTGCCATTTGGTTTGATGACTGTCACCATACTATTGACCCAGTCCGAGGGTTCGTGCACTCTCTCAGCCACACCGAGTGCCTCCATACGGTCTAGTTCATCCTTTACTTGTGACCTTAGTGTTACAGGGACCCTACATGGTGGGTGGACTACTGGTCTGGCATTTTCGTCCAACTTGATGTGGTGTATAACATCCTTGATACGCCCCAGTCCTTGGAAAACATCGGCATAGTCGTCTGCGATGCATCTTTCGATAGCGTCCACTCGCTTGATCAGCTTTAGTTCTGAGCATGACCTTTTCCCGAGTACGTTTTGGATATTTCCATCTACGATCATGAATTCAAGGACCCTGTACCTGCCCTTGTATTCACATAGTACGTGCGCCTTTCTGCATGGGTTTAGCTTGTCCGAATGCGACAAGCTTCGTCCTTGTATTTTGAAGTGGTTGCTTGCTGACAGAATCGTATACCGTATATGTTCTAATATAGGCGCCACCCTAATTTAGGCGCCCTTTGAGACCTGCGCAATTTTTTCGGTTCTAATTTAAGGCGCTTTTCCGGACATCAATTATTTTTAGGCGGCGCCTATCTAATTGGAACGTATTGCCACGTGCAACTATGGCAATACCGCGGTAAGCTTACCGTACCATCGATTGATCTATCGAGCTAGCAGTTTAGATGTCAAATTAAGCTGTCTCCTACATTTATATGGGCACTTACCGACAGCTTTGATGTATTTCTGGAGTTAGAGACAATCGTTCTGATGGCTACGGTACCGACAACTCAAGAATGATTCAGCGATCAGGTGCAGAGTGAAATTTCCAAAAAGAACTGAAACTAGAACCATATTTTGTTGTTCTCGCCACTATAATATTCACTGCCACTAAATAGGACCGATTAGTGATAGCACTTGTGCTCTGGCAAAACTTCCAGAACCGTTCTAATTGCAGCTCTTAGGCGCCTCCCTAATTTAGGCGCCCTTTGACCTGCTCGTGAATTTTTCGGTTCTAATTGGAGGCGCCTGCGAGATCTGTAATTATTTTTTGGGGGCGCCTATATTAGAAAGTATACGGTACCTCCTTTGAGAATTAGAGTGGCTCTCCATTCTTCATCTTGTTTGGCTTTGCTATTGCTTATGGTGCAGACGTACAGATTTGCGGTGTCTTCGTCTGAACTTCCTTCATCAATGTGATGAATCTCTTGCTGTGGTGCCGTTCGCTTGCTATTTGCCTTGGTACGACACATTCTGCTGAAGTGATTTTTGAGTCCACATTTGTGGCACTGAGCACCGATGGCAGGGCACGATTGTTTGGGATGCCGTCCTCCACATTGGCCACAGTTTGCGTGCCTGGAATTTGAGATTGGCTTTCTTTGGTTGATAGTTGCAATACTCGCTCCTGGGTTTTCATTTGTTAGTGACTTCATTTGTGTGAAGGCTGCTTCGCTTGATCGGCATATATCGAGAGCCTTCTGGAGGGTGAGGGATGTCTCTCTGAGTAGTCTGCTACGTATACCGTCATCAAGCACGCCTTCAACGATGCGATCTCTGAATCAGATGAGGCTGTCGGTTCGAGTGCCAAATTCGCATGTTTTGGCTTTTGTGCGTAGGTCGGTCACGAAGTGGTCGATGGGCTCACCCGGCATTTGGTTTCTGTTATTGAATACGTGCCTTTCCCAGGTTACATTCTCCTTGGGTTGCAGTATGCTTCAAACTTAGCCATTCACCTTCATATTATCACCGTCGCTGTCCCGTGTGAAATTATTGTACACTTCCAGTGCTTCCGCCCTGACCACGTGTAGCAAAGTAGCGGCTTGCGTTTTTTCTTCCTTACCGCTGATACCGCTCGTGTCACGATAGAGTTCAAAGTGTTGTTTCCATCTCCAGTTTTCCGACAGGTTCCCTTCAAGACTGAGTGGCTCAGGGGGTTTGAAATGCTCCATTTTTTACCTCTGACACCATGTAAAGATCGGTAATAATAATCTTATTCAGCATGAAGATACGAGATCACGTGCATATCACCAGACCATACAATAATAATATTGCACAACTAATAATCATTACAAAGATAATGTTGCCATGGTAACTGCTACCAAGTGTGATTAGATGCTTTGTAGTCAGAATGTGGCCACGAAGATAATTCATTCCCCAAATGATTCTGAGCAGCCCCACCCACTTACATACAAGGCCTACTACTATAGTTTGGAATAGTAGCTGTCACTGTATGATTAGCAGCAGACAAGAAGTGTATAAATTATAGTACATAATTGGCCTCAAACCGACAGGTGGTGCACGGTGGTTTAATAGTGGTACACCCCAAACACGGCTTCAGCTATGAATAATCTACTGTAAGAGTCAGCTGTGGTGCCAGCTCTTACACAAATATAGCTGATTTCACGGATGTTTGTGGTAAAAAATTGGCGTGGTTGTTAAAAATTTTGCGTACAATTACACTTACAATCCCACCACATTAAAATTCCTAGATCTGGCCCTGCCCCCTCCTCATCTGCACATCCACTCATTCCACAGATTTTGGTTTGGTATAAGCTGCAGTTACACTAATTTACCACGAGTTATAAGCTACCTAGATGATTACATAATATGGGTAGCTTATTATTGCTACAGTACAGTATCATAGCCTGGACATACACAGAATCTGATATATTATCAACTTAGTCATTAAGCAACACACAACATAACAAACTTACTGAGCAATCAGCAATAAAGACCTTGATGTGCAGTGCACCTCAAAGCTTTTAGGATCAGCTGACACAGCAGAGTCCTGTACTTGCATCTCATGAAGTGGCATCTTGTCCTTGAACTTATACATACCGTTGACAGCAGGATAAGTGTGCAATAATATATCAGAAAACTGAATGATAGAAATAAAATAGAGACAGTTTGAGAAATTTAATTTATGCTAATCTACAAGCAAGCTGACACTAATTATATGCATACAATGTGATAAATATTAAGCTGTTCCTTTACACTAAAAAATAATGCTACAATATCACTACTCCCTAAATATGTGAAGGTAGCAGGCTCACATTTGAAGGCTCCTTCATCACCACTAAACTTTTTCAATGCCAATAGATAAGGAATAAATGAAGTTACTACATACATGCGGTGTGTGGAGTTGTGAATATAACGGCTGCTTGGCTACTGACTAATGGCCCAGTATCAATGGGACACGATTTTAATCTATAATATTATTGAGCACTGACCTCCTGTTCATTGAATATTTCATCCAAAGTCTATTTCCATGGCATGCATGTCTCATAAGTAATTTATGGACTATTATAATTTTTATGGCACATGTATACATATCACTGAAGAGTTGACACATACATGTACAATAGGCAACAGGTCTCCTTATCCCCTCTTCCTCGGCTTGGGTACAAGGCCATATGTATGCACTAATCAAAATTAATGACAATCATACACATAGATTACCAAAAAGAACATTCTTGGATGAAGCCGATTTGTTCGAGTCATTTTTAGAAGAGCACCCTTTTTTATGAAGGTACGAGAGGGTTGAAGTAATGTTTCATTACACTCCAACAAACACTGTTGTATGTTCAAAATCTCGCTCGAAATTTCCTAACAATGATCAAGTCAGTATAATATTAATATTATACTTGATCCAAAATTTAATACTTATATTACTCAGTAATTAACAACATATCTTACCAACTCTTTGATTTTGTCAGAGTATTTATCAGCAGCCTTTGAAATAATTCCAAGTGAATCTGTACAGATACATGATCTATACTGCATTTCTTTCCAAATAGTAATGGAGTGAGTAAATAAATAGACTAGTAAAAGTATGCACAATTAAATCCTTATAGCTGGCCTACAAAATCACTGTAACAGTAGGGGTTCAAATTCATTTTACTCATAGCTGCACTTTCACATGCTTCAGATGAATCTTCGCTTTAATGAAGACTTTGTATAAGTTAAACAATACATTTGTTGTTTAAGCTTACCCTTTATAGATAATTTGGTGAAACAGCTTTTGTTTGTGATATAAAGGCATTTAGCCATTATAATATTCAGCATCATATAGGCATAAACTCACCAATAGTGAAAAAATTGCTGTGGTTTTCCTCTATACAGTGTTATACCAATTAATGTGTGGAAACTATTATTTAAAAGGCATATCGAAATACGTACATGTACATTAGCTACTTTCCAGGACTAGGACTAAATATAGACTACGTAATCAGGATCAAAAACAGCTCACTAACCTTCAATTTCATCTCTGTCAGAAGCAAATGGTGGGAGGTGATCAAGGTATTCAGTAAGTAAAAGACAATGTCGTGGAATTCGTTGAATAGGTTCCATCATATACTGAGCAACTCTCAACCCTGAACTAAGAGCTGTGCACTATATATACATTAAGAATCAAAAGAATCATACCAATATGTCAAATCAGTACCTCAAAATCATTTAACACAGCTTTAAAGCCTTCATTCCTCTGTGCACATTCAGCAAGAGCCTTTAATGATTCTTCCAGATCTATTAAGTGCAGGCTATAGAGTTGAGCTAATTGAAAGAATACACCACCAACGTTTTCTTCATCACCCCTTTAAATAGGATATAATATTGTAATATTATTATTATGAAAAGAAAAATGGTCACCTAAAAATATTTTTATAGTATAATAATATATACCGTATTTATTCGAATACTAGCTGCAGCTACTATTAATTTCAGCCTTGCTGGAGTGCGGCTACTAATCGAGGGTGGCTCTTATTCGAGGGCGGCTTTTATTAAGGTATCACCAAAGTGCGTGGGTGTGAGGTGGAGGATATGACACCTAAACCACATCAATGTCATGAGTGAGGTGCATGTTGTGTGAGCTAGAGCCGGAAATGTTCATTTAATATTCTCAATGGACCGGAAGCCGAGCTGGAAGGGAGGAGGCAGACCACGCCCAAAACAGCACCATCCTGTGCCTCAAGGACCACCATTCTCATTTAAGTGCTGACTGGCCACCAGATGTCCACCGGAAGCCCACATTAAATCCCAATTAAAACACACAGCTTCCTCAAGGCCAAAACACACACAAACTCTTCAAGGCCGTTCTACCACACAGCCCACACAACAGCTCACCTCATTTCCTGTGTGGGCGGGGTAACAACAAGTCATCGCAACCACATCCCCTTCAAATCATTGTCAGCTTCCGTCCAACCGTACTGTCCCCTCGATCACACCGGCGTACAGTGCCTCATTAACTGGCATGGCCTCACCTTTGACCTCCTGCCACCCGGCGGGGTTTAAAGGTCATACCTCATCCGGGACACGCCCACCTATCGCCGCGGCCCAATCCTATGCCCCAATGTCCAAGCATTGGCTCGTGAAGCCACACCCAATTGGAAGCAATAAACCAGTATTAACGCACATGCATACAGTCAACACACCCACATGCTTTATTAGGCCTAATTAGCTTTTTTTAATGGTTGCGATTAGTAGTTATGAAAGAATGCTTTGATCTTGCTTTGATGTGCAGTCTTTTCTTCAGGGGCCACTTGCGGTCACCTCTTAATCATCCCTGGCTCTTTCTGGACACGCCCACCTTCAACTAAAACACTCATATGGCCTCCTCGACCACACCCCCTCACGATTGCTAATTGAATTAGCTAATGCTCACGCTCACACCCACGCACTTTAATGCTACCTTAATTTGGAGCGACACCTCTTTGGTAATATTGACACAATAGATTCGATTTTCAGGACCGATTTTAGAATATTCGAGATAGATGATCAATAAACAGCAGAACCAAGCCAAGGATGCTTTCTGCCATATGTTTTTGCCTCGAACTAACAATCATTCATGGCTTGCGATCGTGGCCACGCCCACTTAATTGTGTTTGTGCATGCGACCGGCTACTATTTGAGGGCGGCTATAGCTACTAAGACCATTCCAAATTGATAAGTTGTTTATCGGGCTACCTTCTCAAAAACTTAGGGTCGGTAGGTAGGCTTAAAAAGAAAATAGAAATATGAGTATCATTATAAAAGGATGTGATGTCATACATAATACATACAAAACGTGACCCCGCTTCTCCAATAAGGCACCAAAATTGTCACTCCAATCGCATTTTACGATCATTCGCCTCTTCGCTACCGTAGCTCCCCTATATAAACCACCACACTGGGCCACGCATAACTGCTAGTGGCAGCCACCTCTCCTTTCTCTCCGTTTCTCTTAGGCACGTGCTTGAAACCATAATATTATATCTGTTTTCTACTTACCCAAAAATTTTCATTTGTAAATTGAAATACCAAAAGTTAGGGTCAGTCAGGCCCGATAAACAAGCAATCAATTTGGAGTGGCCTAATCGGGGTGCAGCTTCTATTCGAATAAATACAGTATATATACATACATGTAGGTATGCAAAATTGCATGGCCACACCATTGATTCATTAATTTTAATGGCATATTTATCACCAACAGGGTCATAGCCACCAGCTATAGGTATACTTCATCACTATTAAATTTTTTCCAAGTGACCTATCTGTCTCGATCATTCAATATGGCAGAAACTGCTACAATTGTATACGCCTGCTGTGCCTTAAATTATAATAGCTATGATAGACCTCATCATGCTAAATTTCAGATACCTCACATGTATCTGCCTCCAGAATGCATCAGAAATACTTCCAGGGGATAACACATTCTCTTTTATTTCATCCAATTCTCTTTTGCAGGATTACAAATAATTTGATCTATTTCTTTAGCAGGCATGCTAAGAGATCCCGCAATTTTGACAATAAAAATTTTTTAACAAAAATGATCACATGAAATTAGTTAAATTGCTAGCAGCAATAAGGAGATGCTGTAAACTCCAGTCAGTTTCACTTTAAATCACAGTGTCTTCTAAAGATAACAGAATAAAGTCTTTGATTTGAAAGCCTCTTGGTTGAGCTGCTGGATATCAAAGAGAAAAACAGTCACACATAGCATAATCGCTAAATTTAGGTACTCGATACTGCTGTGGGTTACCTAAATTTAGGTATTCTACTGGACAAGACATGCTGTGGGTTACCTAGACGTTAAAAGTTACTGGGGTATAGTAATTGCCTCTAATATAGTTGTAATATATTATGTGTACCATACGGCACTTTTAAATTTGTGACCATGCCTCCTAACTGTTGGCCACACCCCTTAATTAACGGTCGTCCAATGCTTGTTGACACGTGGTAATGGAACTTGTAACTGCTCAGTTATTTGAAGTATTAAAGTTGGGTTTGTATACTATGGTTATATGATTGATAACTTTAGATTTTGCACTTCTCTTATGGATATATAGCATGTGTGGCTCACCAGAGGGGGAGGAGGGGGGACATTGCCCTTGTGCCTCTATGCTGAATTATCCTATATAGCTATCATCAAGCCTTCTTTGCTAGCTAGCCAGCCTATCCACATTAATATTATACTTTGAGCCATGCACAGATATTGTCATTCTGACTCAACTAGCTAAGTGTCAGGCCTAGCCTGATTGAATACTATGGCCTAGTCTAGTAGCTATTTCAAGCTCGAGGCCTGCCAAGCATGCTAATCCCCAACCCTATGAACAGCCAGACTCATGGCTGTGCTAAATTAACTGAGCGAATTTAGTTCAAGTTCATGCAGGTTTGGTAACCCACTATACTTAAATAATCATATACAGAACACAATAAACGTACATTTACCTACTGCTAGCAATTATCAGGAGCCATGTTGAACTCGAGTCGACGACAGCTGCAAAATTCGGGGGTCAAAGTTCATATTACAAAAGCGTGATCTTGAAAGCAGCTGCCTTTTTCACATTTGAGCCTGGGTTCGAGGGCTACCTTCAGTGTTACAGCGCGATGGTGGTATCTCCGGTAGACGGCAGAAAGAGAGGATTCAAAAGGATGATTATCTGCACCTACTGTTTGGTAAGCCTTTACGTTTTTAGTGCTTCATTCATGATCCAGGAGCTAGCTAAAATCATTTTATAGCTAAGCTAGCTGTACAACTATGATGGGTCTGTGTGGCCCGGGATAGTAGAACCCCTTAAAAGTGGGCTGAGAAATGGAGTAGAGTAGAGGGCAGCAATAGAGAACATTCATCCTAACAGTTTTGAGTTAGATATTGTTTTCTACTTAGTGTGCTTTAATTAGAAACGGTCTCTACAGCATCAGTGTGTGGGGCTGAATAATTTACCACACAAATGCATGACATATCTGACATAATTCTACCCTTATAGCATGGATTGCTCCTCCAAAATGTAAGTATCGGCCCACAGTATTGCAGCAGTTCCTAAATTTAGGTAGTGGCTAGCCACCACAGGTGCCAGATCTTATTGTGGTACCTAAATTTAGGTATCTACCCCTATAGCATGCTCCAAAATGTGATTATTGGGCCATATAGTATTGTAGTAGTACCTAAATTTAGGTAGTAACTAGCACTCATAGATGGATTTTACTGTAGTACCTACATTTTTGGCATCTAGCTGCCTCATATTTAGGACTTCTAATAATTTCGCTTTCATTTGGACAAAAAATTATTATCATCTGTACATCTTTGACAGCCATGGTTACCTTACTGTCAATATTCTCTCTTCTGTATATAGGACACCTACACTTAATATCGACAACTATGTAGTGTTGAGACTGTAATTCTGAGCTGCCTTCAGTGCCTTGGCACTTAAATTCTACTCACTGTCTGATATTTCAAGCAGTGATGCTCGAGGGAGGACACGGAGTGTAAAAACTAATGGATATTTTTAATTGTGTTTCCTTTTTGAGAAATATTTGTTGATTTTTTAGGTGCTATCCTAAAAATTTAAGGTATTCTTTGTATTCTCTTAGATTGTAGTATTGCTGAAAGAATTGAGAAGAATCATTCTTATTTTGACAATTTGTTGAATTACTATCACTTTACATCATTTGTCCAGCATCCATGCTAAAGAAATGGATGATTTTTACTACTTTTATTAAAACTTGCTGTGAAAATGGCTAATTTTAGCCCAAATCTTGCAAAAGAGAATTGGATGAAATAAAAGAGAACGTGTTGGATATGAAAATCTAAATCTTTATTGTGTGCAAGCATGCACTCTAATTTAACCAGTTAACCCCCTAGTGCACAAATGCTATGCATGCGTATTGCTAGTGCATGCCACAAAGCTTGACTCCAAATTTTGTGGGTGTACATCTCAGCTAAAACATATAACTCACCACTTATCAATACACATCTTTAGGTCCTTCAGTACATTTTGACTGAGCTTATAGATAGACTGAATCTTCTGAAAAATTTTCTTTATATCTGTGTCTGTCAAAGATCCTCCACTTTTCTCCATAAAGCATTCAATAACACCATAAAAGTCAACAGCTATTATCTTTAACCGGTTCACATAGCTGTCAAATTTTTCAAAGTGGAATAGTAATTACTTACAATGTAATGATTAATTATCTCCCCAGTAGAAATTTACTTTTCTGTGGTTATGAGGTAATTATGGTGTAATGTATGATGAAACCTATGGTGTAATCTCTTAGGTAATCTATGAGGTAATTATGAGAAAATCCAGGGCCTCGCTGGAGCCTTTCTGGGACTTGAAAATCAGTAAATATGTAGAATATCTTACGCGCGTATCCAGCGAATACATTACAAGCTGAGCGCTACTTTCTCTGAGAAGTACTGTTGGTTGAACTTCACGTGTTTCCTTGGCTTACGTAATGCCGTGAATAAATAAAGCTAGCCTTGCGCTATATATAGCACACATCACTGTCACAAGGGGCTGGCCCGCGCGGCGACTGCAGCAGCGTAGTCTTGTCCCCAGACCCCACCCCCAAAAGGAGGAAAAGGGTCTGGTGAACTTGGGATGAATCCTCGGTTCTCGTTCTACGGCGCATGCGCATATGTGCCGACAAGGCCATGAAAAGCTTGGTTCTGATTGGTCGCTATGGCTGCATTTGCATGTGATCGCATGCCCGCAACCGGCAATCAAGCAAACCTTGAATCTGATTGGTCGGCGAAATTGAATAGCTACACGGTACGTATAGCGATGCTGCATTCCTGCGGTAAGCTTGTCATATGACTGAGCCAAAGCTACGATCTCATTGGCGCGTGGAAATTCCTCAGTGCAGGCCCAAGGATTCTGCCCAAGTTCACCAGACCCTTTTCCTCCTCGAGGGTGGGGTCTGGGGACGAGACTAGCAGCAGCGTGACCAACCTGAAATTCGGAAGGAATACTGTGTAGTCGAGTTCGTCTCTGTAATTGAAGCATCGAAACTTATCGCTATCAAGGTTGAGAGTCGATCTTAGACGCCATCTCCATGATTTCTGGGGCCAGCATCGATCGATGTGTACGCATTCTATTGACGACCTTTTACCACATGCACCATTACACTGTGCAGCTACTGGGGAGATGGTCAAGTGTTCATTATTATAAATTTTGTTGAAAAAAATATTTCCATAGTTGATTGTAGGAATGGAAAATAATCTTATGGAAATGTATATATGGTCACTATTAATGCTAATGTAGTTCAGGGTTGTTTGTATGACGATGTTTTAATACAAAATTTGTTATACAAAAGTTTCATAACACAAAATTTTGAGATCTATGATAACACACCCTTATTTTAACTTATTAGTACTCCTGATTATTATAATTATGAAGCCTAGCATAAGAACAGGATCCAAGTACGTGTACAAAAGATAGTCATTACTATGTTTGATTATTACATGTATCAGTAAACACTAAGCCTGATTGTGGAATGTGATTCAGTAGTAACCACTAATTATGTTATCTTGCATTTGTGGTGCTTCGCGCGTGCCGCGCCATATATTGTAGTTTATCGGCGACACCCACACCTCTTTGTGACGTCACAAGGTACTCTGGCCGGCCAGAAGCAGGAGAAAAATGGTCCTGGTCGACATTTTGCAAGTTCATATTCAACACGAGCAAGGGATTTAGCCAAGGATATCGCACTGGACAACTCTCGAGGTCAAACTGTCCATGTGATCTTCATATGACTTGGCTCTGACCTTTCGCATCAGGTTGTCCAGTAAGCTAAAGCTGAAATCGAGCTAGCCACGATTGTGGCAATTGGTTAGTGAGCAATCGGCTTCATATCTCAACAACGAAGACAGTTGAAGAAACGAAACTTCTTCCATCCCTTAGTAGAGTTGTAAAACTAATCCCTCTGTGAGTCTGCTAGTCTACAGAGTCATTCATACTCTACAGTACATTATTAACCCTCGGCGCATGGGCGAGGATTACTGTAGTCGTACTGTGTGTCTGTTTGTCTGTCTGTCTGTTACCACGCTAACTGCTACATACCTCGTTTGCGAGTCCAAACTGCGGTGATATAATATTCCTTATGGCATTCCAAATGCATGATTTGTGTGGATTTGGCGTCATTTGCGGTTTCTAAGCTTCTTGACTTCTTTCTGCCCGGACAACTAGGGAATAACCTGCATAAATGTCTCCCACACCATGATTAATAGGTGCACAATAGTCGAGAAAAGCAAGTGTAGGGATGCATAGTAGATGCAATCATCTCTTGTTTGTGTACTTTTTGATCCTGCCATCCCTACTTCATTCTTCAATTTTATTCAATTGTTTTTATACTCCGTATTTATTCGAATAGAAGCCACACCCCGAATAGTAGCCGCCCTCGAATAGTAGCCGCACGCATGCGTGAGCACAATTAAGTGGGTGTGGCCATGTTCGCACGCCATGAACGATCATTAGTTAGAGGCAAAAGCATGACAGAAGACGTCCCTGGCTTGGTTCTGCTGCTGTTTTCGATCATAATATCTCGACTATTCGAAAAGTAGTCCTGAAAAACTAGTCTATCATAACAAGATACCACCGGATCGGCGCAAAGGTATCCCTCCAAAATAAATAAAAGTCGCCCTCGAATAAGAGCCGCCTTCGATTAGTAGCCGCACTCTAGCTAGGCTGAAATTAATAGTAACCGCGGCTACTTTTCGAATAAATACGGTACTTATCAGCTTTGTGCAGATTTTAAGTCTCCTTGGAATGGAATAGCTACAGCTATATGCTTGAACTACGAAATTTTCTCATTAGGTGCATTTGACTTAATATAAGGCACATGCTATTTTGCTATCCTGTTCACTCGCTATTGCATGGGCGCATTTCACATGTAAGCACATAATATATGACCCTTGACCTGAATCCTAGATACCTGCATGCTTGCTTGTTAGCCCTGTGTTCCAGGCTTTTCAAGTTATAATCAAAGTTACGGTTACGATGGCTATTATAATAGTTGATTCTTAGGTCTTTTAAAGGAGATAGCACCATTTCGAGCATATCAGAGTGCACTAACGTGCAACGTGAAGGAACATGCAATCGATCGACCAACTGGGAGCAACTGGTTTTGCTCGGATATATAAAGGTGCAGCTACCACAAACCACAGTACAGGTCAGTGAAAGTTGTAAGTTAAGAGGGTGTTTTGTAAATTGGTACTACCAACACCACACATTACCAATAACTGTCTGCAAGACTAATTGAAGGGATGTGGATTACTAGCCGTACTAAGGATAGGCGGCCATCAGTGGCGTATCCAGGATTTAACAAAGGGGGGTGATTAACGATCTGCGCGCGAAGCGCGCGCGAAAATTTGGAAGCCACGCCCACTTTTGTTGACCACGCCCACCATTTTCGCCCGTTATTGGGTGTGCATTATTAAGAAACGCCCATACTCTCCAACTCTTCGCTGCTCAAAAACGATGAAAACGTTCAGGTGAGCAGCCACTAATGAACTAGCTAGCGATTTTGAAGCTTTAGTATAGCGTTTTTATATAGTAAAGTGCTAGTGCCATTGTTTATTGATATAAACTAAGGCATGGTAGCACCAATTAATTGTATACCTCTGAGGCTAAGGGGGGTGCTCGAGCACCCTGAGCACCCCCCCTGGATACGCCACTGGCCATCATATCTGACCAGGAGCAGTTTGGGCAGCCATGGGGCCATTGTGATCAGATTTTGGCCAATGGCCATCCATCATATTGCAGATTGATCCTCTTTTTGCATCTCAGAAGAAAATTAAAGCAAATTTAGAAGGTGGGAAGGTACACACAAAGCATAGTAGTAGACTACATACAGTATTTACCTTTCATCCAAGGATAATAGCTGCTGTAAAATCTGTAAACGTTTCTTGCGTGATTCTTTTTTCTAAATTAGAAAGGTGATAAAACAACAGTGCAACAACAATTACATCGATTTCATCCTGGCTTAAACTCTCCACACATAACTATCATGCAGAATTTCTTTCAGTGAACTGTAATACCACAGTCATAGGAAAAAGTGCCCATGGATGGGAAGTAGAAGTAAATTTCTGCAATCCAGACCTCACAGCATTAAAGGGGAATTTGCACAATCTAGACTTAGCCCTGCATTAAAGGGGAATTTGCAGGAGCTAGCTAACTACAAATTTTTGAACATAAGATAAGATGAAAAATGGCGAGCCACTTTAATTCTGAATGACAGAAGTGTGGTGTTCAAATCAGATACAGGTGCGGATTGTTATCTCAAAGGAGGTGTACAGTTAAGTCAGGAAGCAACCACCTCAAAAAAACAAGGACAAAATTTGTCACATTTGGAGGCCACAAACTAAACCCATGCAGAAAGGCATACATACTAAGTGAATACAAGGGTAGGCACAGAGCCATAGAATTCATGATCGTAGATGGATTGTCCCTATAATGTATGTATTATTCACATGAGATGTTTCCAGTCCCAGTTACATAGACTATATTATCTTGTGTCATGGCAAAGTAAGCATGTAAAAATTGAAGGGTTACTTTAACCCAGTTTGGGTTACGCAGGCTGCATACATAAGGTGCATGGTGATCTCGGAATGCATTTGCAAGTGCAGTCTGTAACTGGATCTGGCGCCATTGATCATCAGAGGCTAAGTGGTTTCCATGGCTGCTTCAAATGCTTGGTGGTCAATTAAAATTAATGCAACTGGGGTAACCCAACTGGGTTTTTTTTTTTTTTTTTTTTCAAGGCGACCAGAACACTAAGCAGAAAAAAAATTGTCCAGAAAACCACATAATACACCTAGGATGCACAGTAGAGCCATACAAAGCAAGCAAACAACCTATACTGCAATTTTGAGAAAGTTTCTAAATAACGCACACCACGGGTATTCCCCGTTTTTCACGTAGCGCGTGGGCGGAAAACATTGCAAACGAATGGCTTCCCTATACAAACATATGGGGAAACTTCAAAGGGCCATAACTTTAATTCTAAGGTGTGAATCAAAAAAATCTGTCATCAAATCTCGTATTTCGATCCATTCTGCGTGCCCGTATAAAAATTATCTCCCCAAGTGCTCCCAATTCCCCCAAACATTATTTATTGCAGAAATCTTTTTTTTTTCTACTTAGTGTTTAACAAGGAGACCAGAACACTAACCAGAAAAAAATGGTCCGAAAACCACCACACAGTTGGGCTGGATGCATAGTAGAGCCATACAATGCAAGCAGGCATCCAAATAGCCATATATACAATGTTTGCAAACATTGCAAGTGAATGGCTTCCTATACAAACATATGGGAATACTTCAAAGAGCCATAACTTTAATTCTAAGGTGTGAATCAAAATTCCCTGCCATCAAAATTCTAGTTTTGACCCATTCTGCGTGCCCATATAAAAATTATCTCCCCAAGTGCTCCCAAGTCCTCAGTGAACTACATTAATTATTTAAATTCTTTTTTTTTCTACTTAGTGTATAACAAGCAGACCACACACTAAGCAGAAAAAAATTGTCCGAAAACTACCACATAGTTGAGCTGGATGCATAGTAGAGCCATACAATGCAAGCAGGCAGCCTATACATCAATTTTGACCAAAGTGGGTAATGGTCGTCACGTTGATGTGCGCGCATGGCCCCGCCCATCACGTAGCGCGTGGGCGGGAAACATTGCAAATGCATGGCTTCCTATACAAACATATGGGAAAACTTCAAAGGGCCGTAACTTTAATTCTAAGGTATGTATCAAAATTCTTTCAGGTCAAATCTCTAGTTTCGACCCATTCTGCGTGCCCATGTAAAAATTATCCCCCCAAGTGCTCCCAAATCCCCCATGAATTAGATTATTTAATTATTTATTTAATTGTTTAATTATTTAAATTTGCTTTTTTTTTCTACTTAGTGTGTAATTTTTTTTTTTTCTATAATAATTTAGCATTACGCTAGGACACATACAATAGCATAACATGCTAATTCAAAGGCAGTGCCCATCTATAGTAATATACTAAGTATTTAAAGTTTTTGACCTAGTCCTGGCAGCAATAGGTTCTTGTTTAGCAGCTTGGATAGGTACCCAAGTGGCAGGTCCTCTGCGGAAAATGGCAAGCCCCGGTGTTTTATCACGCTCCTCGTACCTCACCAACCTCGAACAAGAAACATCCACTACGCTTCCATCACTGTCACTTTCTGAGCTTTCACATCTACTTCTTGCCTTCCTCTTCTTTCTGATAACTGGTGTCCATTCCTCCTTTCCCTCCCTTGTTTTATAGCTCACTCCTGGACCTTGCTCACGATTTTCATAGGTGACATCAACACAATTCAGCAAATTTGGCTCCTGAGGGCTATCACAACTGGAGGAGGCAGACACAGGAGACAGCTGGCTCTTGGGTGAAGTTGAGCTTTGGGGGGGGGGGGGGGGGGGGGGCAGCAACTGTTTCAGATGGGATTGATTGGTGTGCAACAATTGGAGAGGTACCATCTGTTTTTGCAGCATCAATAGTAGGAGACTTGGTTTGGATGTTGGTACATTGAGTAGGGACTTGTTTAGTAACAGTAGACTTCTTATTCACCTTACTTTTTCTCATTTTCTGCTGCTTCTTAAATGGTTGATTTCTTTCCAGGGCTGGCCAGAAGAATGAGATGGAGAAACCACCAAGGGAGTGCCTAGCAGTCCATTGAGCTTCATGTAGCTTGACTCCTAGCTGTTGCAATTGCAAACAGACAGAGAGGGACACCATGATCCTCTAGGCTAGCATACTGGCCCTCTAGAATAGCTACTCTGATCTTAGTTGTCTCCACCATTTTTTAGCAACCACCTTAAAGTAATCGTTCAATTTTTACAGTGCATGCAGTTATTATATAGTGCATGTGCTTTGGAGAATGTTCTATATGGTCGTTCGTTTACATAGTGATATGGTGTTAAGTAGTTGATGAGCATATTGATAATGTGACATCAATCAGACATTTTGCATTTACACAGGGCCTGTAATAAGTAGTTTAACACTCTTATGGCTAATCAACATTGTATATTAAGGCATAGCAGTTACTATAGTTTTGATAGTGGTACGGCAAACTAATATGTGAAAAGTCCAAATTATTGTGTCATATGATGTAATTTGTGGGCGATTCCTTATATACCACATGCAGGAAGATTGCCAGAATCAACAAAGAACTTACCAACGGGCTAGTTCAGACTTCTTCAAGTGAGATTCTGATTCAAGCTTATGACAGTATTGTGTATGAACACTTGATCATGCACTCAGTAGCTGCATAGTTGAAATAGTATAGGTGGTAAAGGTCGTCAATATAATGGGTTCACTTCACTGTACAGTACGATGCCGGCACCTCAGTCGCAGACTAGCCTCAGATCATCGGGAATCTGAGAGTGTCTCTGGACCTCGATAGTGAAAATTTCAACGCAGGCTGAGAACTCAACAGAGCAGTACAGCTAGACTGGTCTGGCGGCACGCTGCTCATGGTGCGTGCTATATATAGCGTAGGGCTATCTATATATATCCACAGGATTACGTCAGCCTAGAGCAATCGGCTTGTCTGTTGTCGTTGTCGTTGTCGGCACGAAAATCGCCAGATCTCGCGTTCTAGGCATCTATGCGTGCTGTAAGCACAACCAATCGGTAGATATCCGTGCAAAACTGGTTTGTAGGTGCTTCGAATTGCTCAAAAAGGCTTAGTAGTGCTACAAATCGTGTATTTTCTGTTCAGCATGCCTGTAGTTTATCGACCACGCCCACTCTTTTAGCATAATAGCAAGCTGATGCGACCGCGCATGCTCAAGCTCAGTGTTGGAA
The DNA here is from genome assembly GCA_963930775.1 of Cliona cf. orientalis. Classification (NCBI taxonomy): domain Eukaryota; kingdom Metazoa; phylum Porifera; class Demospongiae; order Clionaida; family Clionaidae; genus Cliona; species Cliona cf. orientalis. The sequence goes on from OZ005692.1 coordinate 8,292,208, forward strand.
AGGGTCGTCAAGTCATGAAACAGCTATGCCTCAGAGCTACGCTACAGTGGCTACAGTGGCTACAGAGCGCGCGGGGTATGTGCTCTACAGAGCTCTAGTTAGTATAGTAATTACCGTATTACCTCTAATTTAACGGACACCAGAAAAATAATTATTTTGGCCAATGTCCGCTATAATTAGAGCACACGAAAATAGCCGGCGTTCGAAGTGTCCGATGAATTAGAACACGCTTTCACGCTTGCGCATTCGGTCAAATGGACGTGCGATCGAGCAGCTGCAGAGATTGAGAAAATGAGACGGTACCTGGAGCTCCCTATTCATGGTGGGAAAGAAAACAACTCGCCTCCTTCAGTACCACCAAAGAAACAGCTGTCCATTGCAAATTTTGCTCGATCAGTACCACGCTAGCGCGAGCTGTCCAACGATGTCCGGATAATTAGAACAACAAAACTCACACTTCATTTACTGTCCGATGTAATTAGAGGTAAAAAAATAATTCGAAATGGTGTCCGGATAATTAGAGATGTCCGTTAAATTAGAGACAATACGGTAGTTAAAGTTAAAGATAACAGTGAGTTCTTAACAGGTACCGTAGTGCTAGAAATAAATGCGTGCTATTAATTAATGCGAAAAATGTGAGTTGCTGAGTGATCGCATTATTTAATATCGCAATGATTTCAACAACGCATTTTATTCCAATTGGTGCCTGCCCACGTTACCATTCACGAGTGTACTTTAGAAAAAAACTGGATCTGAACAGGAATAGGAAGAATTGTTAGCCGGTGAGTCAGATGACTTCAGATTCTTAAAATCATAATGTCTATGCATGGCGAACTTAGGACCACTAGACTCTGGCAAGGCAGGCTCGGAAAGCTTCATGATGTGCATGTCACTGCCAGTGGTGCTGGCATGTTACCTGGACTCAGGAGAAACTCGCATTATAAAAATTCACATTGCTAAGAAAAATACTGAAAATTTAAAGAATCGCAATGTTTTATACATGCAAAAATTTCTAGCACTACGGTATAGACATAAAATACTTCATCAAATAAATGATTATTCACATCAGGCACTAGTCTCACATCTCAAATAAAGGTGGCACACAAACAATCACGTTCAGTGTAGAGTTTCAGATGGCGAGATTTATAACCAAGAGTGGTATAGACCAGCTGAGAAGAGGCAGCAAACACTTCACAAACTACATTTAAGAGTAGATAGCACAAGGTTCAAACACCTACGAAAGACTATGTTAAATATATTATCCAAATGAGCAACTTGGTGAAGAATACCAGTATGATACATACACGGAAGAAGCCAGATCTTACGCAGAATGTTAATGAAAGTTGTCTCTAAAGAACTTAATGCAGGGGAAGAAGAAGACCATAAATAATACAGCAAAACAACGAATGTAGCATGCAATTAGCTTTACGAGTGAGATCTTTCTGCACACTGAATGAAGGATATGACCAAGGTGCTCAACTGAGTTCGTAAGCTGGAGATGGCGACTATTAAAGAAAAAGCTGGTTGAAACGCCCCCCCCCCCCCCCCCTTGAGAATAGCCACCAACCATATGTACAATACATGTACATGTACATGTAAAAAGTTTAAAATTTAATGGTGAAAGTGTCCAACACGGCAATTTTGCTCATATTTAACCTACAAACTACATCAATCACTTTTCGGTTAGCTTTTTGTAGCAGAAACTTCAATAATCATTTGGGTTTGGGTCGCGTTTGCCCCCCTCCCCTGACAAAAATCCTAAATGAAAGCCTGGTGAGGGTGCCAGTAGAGTGATGTCATCTGCGTAACAAACGGCACCACTGAAGTGCTTGTTCCAGTAGCAACCACTACTGTGTCTCTCAAGCTCAAGTAAAAGGTCATCAATATAAACAATAAACAAAATCGGTGAGAGCACACCACCTTGGCGGACGCCATTAGAGACATTAAATTCATTAGATTTCTTGGAGTTCCAAGAGACACACATCCTCTGGTCAGAATACAAGTTTAAAAGAGTTCTGATAACAATAGGAGACAAAGTTCGTTGAAGGAGTTTATCAAAAAGGATTTAATCAAAGGCTTTGGTACCATCTAAGAAGCATCTATAGATAGGAGAGTCATTGATGCTGTAGCGAGCAACCACATTCTTAATAAGACCTGTACACAGATGAGTTGACAGGCCACACATAAAGCCAAATTGAAGAGAAGACATGGTATAATATTACTGTCAATCAGAATACACCATTCAAAGATTTTACTTAAGGTAGGAGCCAAGGAAATGGGCCTATAGCTGTCTGAATCACAACGATCCTTGCCAGGCTTAACTATAGGGCGTAGAACACAGTCTCTGAGGGACTCAGGGACATAGCCATGCTGTAGCATAGCAGTGAAAAGCTTAGAGAGGGGCGCCGACAGTGAAGTAGCAGCACATATGAAATGGTTGGAGTTGAATTGTGTGCCATAAGATTTTTTCAGTTTAAGGTGAGCCAAAGTCTCTAAAACACAGCCAGGAGAAACAGAGAAGGAAAACAAGTCAGTGGAAGAAAGAGAACACAAAATTTAGAATTGAGAGTGAGAAGAGAGGCAGCATCACCATCAGAGTTCAAAAGACCCATAAAGCAATGAACATCAGAAGAGTGCTTGTCAATAGTTGATGCAGAGGAAGATGCACCTTTAGCAGACTTAGTGATGTTGTGAACTATTTTCCAAAAGTCAGTCTGCCTGGATTGAGAGAGAGCAGCACCACCTACTGTTCCCGCTTGATATGTTCCTGTTGTCTCCTGAGACGCAGAACTTGGTGTTTAAATTGCTTCTTCGCATTTTTCTTTATTTGAAATAGTACCCATGAAGATGGACACCCAGAATCAGACCATAATATTGTTCTGTGCCAAAATGCAGCAGAATGCTTGAGAGAGCGAGCTTGCATGTTCCATCCTGGTAGTAGATGCCGATGCTTCCTCACTTTAGGAAGACAAGTTCGTGAACCTTTCAGGAGACAATCCAGAACCTGTGAACAGACTGAATCAAGGGATTGAAAGTGAGCTTTGCAATTGGGATCACAGCAATTAATAATTAGGTCATCAGGGATGGCAGGGAGGCGAGTTTCAAGGAAATAACAGAAGATTTCAGCATCATGTGAGGTTACTTTACTCCAGTCAACTCTATCAGTAGAGCATGAACAAAACACTGGGGGGCGACGAGACCCTGAGTGGCACTGAGAGTGTAGACTGAACAGTGAGTTCAAATACTAAAGGTAAATGATCATGCAGAAAGGTTATCAGTATCATCCAAGCAAGACACCCCAAGTATCTGAGACAAGCAGTGAGGAAGAGTAAGTACATGGTCAGACCAGGAGGTAACCGAGAGATCATCTCTCCTGTAAGTAAACTGAATATTCGTAGAGGTATCGGCTCTAACCAAGTTGTGAGTGTTCATGAAGTCCACGAGTTGATGAAAATTAGATTTGCAAGAGAAGTCAACGTTAAATTGCCACAGATGATGATATTATTATCAAATGGTTGAGCAGAGATAAAGTCACCCAACTCACCAAGACAATCGCGAAATACATTATTAGTCACAATGGTACCATAATCAGTTGGTAGGTAGACATTAACAAGGAGAATAGATTGTGAGCAGTCACAATTAGAAGTGGGCAAAGTTAAATTAACAGCACAGAACAACAATTGCATCTAGAGTTAAATGGTGAAAGCAATTTGCGATACAGAGTACCACAACCGCCATACGGGCTCCCAGTGAGAAGTTCCCCGCTATCCATACCACTAACACCAATTGATAGAAAATCATTTGATACATTATTTAGAGCTCCAAGATGCATCCTGTTCTTGAATCAAGCAGGGATCACAGGATTTTAAAAGATTAGCATAATCACCACCAGACCTCCAGCCTCGGCAATTATAACTGCAAAATCGAATGCTGTCAAGACTCATGATAGAGTTGACTTGACAGAATCTGACGGCTTATTAAAGGATTGACTACTAATAGAGGTGGAGGCGGTGGTGGGGGGTCGCAAGCTCCTGATGTGGCTGCATTGGAGGGGGCACTATCAGTAACACGTTTAGCCCGTCTGGCAGTACACACATCAGGAGAAAGGTCCTCACGAATGAAGAGTTTGTAATCGGAATAATCCATAAGGTTTCGACAGGAAGCTAACAGCAGGCACTTGTCCCTACAGCTCTCTAGTTTAATTTATACGGGAGGACTCGCCATTATGACAAGTAGACTCCATGCAGCCATTAAGCAAGCGGTCCAAAACATATACAACTGTTGCAGATCCAGGAAGTACATCCGGTGGTACATTCCAGAGCATGCAATTTTTTGCCGTTTTTATCTATTTTTTCATATCTGTCCTATCTAGGTCATCCTTCACTTCTAGGACTCCAAACAAAGATCAGAAGATAGAGCAACTCTTCTACTTTCTTCTCGTTCAAGTCCCATAACCCGGAGACATTTATGAGCTCTGCAGCGACCGCTTTTGTGCATGCTACTCTCAAGCGCTCACAAAAAGTGGTGCCTCGCGTAAAAAGTGGCACGTTTTTGGTTCCCTAGGATGGATTCCTATGATTCAAGTACCATTCCATAGCTCTTGTGTTGCTCTACAATATAAGACTAAAACAAAGTTTTTCCATCGAGCTGTTCCAGAGTTACACAGCATCAAAAATCAGAAAATTTCAGTACAACCGCATGGTATTCTCCACGTCTTCTCAAAGTTTTGTCGAGTGTCTGATGATTTATCCAGTAAATGCCAAGGAGGGGAGGGCTCTCCAAGTTTCTAGGGAGCAGACATCATCATTCATTCAAATGGTTAGTTTCTTTCTATGTTCAAACTTTCATGAACGAATCTGGATGGAATTGTTTGGTATAGTCTAGCGTGTGTGCGGCTAGCCTCGAACCCAGGCTCACTTGGGATTCAAGGCGAGTATGAGGCAAGTACCTAACTTCTGTATCAGGTAAATAATGAAGTCCAGGGATAAGGGTGAGCCTTACCAGCTGAAATGGCAAAAGAATAGATAGTTTTAATGTACCTGCGCCATAATTTGTGTAAATCAGCCGACATCGAAGCTGAAAAGCACATGCAAGTTCACATCCATGGAGGTTAAATATGCTAGCACTTGTCCCACTTGTCTCACTCTCTCCCTCTTTTTCTTTCACTCACACACACACCCCTACCCCATGTATGTGCACGTACACAATCTCTAGGTGATTCAGCTATCGATGAGTATGAGATTGTGAGAGGGGGAGCACTGGAGTTCCACCGCCAAAGAGAAGGTGCTGCCTAGGCCTCCTCAGACTTAGCTTTTGTTTTGAAGCTATCTTCTGAGGTGCTGAGAGAACTAGCTACTCGATCTAGGTCCTCGCACCATCGGCTGTGGCTGCTTGAGCACTTTCTCTATCAACTGTAGTTGTCAATGTGTAATGATGGCATAGGAGACTGATTGTGAAAGCTTTAACAATCTTCTGCAAACCTTCAAGAAGGCCATTGATGGCTGCACAATATCTTTGTACCACCTAGGAAGCTTTGTCATTTATTTATACATATTTTATTCAATGCTTCTATGGTGAATTAACAAAAATTTATACTATTTTTAACAGCGTGTAACTTTGGAACCGCTCAATGGAAAAACTTCATTCCAGTTTTATATTGTAGAGCAACACAAAAGCTATGGAATGGTACTTGAATCATGGGAATCCATCCTAGGGAACCAAAACATGCCACTTTTTGTGCGAGGCACTTTTTATGAACGCTTGAGAGTAGCATGCACAAAAGCGGTCGCCACGGAGCTCATGAATGTCTCCAGGTTATAGGACTTGAACGAGCAGAAAGTAGAAGAGTTCTTCTGTCTTCTGGTCCTTGTTTGGAGTCCTAGAAGTGAAAGATGGTCTAGATAGAACTGGTAAGAAAAATAGATAAAAACGGAAAAAATTGCATGCACTGGAATGTGCCACCGGATGCACTTCCTGGATCTGCAACAATTGGACCGCTGGCTTAACGGCTGCATAAAATATCTTGGTGTGGTATTAACATCAAGCCTAACTTGGTCTAAACACATCTCAAAGATATGCATGAAAACACGGAAGTTAATTGGTCTGCTCCACAGAGGTTTCCATCACTGCTGTCCTGAAGTAATGCTAGGCCTTTATCCGACCACATCTTGAATATGCGATCAGGTATGGGATCCCTACTTTGTGAAGGATATTGAAATCTTGGAAAAGGGCCAAAAATTCGCCTTGCGAGTATGTACTAAGAGATGGTCTTCTACTTACTCAGACCTGTTAAATTCAATTTATCTGCCTACACTCGCGGATCGACGCAAAGCAGCTAAACTATGCCACTTATATAAAATTGTTCATGGCCTAACAGATTGCCAACCTGCCCCAGTCGTTCGGAGGCCCATCACCTACAGCAGGTGCAGGAATCCAATCCAGTTGCAACAACTGAGAAGTCACACTGATCAGTTTCACTTTTTCTTTTATCCTCATTCCCTCTCCCTTTGAAACAACCTATCACTTAGCAATGACTCCTTACTAACACTAAATACTTTTAAGCATTCGATTATCTAATTTTTATAGCATTACACTAATGGTTATGCGCTTGTACATGTATTAGCTCACTGCTATTCACGTCAACCTCATGTTGCTTTTGGCATCAGAAATTATCATAGAGAAAAAAAGATCCCCTTTCTGGCCCAACCGAAAAGTATCAGTCACATGAACACCTTTCCCTATAGCTATCACTGCAAAAAGGGAAATGTTAGTTTGACATGTATAGTTTGTCATTCTGGATGCAGGTGAGTGAACAAATCACACACATGGATTCAGATAATTACTGCAGTGGTAAGAGAATGTGTAGGGGAACCAATATGAAAGAGGAAAAGTTTGTTATGAGGTTTCCCTCTGCAAGTGATGCGTTTTATTAATAACACTCACCTGCAACCAGAATGACATACTGTATGTCAAACTGACAGTTCTCTTTTTACAGTGATATATATATATCAAATGGGTTGACATGGCATCTACGACAGATTTCATATTAAGAAGGAAAGTTTCAGGAAGTCCAAACAAAATGATGTTATTAGAGTGATTACTTGAGCGAAGAGAAGAGGGAGTCACAGTCTGACAGACTTGGACTGAGTTAAGCTTTGTGGCAGGATTAGAGTCAGAACAGTGGGAAGCCCTAGAGAGTTTATCAGAAAAGGAATTAACAGGAGAGGAAAGCTTATCAAGCTGTACCTTGATATCACCAATAAGTTGGTCCATTGAAAAGCAACACTTAGCAATGTTATTGGTGGGTGGTGCCAAGTTTTGCTAGTCAAGGAATCGAGGGACACAGTATGGGAGTCAAATTTCACAGGGATTGGATCGGGAATAAGACAAGGAAGTTAATTTGATCAATTCATTGGCTTCACAAAAAATCCCAGTAAGCTTGTCTACAGTGTCAAGTTTGTCAAAGGCAGAATTGATATCAGTGAGGAGAGCTTCTGCAAGCTATCGTTTTTCAGAGCTACGTCTAAAATGGAGCCACAATCCTGGAGATCATCGCCACAAGCATCCTATAGTACTGTGTTGCAACCCTTTATAGGGATCATGATCTTCATAATGATCATCTACCCCGGACGTATACACAGGGGTATTAAACCAATGTTTATCCATCTGTCGTCCTACGTCATCCATACCATATCTCGAGATCTAGCCACCTGAGCAACTCTTAAACAAATTTAGCAAAGAAGTGGCTTCAAATCGAGGGACACAGTCCACAAGCGTTATAAACAGTGCCTTTTTGTTGGTCACCGTAGCCACACCTATATTGATAGTGCCTACTCAATGCATAAAACATGCAGGTCATGTTGTTCTGCTCATGCGCACAATGTCATAGTCAATTAGCTCTTATTGCAGTAACTGTTGTGACTAGAGCTCATAGAGCACATACCCCGCATGTACATTGCGCAATCTGTAACTACAGAGATGATAATGCTGCAGTTACATTGTGGTGATCTTTATCCACATGCAGTACACTACTACCACTACTATTATAGTATGCACACATTGCTATGCAAACTGTGAAACCTCGCATTGTGAATGTCATTACAAAGGTCGTAAAGGATTGTAACAAAGCCCTTGGTCTATACTATACAGGATTTCATACAGGGGCCATGGGATCCCCCCCCCCCCCCATATACAGTGTAATCATCAAAAATAATTAATCCTCGGTGTATGTGCAAGGGTTACAGTAGTCGTTCTGTGTGTGTGTGTATGTGTCTGTACCACGCTAACTGCTACATACCTTGTTTGCGAATCCAAACTGCGGTGATATAAGGTTCCTTATGGGGTTTCAAATGCATAATTTGTGTAGGTTTTGCTGAGAACGCTTTATTCGCTAGTTTGGCGTCATTTGCTGATTCTAAGCTTCTTGACTTCTCCAATCCCGGCCAGCTAACTTTACGTATAGATAGAACGCTGGGTGTGTCGCGCTATATACAATATAGGCCTAATAACTATATGCATGTGCGAGGGTTACAAACGCGGGGTCTGGAGACATACGGATGCTCGCCCTTCTCTACCGAATGCTCTTATGGTTCGTCCAGCAAAGCCTGTGTCATTATCGAGCTCACTGTTTTCCGAGGCCTTTCTGGTGACGATGTGTCTGTATGTTGAAAACCAAATCATGCCTCCAGTCAAGCTGTGTCCAAAGTATTCATTCACTGTGTATCACTATTAATGAAGTTGTTAATAATAGTATACGATCATCTTTATAGCTATCTGTTTAGTATACTATCAACGAGTTCAATAGTCACAAGAACTAGAAGCTACATGTACTTGAAATTCTAACCATACCTCACAGGCATATGCACGAGGATTACTACAGTGGTCCCTCTTTGAGAGACCGCACTTGAATCCAAATAAAAATGGTCTCCCAAATGAGGTGGTCTTCCACCAGAGGAGGGTGGAGCAATAGGTGGAGCTTTGCAGGAGTGGGTTGTATTATGCCGTACATAATTTATATGAAAATTAGTTGCTTGGTACCCGTATTCACAAGAAAGAAATGAGTGTTTACTACTTTTCAACCCCCAGTCACAGGGATATTTTTAGCCCGATGAATCACTCCTCTTCCAATATGAGACCTACTCTCTTTCCAGGGGCGCATTTATTTTACTGTGGCAAAATTCCATTCCAAAGTAGATCTACAGATTGTGCAATGTGCACGTGGGGTATTTGATCTACAGATCGAGCTCTAGTTGAGATCAGTGATGGTCTTTAATTTCCACATAATTGGTGGTCTTTGGTTGGGTTCTAGAGGTGGTCTTTGACCAGAGGGCTGTTTGTATGTTGAGTGGTTTTGTGCATGCAATTTTTGGTTCTTAATAAGAGGTGGTGTCTCACTAGAGGGATCTCTCAAGGGAGGGACCACTGTAGTATGAGTAAGGCACCGTTTTGCTCGCTCGTTCTAGAGCTCAGCTTTCTGATAGCAGAGAGACGCATAAATACAAGTGAAAAGGATGTTGCTGGGGTAGTGCTAGCTAGTTGCTATGATCCGTAAATACAATCTGAATGGTCCAGCACGCACCACTATATTATACCGGTCACTTGATAGTAAGCTGTAAAATTTTATGCATAATTACTAAGCAAATAAGTGTGCAATTAAGAAAATATTGTCAACTAGTCTATGAGACTTCTGTATGGAGACAAATAACTTTTATGATTATGATTGAAATATTTTCTGAAATTTCAGCATAAATATGCGATGCTAAGGATAGAATTTTTCCGTGTGCACTTTTCCCATTTCCTAAAATAATTCTTGTAGAAGCCTAGGTGGCCAGGGTCAGACATAGATGGCGTTTAATTTGACTGAGTTTTCACTAGCCAGTCGATAATTATTAAAATCTTGTCCCGTTTCAACACCTTTTCAGGTGTTTTCATCAGGGGAATGAGAACAGAGTGATGGTGTATGGAATTCCAAAGCGGACAAAATTGGATGATACACAAAATAATTGTCAAACAGACTTACACATAAAACAATTATCAAACTTGTCTAGAACAATTGTCAAGCTCATCCAAAATAATTGTCAAACAGCTACACACAAAATATTGTGCACTCTTTGCCTAAAACGTACAAAATCGTTATGCTCAACCCACGCACCAATTAAGGTTGGAATCGGATATGGATAAGATATGCAATTACATCATTACTTGCTGCGGGTGTGATCTAAATAAAGTGCACCCTGCAGAGAGCAAGACTCAGTCGAGCTGTCGCACGAAGAAGTGAGGCTAAAATGACGTGCTATTGAGATGGACGTGGAGTGTGAGTGTCTCCCTTCTTAACAGGTAGCTGTAACGTCAGAGTTCGGTGCAAAATCACTGAGTCACGGAGCCAGTGTGGCTTTGCGCGATTGTGAGACTAGATGTGTGTTGGTGTATCTCGGTAGGTTTGCCAAGCAGCTTGATCCCCGCCTAATATCTGCAAAAGAATATACATATATATATTCGTGCATAAGTTGAATTTAGAGACTTATTGGGGGAGTCTGGATATATTAATATTAAAAATAAGCTACACTATAGTCTAGTGAAGCCACGCTAACTGATTTTGTGCCAAACACTGGCATTACGGCTACCTGTTAAGAAGAGAGACACGCACACTCCACGTCCATCCCAATAGTACGTAATTATAGCCTCGCTTCTTCGTGCGACAGCTCGACTGAGTCTCGGTCTCTGCAGGATGCGCTTTATTTTAGATCACACCTGCAGCGCGTAATGACATAATTGGATTCGATTCCATATCCGATTCCATCCTTAATTGGTGCATGGGTTGAGCATAACGATTTTGTACGTTTGCGCATGACAAACTTGTGTGGTTTTGATCATAGCAAATGTGTGTCTTTGACAATAGTTTTGTACAAGGACTGCCAAATGTTTTAGGCAAAGTGTGCACAATATTTTGTGTGTAGCTGTTTGACAATTATTTTGGACGAGCTTGACAATTGTTCTAGACAAGTTTGACAATTGTTTTATGTGTAAGTCTGTTTGACAATTATTTTGTGTATCATCCAATTTTGTCCGCTTTGGAATTCCATAGATGGTGATTAACAATAAATAGATAGTGGCATTTTTTCATTCTAATTATAGCACTAACCTCCAGTCAAAATTGGCACTTATAATCAGTGGCGTATCCAGGATCCAACAAAGGGGGGGTGCTTAATGATCTGCGCGCGAAGCACGCGAAAATTTGGAGGCCACGCCCACTTTTGTTGACCACACCCACCATTTTTCGCCCGTTGTTGGGAGTGCATTATTAAGAATCGCCCATGCTTTTCACTCTTCACCGCTCAAAAACCATGAAAACCGTTCAGGTGAGCAGCTACTAATGAACTAGCTAGCGATTTTGAAGCTTTAGTATAGCGCTTTTATCTAGTAAAAATAATGCTGGTGACATTAATTTTATTGATGTAAACTAAGGCATGTTAGCGTAAGCCGCCATGTACGTAATACCGGCACCGCCCGTTCCAATCATCGGCACCTAGTTTACGACGTATTTTACGGGATTATACGGACATCGCTGAAGCGTTTACGGACCTGAAACTTTCAATGGCCATTGCACATCAAGGAAAGTAAACAGGAAGAAAAGGATGATATTACTGGCAAGAAGGCGTGGCGAAGAAGCTCTATACCAAGTTCGATCAAAATTGGATGAAGTATCTGGCATCTACAGGGAGAAACAGCTCGTGGCGGCTTTACCGTGGCCTAGTAAGAGCTAGAAAGACTATTTTTCTGTCATAGTTGCTCTTAAGGTGGAGGCTGATGCCTAGAACACATCCAAGTCCTTCATGAATTTATTGTACCGTTGAAACGGCTCTAGTATCGATTTTACGTGTAGTATCAACACATTCACGGCTGCCGTTCGAAGACGATGCAAGCGATCGATATGAGAAGAGAGATATAGTGAGAGGACATCCTGAAGTATCTGGGGATATTTTTTCTATAATTTTCTGGCAAGTAAGGCAGCAGTAAAAGGCTCAAGAAGGCCATGGTGCTGATAAATGGCGCATTCGCCATTATGGAAAAGAATAGGTGTGCCGATAATACGTACCGGTTGCCGATAAATGGTACTGTGATGTCTGCGCATTAGCGCTTATAGCTCATTGATTATTAGGGCCTACCTCTCTGGATTCTAGCTAATGAAAGCCTACGTCAAGGGCTTTCTTTCAGTGCAAGAACCAAGTTCATACGTCGTTCCTGGCGGGAGTTACAAATCGGGAAAATTTGCATGCCGATAAATGGCGGCTTACGCTAGCACTAATTAATTGTATGCCTCTGAGCCTAAGGGGGGTGCTCGAGCACCCTGAGCACCCCCCCCCCCCTGGATACGCCAGTGATAATTATAACGTGGTGGATATGGTTATTCCTACAGCTGGTCTCAGACCAGCACAGATCCCACAATTGCAGCAGTAGGGACATAAATAGCTTGGTATACAAAAGCCACATATATGACATTGTGTGTACCCATAGTATTTGCTGAAATTTCAGGTTATTATTAGAATTATTTTTTGGTGCAACTTTTACAGTATGAACTTCAAACCTGGCATAAATATTTTCTATCATCCTGCTACACTCGCTACACTTTCAGTGTGGGCAGGATAAGCAAATGCATTAAAAATTGCCGTTCTGTGCCTCACCTTGGCGGATCTCTGCTCGGGACAGGAGGCTTGCTGTATCTTCTAACGTTGGATCTGTGAAATAGAAGGCCCAAACTACCTACAAACCATGTGGGAAGCCTGGGGCTCTTGATGCCTTGGAATAGTGACAGTTTGAAAAATTATATTCTGCATAAAATAGTCCCTTTCTCATATCGTATCATTGGTGCGTAGCAAAACAATTGACAGTTATCAATCAAACTATTAAAATTATAAACAACAGACTTGCCAACCTATCAATCACACCTATATTTCGCATGACAAGATGAGCTAACTGTAAACAAGTACACCCACAGTGTAACTCCAACAAGTCTCAAGTTATCCCATGTTTGTGATTAACTTGCCACACCCTCTAATCTTTAGGAGCATCAAGATGACCCTTTGCGTACATGCATACCGTATACTCTGGTTAATAAGCGCATGCGCTTATAGTGGTAAACAGAACGACAGTATGCGCTTAATATAGGATATGCGCTTATATGGCACATGACCACGCCCACAAACATTTGGGCACATGATGGTGCGAGGCCCGCTAGCGCTAGCTAGCTGGCTCGATCAATCGAGCACTTTAGCGTTTATAGCTGCCGCTCAAGATGACGAGTGCTGGTGATTTGTCTGAAACTTGATCTTCTTTCATGACAGCGTTATTCATGGCCATCATTTCTCCAAAGATATCTGGACTCCACATACTTTCCAGCCAGTCAAGGTCAGGTTCATAGAACGCCAACGCCTATTAAGCGCATGCGCTTAATAAATAATAGCTTGTAACAAGAAGAGAGCAAACGCTAAATAAATAATGTGCACTTAATAGCGGGGTGCGTTTACCAACCAGAGTTTACGGTATCGTAAGTAGGTACGTAATCTGGTAGCATTGGTGAGAATTACTTTGTTGTCATTGTAGCACCACACTCCTAGGCTGGGTTATGGTACCAAATGCAAGAAAAGCTAGATTTGAACTCGTGAGCGCTGAGCCAACACCCTCCAATTGAGGGGGCGGAGCAAAAGTGCCATATAGTTATTGTGAAATCTGATTGAGAAAATCCATGCGGGCGGTGACAATAAACTGCATTTTATAGATAACACAATTTGCAATTTATAATTTTCACTGAGAATGCACCACTCGACTCTTATACTATATACTTGTTTCTAACAATGGATCATTGGGTATAACCAGAGATCTATGGTGTGACTGCATGGTAGAATTTTTGGGCAATCAAGGATGGAAGTAGGGATGGCAAGTACTATTTTAAATAATTTTGAAAAGCACGGTAGGTACATATACAAAATTGATCCCCCCCGTAGGTTTTTCGCGTGCCACCATGGCAAGGCCTGGGTGCAACGCTAGTTAATTGGTATTCAGCCGTATATATATACCTTGGCTTTGCTCCATGATTGAGCTCCTTTGATCTCGGAGTCCGTATAACGTGACAACGATCTTGATCTTTGCTTCATGACAGGGGTGACTTCCCGCTTTAAGGACCTACTATCCCGGCTTGATACGGGAGTGGCGGAAAAACCATTCATCTCCAAGCTATTAAAATAGATAGCCTGCTTCCCGATTCAGTCTGTCCGGCCGTGTACTTGAAAATGAGCGAACTTAAAAACTTTCGCGGGTCAGACATGCATGACATACCGATAATGGGGGAGGTTAACGCGTGTTACGCCGCTAAGTCAAAAAAATGCGCGCGAAAATTTGGGGCCACGCCCATTTTGCAGGGCCACACCTAATAATGTGCAATCGAGCTGTGTCAGCAGTAGTCTCGTCCCCAGACCACCCTCAAAAGGAGGGAAAAGGCTAGACATGCTAGAGTACTGAAATGATGTCATCATAATTACTTATTACTTACGTCCAGAGTCCCAATTAGAAACAAAGAATTCGGCTCTCGCTATGATGAAATTATGATGAAATGATGATGAAATGATGATGAAACCTATGATGAAACTTATGATGTAATTCCTGTGAAACTGTTTCAAAATGTTTAGCGCGCATGAAAGGTTGTTGGGACCCAGAATTCGAACTTAGCGTAGAAGACATCGTGGACTATCGATGAGATATGGCGATTTTCTCGGTTCGCTTTCTTTGGCGAGCTCGCACTCGGGGGGATTTCCCTATTCAGTCGAGCACATGGCAGCGCAGGTGAAGGTCAACCGGCTCAAGCCGCGCGCCCCAATATTGTACGCGTATACGGAGCATGCGCAGTTTGTCGATGTGTCCTAGTTCGAATTTATGGCGGCGTATTCGTGAGGGACTCTGGACGTAGTCTCTAGGTTGTTCATTATCTCCCCAGTAACAATTTACTTTTCTGTGGTTATGAGGTAATTATAGTGTAATTATGATGAAACCTATGGTGTAATCTATGAGGTAATTATGAGAAAATTCAGGGCCTCGCTGGAGCCTTTCTGAGACTTGAAAATCAGTAAATATGTAGAGTATCTTACGCGTGTATCCAGCGAATAGATTACAACCTGAGCGCTACTTTCTCTGAGAAGTACTGTTGGTTGAACTTCACGTGTTTTCTTGGCTTACGTAATGCCATGGATAAATAAAGCTAGCCTTGCGCTATATATAGCACATGTAGCACGCATCACTGCCACAAGGGGCTGGCCCGCGCGCGACTGCAGCAGCGTGACCAACCTGAAGTTCGGAAGGAATACTGTGTTGTCGAGTTCGTCTCTATGATTGAAGCATCGAAACTTGTCGCTATCAAGGTTGAGAGTCGATCTTAGACGCCATCTCCACGATTTCTGGGGCCAGCATCGATCGATGTGTACGCATTCTATTGACGACCTTTTACCATATGCACCATTACACTGTGCAGCTACTGGGGAGATGGTCAAGGGTTCATTGTACAATAATATATATAACATGTATAATAATCATTATTTATTTAAGTATAAGCATAGATAATTATCTATGGTATAAGTAGTCTCGCGGCGCCGTGAGACACCTGCCCCCTCTGTGGCCACACACAGCCTACCATTCACCATATCCTCTCCAGTTGCCCTGAGGCACTCCAGCAAGGAAGGTATACTTGGCGGCATGACTCTGCTCTCCAGATTCTGGTGAAATCCATTAAGGAGCACCTCGACTGTAACACAATTCTCTACGCTGACCTACCAGGCATGAGAGCGAGTGAAAACCCAGTGGCTACCATCCCTGACGACACCCTGGTAACCTCAGCTCGACCTGATATCGTCTTGTTAGGAGAGGATGAGGTAACACTCATTGAGCTCACCATCCCTCACAACTCTCTGGAGAGTCTGTCCAATGCTCGAGATCGCAAGTCACAAAAAGATATTTATCTGCACGCTCTCAGTGACCTGGAAGCAAAAGGTTTTGTTTCAAACCTTTACACGATTGAGATTGGGTCACTCGGTCATTGGCTACCAACTTCCCAGAGAACTCTACTGAAAGCAGCTCCGTTACTAACGAAACAATTGGCAAGGAAGACTATGGATGAGGCAGCTCGGAAAGTTGTTGGTGCCTCTCAAGTGATCTTTAAGGCAAGACTAGAGAAAGTATGGTCACCGTCACGTACCTTATTATGAACTACTCTATTTCCTGAAACATTCACTTTCAAGTAGTCTGCATACCCTATATGTCATATTTATCATTTTCTATTTATTATTTTTGCCCTTGCCAAGATCATGCTACTTCTATAGTCATGTAACCTTGAGTTCTGGGGTTATTATTTAATTTCATGTACAATGTTCTTTTATTCGCAAAGAAACTTTTGCTGGGAAAAAAAAAAAAAAAAAAAAAATAAGTATAACTGATATACATTACTATGTGCATAGACAATGAGATTGAGACAAGACACGGGGACAGTGAAACAGTATGACAGTGGGACCGCAAGATAGTGGGACATTAAGAACAAAAATAAGGGGGTCCAAATTTGTTACGACAGTCCCATGTCATACTATCACCCCTTGTCCCAATCACATTGTCTGTGCACTCATAGCTGACATGTCGTAGTAATAGCTAGTAGCTATGTACTAGCTATAATAATATTATATATAATAATTATGCTATACTATAATAATACGATAAAAAATTATAATTAAAATAGAAAATGGTGTAACAATAATAATTATTAAGCTATCACACAGACTCAGTTAGGGTAGCTAAGGATTGTTTGTTTGATGACTCGCTCAGCAGTTCAAACTGCCCAGTTTGATTCCAACAGCTCAATAAGCGAATTTTGAACTGAGCCATCTTGATGTCAAACAGTTTCTAGAACATAATAATAATAATAATTTAATAATAATCCTCTCCCTCCCTCCCTCCCTCCCTCCCTCCCTCTCCCTCTCTCTCTCTCTCTCTCTCTCTCTCTCTCTCTCTCTCTCTCTCTCTCTCTCTCTCTCTCTCTCTCTCTCTCTCTCTCTCTCTCTCTCTCTCTCTCTCTCTCTCTCTCTCTCTCTCTCTCTCTCTCTCTCTCTCTCTCTCTCTCTCACCTATAATATTATTATATACTCACTCACCAAAATTCTTGCTTGTTCAGGAGTCAAAACATCTCCTTCTTGGCAAACACTGTAGTCGTTCAGGAGTGTAACTACACCTGATTTGTGTGCATTGAGAGGTACATGTGTACGTATCCAATATAACTGTTACATATAGGCTAAACCACTCAATAATACTGTATAGACAGCAAAAGTTGGCTCTAAAAGACAGAACCTACCAGTTCAAAGGGGCATAGGGATACACCACAATGAATATTATACTACTGGTAACGTTAATGCTACTTATGGAATTTGAAAATTGTAGGCATTATGATGAAATAAAGCCAAATTGGTGAAATACGATATCGTGGCCATCAATATTATAACTTATGGCATTACCTTTCTTCAAAGCTGTAGGTAGTCCTAGCTGCCTTAGCTGTGGTTCCATGTTGTGGGGAAACTGCTCCAGTGCTCCCGCATCTAGCGAGACGCTCTCTTCAGCTGTGAACCCTGACCTGGCAAAGTCTGACTCTGCAAAACTCTTAAACCACTCCTCTACTTCGTCCTTGGACTTATTCGTGAAGAGAAGTCCAACGCTGCCGCGAAGGTGCTGTAGGAAAGAGGATGGTAGCCATCAAAGTCAAGAGCACATAATATTGTACTGCTCTATCATTTTACATGATTGTATGGATAATGATATTGTACAATGTCATGTACTGTGGAGTCACGACATTTACATGTACACTCTCTATGGTATATGCTAACATTGGGCAGATTGGGAATCAAGGGTAGCCTCGTCCCCAGGCCTCTCCCATGTGCGTGTAATATCAAAAACATGGGAGTGGCCTGGAGAAGAGGCTAGGTCGTTCATCTGCTTACCAATGCTACACAAATGGCTAGTTTGCTATCTGTAGGTTACCGTAATGGACCTATGGTCTCTATAATACCGTAGGATTGGTATGTTATGCGAGGTTAAATCTATGCGACTTTCTAATTAAAACACTATGTGATTTGTAATACAATGAGCCAGACTCCACCCTCGAGGGTGGGGTCTGGGCACGAGACTACCTGCTCTAGTAGAGGAAGAGCTAGCAGCACTTAGTAGAGATGATTAGTGCTGAAAATACTCACCAGTAGTTTGTAAATATCGGCAGTGTACTTCTCTCTGGCTCTTTCCAGACTCAAACTGTTGTACCGTTCGCGCCAAACAGACTGAGCGCTTACTAGCAGATCGATCGCGCGTGCAATATGACCACGTGTATGCGGCACGCACCTCGGACGGCCGCCCTATTGTGCAATGTATGTAATGCACGTGCTTATTTTGCGATTTTTAATTGTGCGATTTGGATAAAATTCACATAATCGCATAACTAAAAATACTGCATAACATACCAATCCTACAGTATCTACATTTTACAGTCCGAGAGAGGGGGAGGAGCTTATATACTCAAGATAAAACTACTTATGCAGAAACATGAGCTAAAAGTACAGGGGGGCCCTTATGCGTGAATTGGGGGGGGGGGGGCATAATTACGGGATTCTACAGTACATGTCATGTGTAAACGATGCTGTAAATGTGCACAGGTCATAATATGCCTCACGAGTGTGATAGAAGGATTGTACCTGAGCAATATTGTGCAGTCCTTCCTTGTACTCCTCTGCTTCAGTCCGCCCGAGAGCCAGCTGCATCACTCGATTCTTACCGTAGAAGAATCTGCTCTCCTTCCACTGACTGCGCACCTCCTTCAGCATGCTGTTCCTCATGTTCTCCACCTCATAGATGAAGATATTCTTATACTTGTCACAGCTATCACGAACCTATTATGATACACGTGTAAAGTTAGTGGGAAGTGACATCGTTCTCAGTTGCTATCTGCATAGAAATAAACAAAGATTCTCTGTGGACAACTTAATAGTTATTATAACTCATGAATAGTTAAGCTGTCTGCAGAGAATCTTCATTCATATCTAAAGTTAGTGGACTGATCATAACAGGATGGGATTGTGCAGTCATAAAGTCAATCACACATGTACATACCCATTGATATTTACTGACATTGCATGTGTTAGCCTGACAACTGGCTGTGACTATACGTCCATTAGAATAGTCATGCATAATAATAATGAAACCTGACTATGCATGCAGCAAGGAGAAACATGGGACTCTCCCTAGTCTTAGTTCACTCTTCAAGTATACTATATGTGTAGTAGCAAAAGAAAGATGCTGGATAAGTGTGTGGCTCTCTCGCTGGAGCTGGTACTGACAATAGTGCTCGGATTAAATGCTGTGAATGTTAAGAGCGGAGGTATAGTTCCAACTATATTATTATTACATGTACAGTGTATGCTTATCACAGTGAAACTGGTTTTGTATGGATGTCCTTGGAACCATGGCACATAAGATGTTCAAGTTAAACATCAAATATTGTATAGTGGGAAACTTTGGCAAGATTTTATAATGGCAATCAGTTTTGGCGATATTAAATTTTAAGCTCAATGCATGTCCTATTATACTGAGCGGTCAGATCACCAAGTTAAAAAATATCAAGTGAGAGATTTACAAACTTCAATCACTACAATAGCACAATGGGAGGGAATGATTTTGGGGGGGGATGGCTGTGACAGTATCATGAATTCTTGGACCCCATTCCCTCATATACACTGTACATGCATGCTGGCAAGAATAATTTTTAATAGGGAGGTTTCACTCATTGACTATATGTTACTTGGTTCTATGCACTAGACTGTAATGCAGTAATCTACGGGCCCATGGATAGTGAGGGGGATTCATATCAGTTGATCACTGTGGACGTGAATGAGACCCATCCAGCAGTAGTCAGATGTGAGGCTACTTGCTTGAACCAACAGGGGACCTACAATCCAGCAATGGCTCTCATCGTAACCATTCAAGAGCAATTCATTGAAGTACGTGGAGTGATGAATGTCTCGTCCACAGACGGTTTGTACGAGATATACTACGGAAATATCAGTCACTGTGATGCACAGAACAACTATACAATGAAGTTCAGCTTTCTTGTCTACTCCACCAGTTCTAAAATTGATCATGCTGTACTAGTATGTGGAGTCATGTATTCTCCAGTTGACACACCATGCTGGGGACAGACAAATGGGATCATTCGATACAATGGTGATTTAGCAACGACAACGCAGCAACCGAGGAAGTGGAATACAAATTCACCTCCATACTCCCCTTCTCCATTATTTGCAACAACACCATCTTCTACAACACGTGAAATGGCTGGGTCACCACCAAGTGATTCGAAATTAGTACTCTTATACATTGTAATTTCAATTGTCATTGTCATAGTATTATTAGTACCATTTGTTGCTGGATTTCTGTACACATACCGGTACATGAGGTCGAGCAAAAAAACTGCTATAACTGAAGAGGAGGGCTTGGTGATGAAAATGGTGCAGGTGCACAGCAATGAAGAGGAAGGTGAGAAAAAGGAGAAAGAAACTGTACCAGCAAAAGTCAGCAATCCTTCACTGATCCACTCTCGATTAAATCAAAAGTTACCAGACACTATAAGCTCTCGGGAGAATAAATGAGTTGCCAAAATTAAATTCTGAACGACTACTTACATATATATGTACGATATTGAGGATAAAGTGGACTATAGTACAGTACTACTGGAATTGCTATGATCAATATTATTTCTCTGTCGGCATAATTAGCATAATTATAATTAAAAGACTAAAGCTCTCTGGAGAAGTATCATACCAAGCACACAGTGTACATGTACGATGACATAGCATAGCTCGTTTGTGCACTACTGCATGTTGTCTATTATTAATTTTTACCAATACCATTTTGGATACATCCCTTGATACAATATATGTGACCGGATTTGGGAAAACCCTCCGTATGGGATCCGCGCGCGATTCGCGCAATGCGCGTTTTTAGTAGCTCAGGTCTAAATTTGTGAAAGTCCAGATTTTGTCATATACATATCCAACAACCCTTCTTCTAACTGTTGCCGTCTTCTACGGAGGCTAGTCGTGCTATACGAAGGCAAAATAAGCCTTCATTTTGACCCACATAGTCGGCACAGCCACCGTACACGGAGTCCGTTGCTATGGGCGGTAATTAGAATTCTCTACCTAGATACAGCTAGATTCATCGATCTACTGTACGTTCGCTTACCTTTTTAGCTTCTTGGGCATCTAAGAACAATCGCCTGTCCTTGTCAACAACGAAATTCAACTCTTGCTCGATCTTTACGTTCATTTCGAACGGCTCCGCCCAGGTCCATTTAATTGCTTTCCGGGTCACGCGTAGTATGCGGAAACGCCTTCCGCGTGCATAGCAACGCCTTTAGACCGTAATTTCTCGATTATTGGGGGTGTGGCGCGATCACAAACAAAGCGCTGTATCTCCACAACGAAGCGCACGATCGGCCTAAGACTTGAACGCGGGTTAGCTCTATGGTAGAGCTTATCAACCATGCATCAAACTCAATTTTCTGAAAAAATCCCATACGGAGGGTTTTCCCAAATCCGGTCACATATATGATACATGTACTTACTTCTTGCAATAAGCTCTTCTTCAATCCTTGACCTTTGGCCCTGGTTCTTGATAGAGTATCTATTGGTGTAAAGGAATAGTGATGTGACTATCAATGCAGAACCCCCGTAGTAATGTCCCTATAATTATTATGGGATGCAGATGCAAGGATTAAACATACAAGTGGTGTGAAGTCAGAGAGGGTATGTGCTTACTACTATCCACGGTAAGGCAATATTATGTAGTCTCGCGCAGCCAGACTCTTACACCTCGGGGGGGGGGGGGGGGGGGAGTCTGGTCAAGTGCTATACATCGAGTTATCCCAGCGCCTTGTACGAGGCGCGACCAATCAGATTGCATCTTTAGTTTGCGGAAGCATATCCAATTGTGAACGGAAAATAAATGCGCATGCACAATAGTATTTTGTCCGTTCACAGTTGGATACGCCACCGCAAACTATGTAATGCCATAAAGATGCAATCTGATTGGTCGCGCCTCGTACGAGGCGCTGGGACAACTCGATGTATAGCACTTTACCAGACTCTCTCCCTTCCCATCCCGAGGTGTAAGAGTCTGGCTGCACGAGACTAGGCAATATGCACCTATCACGACATACGTTCTAATATATAATACGGAGTGAAATTTAGGCCCACCCATTATCAGTTTGAGTGCTTGAGCACAAGGCAAGCAAATTATGAACTCATGATAGTTGATGGAAGTGTGATAGGAACCCACAGCTACTAATTAGTGTTAGAAATGGGAAATGGTCGTCATCAGTCAAATACATATACACAAACTATCGCATGAAGTTTCAATACTTGCGATATAGTTAGGTTTCTCTAGCTACATAAAGCGATTCTTTAATGTACTTTAACTTTGTGGAGAGTCACAAGGCACAATTGACATAAATTTTAATCCATCAGTATCTCGTCACTGCTACGCTGACGAGACTATTTAATAAAACCTTACAAGGCTTTAGTGCCCTTAATGGACTGTTTAATCAAAACATATGACTGATACCTTTGACTCACATTGTCTGTTTCGCTTCGATTTCGGCATCTCAAGGATTGGAGAAGATACACACGAGGTGACACTTATGATTTAATACGGTAATGGTCGTCACAATCCTGGTACCGGTATTGGCTATTTTAGCTGTCTGGATTCCATTCCGCACATGCGCAATAACTGAGAAATTCCACTGAGTCTTAGCACCTTTGAACCATCATCATACATGTAAGTGAAACCAGTCAATTCTGAAGCAGCATGTACATGCATTATAGCATATATAGTCAACCTTAGTTCATCTCAGCACCATAGGATGTTGCATCAAACTGACTCACTAATCTAGGAATCAAAGCTTGTTTGGAAGCTTAGCTAATGGGCTTCAAAGCCAAACTTCCTCCAAGATTTTGTTTATTAACAATGTATCTTGTTACATAATTAAAAATTATGGACCCACAAAAAAGCAATGTTCATGTAGCTAGGTTTAATGGTACTTTATACTAGCTACTCTAAAAGTCAAGGCTACACAGCAGTAACCTTTTGTATGGGAAATGTTCAGAAGCTGCATCATGAAGGGGGTTGACATTCAAACTTCCTTCCAGTAATACATGATAGGAGCACTATATTATATAGTACCATAATTTGAAACTGATTCTGAAGCTTTATAGGTGATGATTAGTGAAGCTTTGGATCATCCGGGTTCGATGTAATAATTAAAGACTTGGTATGTATGTATCTTCACCCCAATTAACACTTGGCCATTAAAAATTTAATTTTAAATTTAAAAGCATTTTATTTCCTAGTTAAGTGTATGTGATCTGAACTCATCTCATAATATAATATTATATGCATAATGAAAATAACTTGATTATTGACTATAATGCAAGTATGGGATCCAAAAGTGTAGCTTAGGCTATCAATTACTATATATAAGCAGAATCTGAAGATTTTATTGCTAATAATTATGGGTAGCATTCTAACTCTGGTACTCATCATACTCCTTCACAGTTACCACGGTAACCACTAATTCTCGCATCTCATGATATTCATGACTATCTAAGCTCTCTGTTATTGAATTTTGATCTTCATCCTTGCGTCGACTGCATTGGTTCCATTGCAATAATTTTATGCAGCAGTTTAGCTTTGCAATTTTCTGGATCATTTTGTAAATTAGAACTCCAATTAGGATAAGCAATGGAAGAGAAGCGAGTATGCTTCCAATTGTGTAGTAAAACACAATAGAGGTATTAGGTTGATTACTGCTCAGCTGGGCTAATGTAAGAGAAAGCAGAGCTAGATTCAATAAAATCAGCGCATCAGCAATGTTCATGTACTTCTTCTTGTATGGCTGAGCCAGTGCAATGAGTGTGCTACAGGCCATGTAGACAAACACAAGAATGCTGAATCCTACATTTGGTGGAATTTTGTCGATGGTTAGAGAGTGAATTAGCAATCTCGGGAAAAAGTATATGGATACCAGGAATCTCATGTCCCTTCCTCCTTCATCACCAGTGCTATCTCTGTAACAACTGTAGAACCTTTCAACGAAGATATTGATGGCTGTTATTGTCCGACTATTGCAGATAGGACACTTGAAAAATATCAGCCTGATACGCCTAAATGGGTAGAGAGTCAAAAGAATAGGTATTGGGAGGACGGCTGATAGAAAGATAAACAGTGAAATAATTGCAAATGGAAGATGTTCTGTGCCAAAATATTTCATAGTTGGGTCAGATACTACGTGAAGTGTTCGTTGCAAGGAGACATTGGTGATCATGAGGCTCAGCGAATTTCTAAAGAACAGAGACCTTAGACTTATATACATCAACTTGGCATAGGAGAGAAGAAAAAATGTAGCAAAAACGTCAGTTATTGTATTTGTAGAATTTGGGCTTACTTTAAAGCAATTACAGAAATTTATGATCTGCTTCATCTTATTCCGAATCCAAACTATTGGTTTAAAGCTTCGAGAGTAGAGGTGGATGAAAATCCAAGAAATGGCAATCAAACAGAGAGGATAGACGGCAGAGATAAAGTTGAGGAAGGTAACGTGAATTGGCTTGATGTGTGGGGACACACAAAATGGGGGGATAAGAAGGCGAAAGAAATCCAAATTCCAAATGCCATAGAGTGATGCCAAGACTCTGAGAAACTGGTAAGTGACTGTTGTATTGAAAATGAGTTTGTTGCTGATGTGAGAGAAAGAAGAAATAGCAATTTGGCTATAAAATACAAAAGCTATCATAGGAGCTGATGTAACATTGATATGAAAAAACATCACAATAAAATAGAAAATGGTAATTGGCACAAACTCTATGAATAGATAAAGAGGTATGCCATACCACGCACCCATACAGCTGACACATTCTTGCTCAACAGAAAACACTGCAAGACCAAATCCTTCAACACACTGGCTACAGATTCGACCCTTCCTGTTCATTGGTTCACACATGTAATCATTGAGGTTGGAAACATTGCTAGGGAGTCTGATGTAGTTATCGGTAGTCACATTCAGTCTACTTACTTGAATGTTATTACAGAGGCCTACATGGAATGATGCACTTTCTTCTTCGTACGTCATACAGTAGCCGAGCTTTAAAAGAGCTTCCTTTTTTGTACATTTAACAGCTTGGTCTGTGCTTGGGCTGCTGTAGCACTCACATTGCTTTGCTGTTGAGTTGTAGAAGAACCATGGAGGGCAATCAAGATGATCTTGAACACCTTGGCTTGTGCAACACACAGAACTAATCCACACAATGAACAAAACGAGGAACCTGCTATTCATTTTGCCATTCACACTCAACTGCTCTGGACAAGGAGTAACAACTAAACCTATAAATCCTTGGCCTAAATGCACAGGAAATTGGTGGGTGTGGTTGTTCTAAGGAAATATCCTGCTGTGAATTAATAAGTGGGTGGGGCTGAATTGCATTGCGTGGGCGTTGAGCGCCACAACAGCAGATGTAGACATGTCTTGGAGCAGGGGCAGTACATGGTGGAGATGAGTTCTTAACCCCCAACTGGTTGATCAGATGTAGCTATAATACAACCATTGTCATGATCACGGAGAGTTTTACCAAGACTACCTGTACCCATGCATGACACCCGATATCGATGTGACTATGACACTCCTATTTTCTATCACCAATCATTGTTATCTTGTCTGTTTTGTCTCTGTCATGTCTGTAGCTACACTATGTATAAACCCCTGTATGTGTAAGTCACCCCTGTTGAACTCCATCATTCTCACTTTCATCGAAATAGCTAGTTGAAATCAAACCCAATCCATCTCAAAACTGCTCAAAAATCTGCTTGCTTGTTGTGTGGACTAAGTGTTGAATCCAGTAGCTATCTAATTATCAGAAGAAGATCATAAAACGTCAATTCGAGCAAGAAAGGTTTCACTACTCTACTTTGAATCAGCAGACATCTTTGGGAAGTTCAGCATTACTATTCAATCTAGGATCAATCAACTCTTCCAATCTCTACAAACCAGCTAGCTATCTAAGTTTGTGTGAAAGTGCCACCAATTTACCATATACGTGGAGGGTCCCGGTGCTATTCGGCTAGCTACTACCATGGATTATACTACCTCGATGCCAACTGCTGATGAAAGCTTGACTGATCCTGTTGTCTTTGCTGACATGTTCAAAGAATACATCGCCAAACCTGACGTACAGAAGGTTTATGATACTATGGAACGATGTAAAGATCTTTTCGAGATCGCCAACAAAGCTATCGAGTATTTGTCAAAGCCAGTCATAGAAAATGCCATTGCAAAGCATTGCCCAACTTTCCTTAGTGTTACAAAGGCAGCTGGACTGGCTTGTGTATTTGGACCAGCCAGTATCGCTCTAGGCATTGGAATGGATGTACTGGTTGTAATGGGGCTGGTTGAAGATGCTGTTATGTGCAAGCTGAATGAAATAAGCAGCCAGGTCGAGCAGTTGCGAGAAGACGTGGAGAGGGGATTCAAGAGCTTGAATGTGCAGTTCAAGGTCATGCAAGCATTGGAAAGCTTCTTACCCGTCTTCAATAACTTGCACATGAATGTTTTGAATTATGAAGGACTTCTGGCCCGCTGCAGGCCTGGCAGTATGGATGCAGATCAAAGTACCTTCATTAAACGATTAGGATTGATGGTGAGGGATTATTCTCCAAATAAGATTATTCGTGATCTTCGTCAGATGCACGCTCTCATCGTGGGAAAAGGCGGATTTGGTTTGGGGAAACCCCTGTTTGATCAGCTAGAAGAGGAGCTGAACGGACTAGAGGGAGAGGATGCAGACCAGTTCATAGCTACCCTCCTCCTTCAGGTTTCAGACCGTGGTTGGCCTGCAAATGAGAGCTATACATATGCTGCGAACATTTGTCACCCACTGCAGAGAAGACGAGACCTTCTGTGATGATATGGTATCCATCTGTGAGAATCTCGCTCTCCAACGACAGCAGTAG
This sequence comes from Cliona cf. orientalis, assembly GCA_963930775.1. Classification (NCBI taxonomy): domain Eukaryota; kingdom Metazoa; phylum Porifera; class Demospongiae; order Clionaida; family Clionaidae; genus Cliona; species Cliona cf. orientalis. The sequence continues at coordinate 8,319,331 of OZ005692.1, forward strand.
GATCCAGCTATAAAATACAGGAAGTATATCAAATTCATGGCAGTTGGAGGTGAATTCACGCTGCTCCCTCAAAAATATCCCGATACAAAAGCGTACGTGGAGAAATCACTTTTTACAGCAATATTTGGAGCACGTGCAGAATCGCGCTTTGGTAGGGGTGATTATGCAAATAAAGGAGTGCTAATAGCCATACCTCATCCACAGCATGAAGGTACATTCCTTATTTCAAGCAAAATGTGGCCAAATTACTACTTGTACATCCTGCAAACCCCGATCAGAGAGATGGTTACTCGAGAATTCGAAGGAGATCCTGGCCCCAAAGGACACTGGATGTTTTCTGCTGTAGATCTGCAAGCAGGTGTGTTCACACTGACCACATGCAAGTGGCCAGTTCTTACTTGTGCATGATGGATATTCCGATGATTAGTGGGATGGTGGGAGGAAAGTTGCTAGGCAACGAAAGTGATGGTTCTAATATCAGGGCACAGTTTCAAGTAAACTATCTGTAATTCTAGCTTGCTTTATACATTGTACTTGTGCATTAATTTTGACTTCCTTGCTGGTTATGTACAATACTTGTGCACTTGACTTTCTTACTATAATATTTATACTTCTGCTATCTATTTGTTGGTTTCAAGACTAGTAAATATTAACGCGATAAGTATAATAATACTAGTGGCTAACATTAACCAGCTGTTAGCTGCGTGCATCCCAAATGCACCGGAAGTTATTGGTGAGCGTGGTTTTTCCTAAGGAAGTGGGTGGGGCTGAACATCGCTGCATGTGCGTCTAGGCCGCTATAAAGCGTGATGCTGAACAAAGGGAAACTGACTACAATATACGATTCAGGGAAAGTAATTCAAGTAAGTTGAAATAACATAGCTATAGAATGTGTATACACTGAAGCCTAGTACGTAAAAATGATTATCACATTCAATTTGAGCATGCAATCATGATCACATTGAGCAACTATGATGAGCATGCTGGTGCTGAACAATTATTATTAATTTACATGCATAAAAATGCTAGTTTGCCTACAATTAACGGTATGTTTATTCCACATTGTGTAACTAATTATGAGAAACAAGCACTTTGAGATGTATATTAATAATTGTGATCAGATTCTTAGAATCAGAGTCATACAATGTAATAATAATAATATTATCTCTGCTTGCATGCCATAATAATTATATTTTACTTTATGCATGCTTGTGACTGCATGGGCACAGGCAAGAGGTGTATTATATGACTCAAATTAAGAGGTTTATTTATCATAGAAGTAAGAAATAAAATGTATGCTCATATTAAAAGGTGAAACATGCGCATGCAGTGCTGCAAGCTATTCATAATTATAATAATAATTGCTGTCAGTTCACAGGTGCCTAGTCCCATTGTCATGAAGAATAATATCTTTTGTTTGTGTATAGTACGGAGTATAATAGTAATGAAAATAGCTATACATCTACACAAATGCATGTTTGTATATAGCAGATGCTATCAGGCCTGTATTGTGATAATAATAATAATATTATTATTACAGTCAAACCTGTATGTAGTAGTCAGTGTATAAGGCAGCCACCTCCTCATTACACTGATGTATGCAGCCACTTAGTTCAAGCTAACCCCCACCCCACCCCCCACCCCCCTTCTTGCATTATGCACCTCTTTAAAGGAGCCAGGCCACCTCGATCTCTATTACAGCCACTGGTCATGGCCCATTATAGTCTTAGACAGTTTTCATTATATTGTGCTTGACATTAGTTGCATGAATACCCACAGAAATGGAGTAGCTATCTTGTAAATATTTATGATCATGATAATCACATGGTGACAATAGCTATTATTTCAAAAGGTATGATATTATTGTTCATGTACTTTCAACTTGTAGCTATAATATTATTCATAAACGATGAATAAGATTCCAACCAGAATCGTCTCTTTATTCCTCCCTCTGAGTCTATTTCTTCTGCCCTCATCTGCCTCCAATATCTATGTCACTCCTACACTGCAAACTAAGTGTCCTGGTAATCCGTGCCAAACACTCTCCCAGTATGCCAATGAATCTGCTAAGCATTTGGTGTCCAACACTGCTATGATATTTCTACCAGGAACGCATACACTAAATGTGCAAATTCATGTAACAAATGTGAGTAACTTCAGTATGATGGGTGAGAAAGAGACAAAAACCTTGATTATTTGTAGTGGATCTGAATGTGGAGGCTTTTTTTTCAAGAATGTGTTAGAATTAACCATACACAGCCTGACCTTTTCTTCTGTTAGCAGTTCTATTGGTGCTGAGAATGTCCGCAACTTTCTGCTGACAAATTGCACATTTGCTCACAATGAAGATACTGCTGTATATGTTGGCTTCAGTGACAATATTACACTTGATGGAAATGTATTTGTAAATAACTCAGTTTATGATCCAGAGGATACTGAAAATCTATTCTTGCCTGGGGGTGGACTAGCAATACTATCCAGCAATGCAACTTTACAAGGTCAAAATATGTTCTTAAACAATACTTGTGTACGTGGCACCTGTGCGGGAAGTGCAATTTATTTGCTCAATTCGACAGTTTATCTTGGAGGCAATACTAGCTTGATTAACAACACAGTGGAAAACAGACTTCCTGCACAAGATAATGCATGTGGTGGAGGAACCCTTGTTATCATTAACACCAACATTTTTGTAACAGGCTCTATGATTTTTGCCAACAATAGTGTCAGTAATATAGTACACGCTAAGGACTTTAGCTGTCAAATTGGTGGTGGAGGGGCCTTACTTCTTCAGTCCAATGCAATGTTAAGTGGGAAACTTACATTCCTAAGCAATCAGGCTAAAGGAAGCTCAGTGACTGGCTGTGGTGGTGGATTTTATGCACTTGGAACTAGTGTGACTATTAGTGGATCCGGAAACTTGGAATTTGTTGATAATGTTGCTAATTTTGAGGGTGGAGGTATGCATGCAGTTGGTGGTGGGCTCTATATAGAGGGGAAAGTGTCATTCAATCACAATTTTGGCGGTGGATTTGGTGGGGGGATTCACGTAGCTGAAGTTCAGCTGATGATTGTCACAGGATTCTTGCTTCTGAGTGATAACCACGTTGATACCTATGACTGCAGAGTACAGACTGGAGGAAGTGCGGGTGGTGGGTGGCGTGTGGAGCAGAGCACCATAAACATGACGGGAGAAGTATTAGTGACTAACAATTCAGCTCAGTGTGAAGGTGGTGGCATTTCCTTTATAGCAAGCAATGTATTCACTTCTGGAAACGTTTCGATCATCAATAATTCAGCCGAAATTGCTGGAGGAATTGAAATTGTTTTTGGTAATGTTGATCTTTCAAATGTAGCTTTTATTGGAAATTCTGCTAATAAGGAAGGTGGAGGAATAACTGTACAGCAAGGCAAGCTGATAATAAGTGGAGAGGGTTTGTTCCTCAATAATAGGGCTACATATTATGGAGGTGGAATTATCCTTATCAATAGTACTCTGAACATAACCAATTCACTGAATATGACAAAGAATTCAGCCGCAGCATATGGAGGGGCTGTCAGGATGGATAATAGTGACGTTTTCATATATGGAGATGTATCTATTGCTGAAAATAAAGCCATTGGAAGTGCAGGTAATGGAGGAGGAATGGCTATAACAAATTGCACTGCAAATATTTTTGGGGCCGTAATGATTTTGAATAATTCAGCGGGTCATGGTGGCGGTGGATTGTGGCTCTATAACAGTTCACTTACTATAGCTACAAAAATGAAATTTGTAAACAACACCGCACAATTTGGTGGAGCTATGTTTGTATACGATAACACAACACTTATTTACTGCTCCCCAAGAATCCATGGAGCTGAATGTATCATTGCTGAATGCACCTTCAGAAACTTATCACAAGGACATGACCAGATCTTGATGGAATTTGATGGCAATAAGGCAACCGCTGCAGGAAGTGTACTGGTGGGAGGTTCCGTAGACAGATGCACAGTTAATGGTCAGCTCTTGCCTAACTCTGGTAAAGTGTTTGATGCAATTATAGATGTTTCAAATCAACCTATTAGTAATATACCCTCACTCTTTTCTTCCCTACCTTTTCGTGTATGTGTATGTGAAAATGGTCAACATCATTGCACACCTGGTGAGTCTCTCAATATAAACACCTATCCAGGTAAGACATTTTACATTCCAGTGGCCGCGATTGGCCAAAGAAATGGAACAGTTACTGGACAATGGGTTAACGCACAAGTAAGTCCATTAAATGTAGCAAGATTGGGTGTTTTTGAAGATCGTCAGATGCTGCTCAACGTATGCTCAAATCTTTCATACACTGTTTATTCCAACATCACTTCAAATTTTCTGGCACTTTATGTACCTGGATCATGCTCTGCTCTGGATGGATCCGAGGAACAACTTCAAATTAACATTAATCTCAATCTTCACTGTCCTCCTGCATTCAATTTATCTGGACCTCCCCACCACTGCATTTGTGAACAGAGGCTGCAAAAGTACACCAACAGTTGTGACATTAATGACCAAACCATACTGCATGATGGAGACTTTTGGGTAGGATATGACAATGAAAATAACTCACAAGGCCTTATACTACATCCCCATTGTCCATTTGACTATTGTAAAGCCGAACCAATTAAATTTACGTTGAGTGAAGTTGACCTTCAATGCAAAGCCAACCGAACTGGTCTACTGTGTGGAGCCTGTGCTCCCGGCCTCAGCTTGGGTCTTGGCAGCTCAAAATGCTTGAGTTGTTCCAATATACGTCTCCTTCTTATTCTTGCTTTTGCAGCAATGGGAGTAGTCTTTGTGCTTTTCTTCTTAGTGTTCACGATCTTCACAGTTAAATCTGGAGCAATCAGTGGATTGATATTTTACGCAAGCATAGTCGGCGCCAACCAGAACATATTCTTTCCACCAGGCCATAAAAATTATTTGGGAAAATACATCATGCCATGGATCAGTCTTGATTTTGGCATTGAGACATGCTTCTATGATGGAATGGACACTTATGCTAAGACTTGGCTCCAGTTTGTGTTCCCCATGTATGTACTGGTGTTGCTGCTCATCATATACTGCATAGTTCTCTTGATCAAACGATATAAATCAGCTTTGTCCAACCACAACAATGATAGGTCATCAGATGAACCAGAAATATCACATCCGGTATACGTCATGGCGACATTCTTTATTTTAGCATATGGAAAAATTGTGCGCACAATCATTATGAGTCTGTCATACACCACCCTAGAGTATCCCAACGATAAGACAGAGATCGTGTGGCTGTATGATGGAAATATCAAATATCTTCATGGCAAACACATTCCCCTCTTTGCAGTGTGTGTGATTTTGTCTGCAGTGCTCGTTATACCATTTACCTTATTACTTTTATTTGGTCAGCTGATCCAGATGATCCCTATGGCTGCATGGATAAAACGACCAATAGATGGAACTTTAAAGCTCTATCATAATCCATACGTTGGTGCACATGGCTACTGGCCTGGATTACTACTTGCTGTTCGATTGGCCCTCTTCCTCATCTTTGGTGTAAATGCTCTTCGTGATTATAGTGAGAATCTTCTTGCCATATCTGCCGCTTCTCTTGGACTGCTTGCTTGGCCATGGGTCATAGGTGGTCATGTCTACAAGAATAGATGGTTTGGAGTTTTGGAAGCATCGTACATGCTCAATCTTGGTGTATTTGCTGCAGCAACATTTTACGTAGAGAAGTCAGGCGGAAATCAATCCACAGTAGCCTACATCTCAACCGGTGTAGCCTTTCTGAGTTTTCTCATTACGCTGGTGTATCACATAATACATCAGAAAGAGAAGCAGATAAAGAAATGTTTGCAGTACGTGAGGGATGGCTGTTGCAGGTGCAGATGCCAGCTGCAGCTAAGCAGGCGAAGAAAAGTTTATGAAGAAATCCATGGTGATACTGATGGATCTGTGAATTATGCTGAGCCCAATATTGTTCAATCCACAGAGAGTACAATATGAGTGCAGCTATTAAATTTTGTATAATTTAGTGTTTCTTTAAAATTAAGAGAGTAAATTTGGTAACTGTAGTGAGTGAAGGATTGATTGAGTTATAACTATGATATGGCTAGTATTTATTACATAACGAGTTAAAACTTTGTGCTAGATAATATCTGATAGTTCAGATTTGTGTGTTTCAAGACAATGTCACATTGTTTTTTTGATAGCAAGGCATTGGTTTTTACTTAAATGCACGCATAAGTATTTGCTAAATTACAGATGTGACTTGGAAGTAGCTACATATCAAGATAAGTATAAGTGTACTATAGGGAGATTGGACCATTAATTATCTGGTAATGGTCGTCATATCGCTGCATTCACACTAATCTTGACGTGACACAGAATCAACAAGAGGAGGTATGGCTCTGAATTATTAGCTATTTTGTGATAGCTATACTGATCTATTTCTATAATATCAGTGTAGCTATTAGAATTAGCATTATTTGAATCGATAATGATAATTTTGGCAAAGCGCCAGGTCTGCATGGACCCTTTGAATTGATTAGGCCCAGGGTAACTAACACTATAGTTAAGTTAGCTCAGTATGAATGGCAGCTACGTGTAGATTTGATAAACCTATAAATCTCGATCAACATGATCAATAACATCGCTACTCAAGAGATAGTGAGTAAATGTTTAATTCATGAGTGTAGTTTTAGAAAGAGCTGTAGCTAGTTACTATTGTACATGAATGAACCACTATACTCCAAAGTGTATATGGTTTTCTATAATTATGTACTTCAATAAGTGGGCATGGTCATAGCATAAACATTAGGGTGGATCTGGATCCTTAATCCTCCCCCCCCCCCCTGATACACATTAATTTTAATGGATGTGGCTATAAGCATAATGTATGGCTATTCATAATAATTGTACCTATTTTAATCGACAGGACTCCTAAATAAAAATTGGTGAGGAAAATGAGCTGTGATTGTAGAAAGTGCTGTCGGAGTTTTGGCTGGTTTCTGCTGCTGATCTTTGTAGCGTGGTGGGTGGGCCTATTTGCCGGACTGATTCACTGTTGCATTGCTCCCTACGCGGCCTGCTGTGACTGTGCTAAGGGAGCGATAAACATACTACACAAGGGAGTGAGGCTTCCTTACTATGTGTCAACATTCATGGTCAAGGGATTGACGAAAAAGAAAGCAGGACTTGCTATATTAGCAGAAGCATAACCATTACGTGGCTAGCTAGTAGTGACATATTATATACATTCATGACTTTTTACACAAACACAATGTCATGCTATAATAGTACCATACACATTGTCAGTTGATGCAATTCTTGAATTCTTGCACTGTAGCTACATATGGTGAATAATAGGTGCAAGCATGTGACTCATGTAGACTGTGTTCATTTAAACATATGCACATCTGTTGTGATGATTGTAGCTAGCTATGCACATGCTTCGTGTGTGGACTTTATAAGGAGATATCCATTGTCAGGATGCATTGCCAAGCTAAGTGTTACATCAAGGTCATGATGTAGCCTACCATAATAATATTACACTGATATAATATTACTGTGACTTCATGCTATGTAATGCAGTAAGGGTAAGCGTGTTGACATGAATAGGGGTGGGTAAATAATGCTCATTTTTTGGTCTATAATGCTATTCTCAAATGCTCAAAAAAATCCCTAATAATGCTCAAGAACTGCAACTATAATTCTCAATACATTGCCCATTATGCTATATACTCTGCTAATAAAAACCAGTATGAGACGAGAGGAGACTTCGTTACACAATCATCAAGTGTAGCCATTTCAGTTTTATTGGCTTTGAAAGTGGGAACCAGCAGATTGATCAACCCTTTACCAGTCCATAATATGTAGTTCAGGCGTAGTGACAAAGGTCGATTAACAGCTACTTGCAATTGTGTGCCCTAAAATTCTCAAAATTATGCCAACTGATGCCTATAATGCTAGCATAATTCTCAAATACTTACACACACCTATAGCGATTATATTATGCTCAAATTTATGCCGGCATAGCTAATTTACCTACCCCGAGTCATGAACATGTGTAACTGGCCACATAGTAGGCCTATGGATGGCATTTCCACACACATACTAACTGATGGTATCATGATTAGGCCTGGGCCAAATATTCCTTTAAATTTGCCCATTATTCAAATAATTATTCTTCACTTATCTACCGCATTATTCAAGAATAAGTTACCTATTATTCTTAAAAAAAGCTGAAAATGCAAATGAAACACTCCCCAAAATGATCGACGACTAGTCTGAGCTGTTTGCTCAATTGAGTGCTTCCTCCATTTGATCACAGACTCATGTCATAATGTCATGATACATATTTTAAGCACACATTGTGTATGCGCACTACTTTCTTGAGCAGTTGAGAAGCCCATTATTCAACTTCTTCAAGAAGCTGCCTATTATTCAAAAAATTATTCACGAATATTTGGCCCAGGCCTAATCATGATCTGAATTTGAATAAAAGCAGCTGCACACCGTGATCAATTAAAACGTTACAATAGATGTTAAACATTAATTATTGTAGTATATATACCTGTCTGTGTACATCAACTCAAATGAATAACTTATGTATTTCATGTTACCGTAACAATAGACCGGATGCTTTATTGTATCTTATTGAACCACCTGCATGCAGGCCGGCCTGCTTATATGTGATTATGCAATAATGAAAGCAGAATTGATGTATAATATTACTATTTTCCACTGTGTAGTATGTTTGAGTACAATGTATAGTATAGTATTATTATTATTATTATTGTATTGTAGCTCGCGTTGTAGCTATCCATATAGCATGTGACAGTGTGCTGTATGTACCAACACAGATCGATATAAATAAAAGTGCGGTAAGAAAGTTTGGTCAGTATACAGATCTAGAATTGATTTATATATTGCACTTGAAAGCTGATTACTTAGAAAAACGTGGCTATTACCTATGATGATGAAGGGTGCTCTGGTACTTATTGTTATACTGCATCATGTTATTCCGAGCACAGCGCAAATGAACCAGACATTTAACATACCTTGTGATCCTCTGAGCAACACAGAATCTCCGAAATCATGTGATAACGAGTCTCTCGGGACGATTGCAGCTTATGCTAGATCGCTGACCAATTTACGCATCAATTTGAGAGCAAATGAGATACAGCTAACAACTCAGGTGAATTTCACTAATCTCAGTTCCCTGGTAATTATTGGTGAATCAGAAACAAATTCGACAACCATTATCTGCAATAGCAGTGACCATAGCAGTAGAGGTGCTGGTATAGTAATGAGTGAAATTGCTGAGATAATATTAAAGAACTTGCATTTGAGTTTTTGTGGTTCGTTTTACGTAAATAATTACAGGAGTGATCACAAAACTTTGAGTTCTGCATTAGTTCTATTCCATTGTCAATGTGTGGAAATGCACAGAGTAACCATAACACGAAGTAAAGGGATTGGATTACTGATTCTAAACCATCACAGAGGTCAAGTGAACATTAGTTCATCGAAATTCAAAAGAAACGTACTTCCATGGGAGTACCTTACAAATTCAATATATGGAGGCGGAGGAGTATACATAGCGTAAGTCATCAACTCTCGACAGCCTAAGACGTTCGGGACTGTAACTCGGGCTCTGTACGTGCTATGAACCTCGAACAAAATCCATTCGGTAGATAATTCATTTGTCTAATAAACGACCACTTACCATGTATGAATCTCGTTTCTGCAGGTCACTATGAGCGAGTATGCTGGACCCATGATTTTATGAATTGGCGACCGTTTCCACCTGTTGTCGACCGCTCAGTAATTTGCAACAGCGCTATTGTCGACCGATGGCCGATTTTTATAATATTAAAATGTGCATGCAAGTAGTAGATACTTAAAATAATACTTTCATCATGATTACTACTTACTATTATCATAAATATCAAGTTTTCATATCGAGTGAAACTTTTATATATGCAGGATACACAAAATTAATACCATCGCCATACGTTCATAGTGTATGGTAAAACGCGACCACAACCGAGACCACCGTATAGTAGATATCGGTCGACAATAAAAGGTGGTCGACTAATGATGACTTACGCTACTTCTGACTGGTCAGTTACATGTACAAGAAATCATATATTCACCGATGATGATTCATTTTCACAACTGCATATTTGAAAGCAACAAGGCCAACACAAAACATTACCAATTCCACTACACAAATGTGGTAGGTGAAAGCAGCACTGGATATGGGCGAGGTGGGGGTGTCCACTTATCAATCATGAAAGGTATCAGTAATGTTTCTGTGTCATTTTCAAGTTGCCTATTCAAAAGTAATGAAGCATTTATTGGCGGAGGAATATCGGTGAAAACTTACATAGGGATGACCAACCAAACCATGACTAATATTCAAGTTGAGATTTCCGATTCTTTATTTAGAGAGAACGGCTGTACCCGAACTAATCTCACATACTATGGAGGGGGAGCTTGCTTCGCTTTCACCACATATCAGTATAGATTAGATATATCTGAGAGTCATTACTCGGTTCGAAATGTTAGTTTCATTAACAATTGTGGAAAAATTGGTGGTGGGGTAATTTATTTCTCAGATCGAAACAGAATAGCCAGTGCAGAGACTATGAAAAGTTCCATGGAATTTGATAACTGTAGTTTCTTAAACAATAGCGCAGACTTCGGTTCTGCTGTGTTCATGTCCCCAAATGTCTCTAACAAGTTATCGTTAGGCTCTGTAATAGCTCCCTCATTCACTAACTGCCACTTTAGGAACAACAGTGTCTCAAAAAACACAACACTCTATTCACAGCATGGTAAACAGTCCACAGTGGGAATTGGTACAATCTATGCCAGTGTATACAATGCATACTTCCATGGATATAATTCTTTTGGGGGAAATTGGGGCACTGCCATATACGTAGTTCATGGTGTGATCAACTTTCAAAACAGTAGTGCACTTTTTATCAACAACACTGGAAATCAAGGTGGGGCTGTAACCCTGATTGGATTATCAATACTGACAGTTGGACCAAGGAATTATAGCTTTATAAGTAACAGAGCACTCTATGAAGGAGGTGCAATCTATGTGCTGTTAATTGATAATGGAGATTTTGTAGCTTCAAGAAGCTGTTTCATTCAATATGAGGATAGTGATGATAAAATTGTTGATGATATTACATGGGATTCTAATATTAATTTTAGTGGTAATCGTGCAAAAGGCAACACCTCTGGACATGCCATTTATGCCACATCTGTTTATGGTTGTGAAATTGTCAGCAATAGCACAAACGTATATGTGACCTGCTCCAGGAAAAGGGACTGTTCATAATTTTTCATGAATATTGAGATTTTGGCATGGATAGATAGCTCTGTCTATGCTGAGTACAATGGTGCAAGTTTCAAAGAAAAATATTGATCACAAGTAAAGTTATGGCCGTTTTTATACAATCGGGTAGATAGAGTCGTTTTCGGGAATTAGGCGTTTTTAATTAAATTTTGTATTAAGTTGCATGTATCGGTGGTATTAATTGTGCCCATGGCTACATTTTATTTCATACAAGTGTATGAACATAATATATCAAAATAAAGCCAAAACCTTCAATTTTCTGATAAACTAAAAAACAAAAAAATTGAAGAAAATGTGATTTTTCACATTTTGGCCATTATTAGAAAATGAATATTTATGCTAGACGGTCCCTTTTCCTGGAGCAGGTCACATATGGCTATAATCATGAGCATAATGATATACTGGTTGATTCTTCAGAAGTATTCACAATAAGAGGTATCAATTGCAAGTTCGATGATGATCCATCACTTCAGCCACAGATTGTGACAGACGGAGCATTGCTTAATAGCAGCAAAGCAACACCACTAGTTATGATCCCAGGGCAAGAATACAACCATGGAGTGACAATAAATGATGATTTAGGACACAAAGTTGAAACACTTCTCGAGGTATCAATCTCAAGGAATGCCAAAAACGTGTATATTGATTATTCGTATATCGGTGATAAACTTCGACTGCGAGGTAAGCCCGGTGAAGTTGCTAGACTCCACCTAAAACTGATATCACAAAAAAACACATACATAGGAATGAACATCAAACTTCTTGATTGTCCACCTGGATTTATGCTTAATGATTATTTAGAGTGTACTTGTAGAGCTCACGCCTATTGGGGCATGATAAAATGTGACTTGGATACATTTCGTAGCCATCTAACATATGGACTCTGGGCTGGCCTACTTAATATGTCACTACATGCATCAGAATTTGTAACCTGTCCTTGCCCCTTCTGTGATTATGAAAATATTACATCTAATGATTCAGAATTTGAAGTTATTTTGCCCCAGAATTATTTTGAATTGAACAGAGCTCTCTGTGGAGAAACTCGAACCGGCATTGCGTGTGGTAGGTGTCAAGAAAACTATACTGTACACTTTCACTCACCTGGGTTTCTCTGTAAACCTGTAGAAGCAAGTGGCTGCAAAGTAGGCTGGCTATTGTACATTCTCTCTGAGTTATTGCCTGTTACAATAGTGTTCGTCGCTGTACTACTGTTCAATATCAATTTCACCTCTGGTGCTATCAGTAGCTTCATTCTCTTTGGTCAACTGCTGAACACATTGGATGTCTCTACCAGTGGATTAATAACCTTTCCAGAGGCAGTGCAACAAAATATAAGAGTGTGGACACGCGTATACCAAGCAATTTATGGATTTATCAATCTTGAATATTTCAGCTATGAGTCAATCTCCTTTTGTCTCTTGAAAGATGCTTCAGCATTGGACATGCTTGCTTTCAAATATGTAACAATCCTCTACACTCTGCTGATGATTGTAGTGGTCATATTATTTATGAACAAATGTGCTGGAAGATGTTGTGGTAGGTATTGTCGAATAACGGCTGTGAAGACCTCTATGATCCATGGAATATCCACCTTCCTTGTGATATGCTACTCCCAGTGCATCAAAGTATCCCTCAATATTCTTACAGCACTGCACATTATAGCAAAATCAGACAGCATGTTCAAACCTCCACTTAGAGTGTGGTATAATGGCGATATACTCTATTTCAGTAGAAATCACTTGCCTTATGCTCTACCTGCAATAATCTTCCTTTGTGTAATTGGGATAGTTCCTCCATTGCTTTTGTTAAGTTATCCTTCTCTTAATAAATTAGTGGGTTTATTCCACTGTGACAACCTCAAGGTGTTTGATAATTGCATTACAAAATCACTAAATCTTATATTCGGTAGACTTAAGCCTTTACTTGACTCCTTCCAGGGATGCTTCAAAGATAATTACAGATTCTTTTCTGGGCTTTATTTTCTCTATAAGTGGGTATTTCAGTGCTTCTTTACAACACGAGGCTTCAACACTTACTACACAGGCGTTGCAGCATTCTTGCTGCTTGCACTTTCTTTGCATTCCATTTGCCAGCCATACATCAACAGAGCTCATAATGTCATATTTACACTCCTGTTCACCGATTTATTGTTGATTGAACTTCTTACTTTCTACAACTATCACAAAAACAGTGAATACAGACCACTGACACTCATGGTAAGGGCAGTTGCTATACAACTAATATTGATATACCTCCCTTTGATAATTATTGCTATTTACGTAATACATACAATGGTTCCAGTTAAGTTCAAGAAAAAATTAAAGGAATTCATTAAAAAAAAGGATGACGATTCTAATGGTGAGGAGTTTATCCATCTTCGAGAGATAGATGAAAGTGATAATCTTTCAAGTATTTATCGCAGAATAAAAGATTCCTAAACACTGACCCACTCAGCCTTTGATTACCATTTTAATATATCAACCTCAGCTATCACATGATGATTAATTGTTATGTACTCATAGCTCGTTAATAGCAATACCGGTAATACAAAAAAAACAGTGTATACCACAATAATATCTTACATAGTACTGTGTAATGGTCATAATACCACCACAATGGGATTTTTTTGTTATGTATCTTGTACTGTGTGTAGTGTGATCTGCTTAATTTTTGTCTATTCACTGAATCAGATACAAGTATACTCACTAACTACTACATTAAAAATTCAATGGCTAGCTCCTTTTCTCGTACCATGCAGGTCACATTAATATTTCAATTAGCTAATTCTCTGAAGTCACTGTCAGCAGCCAGCAAAAACGCTAAGCCTATAAGCCATTGTCAAATCAAAGTAGCGAGCTATCTGCTGCCCAGGGCATAATTATTATTATTTCACTCTGATTCTCAGCTTAATAAAATGGCTACAGTCACTGATAATTGCATGCATGCACATGCTTTGTGTGTGGATTTACATGGACTCTGCCATTGTCAGGATTCATTGCCAAGCTAAAGGGTTACATCAAGGTCACGATGTAGCCTACCATAAAATTTAATATTGCACTGGATCAGATACAATACCACCGCGACTTCATGCTTATATGTAACGCGGGGTATAAGCATGCATGAACATGTACGTGTAACCAGCCTCATAATATTGTGGCATTTCCACACAGGTACACGTACTAAATCAGGGTATGATGACCTGAGTTTAAATAAAAACAGCTGCACTGTGACACCAATTAAAATGTTACAAATATTAATTCAATTCATGTTGTAGTACACCTGTCTGTGTACATCAACCCAAATGAATAACTTATGTATTTCATGTTACCGTAACAATAAACCGGATGTTTTCCACAGCAATATTATTGTATCTTAGTTAACCACCTGCAGGTCGGCTTGTTTTTTGTGATTATGCAATACTGAAAGCAGAATTGATGTAGCTATAACGTTACTATTGAGTTTTTCCATTGTATAGTGTGTTTATCCATGAGTGCTGTAACAATGCATGGTATTGTATTGCAATTTGCATTGTAGCTATCCATAAAGCCTCTGACAGCTAGTACACTGTACCAACACAGATCATTATATATAAATAAAAGTGCAGTAAGAAAGTTTGGTCAGTAGCTAACAGATCTAGAATATATTGCACTTGAAAGCTGAAAAGCAATTCACTATAACCTGCAAAATGATGACAAAAGCTGCTCTGGTACTTATTGCTGTACTGCATCATGTTATTCCGAGCACTGAGCAAACGAACCAGACATTTGACATAACTTGTGATCCTCTGAGCAACACAAAATCTCCAAAATCATGTGAAAATAAGTCTCTCGAGATGATTGCAGCTTATGCTAGATCGCTGACCAATTTACGCATCAATTTGAGAGCAAACGAGATGCAGCTAACAACTCAGGTGAATTTCACTAATCTCAGTTCCCTGGTAATTATTGGTGAATCAGAAACAAATTCGACAACCATTATCTGCAATAACAGTGACCATAGCAGTAGAGGTGCTGGTATAGTCATGATTGAAATTGCTGAGATAACATTAAAGAACTTGCATTTGAGTTTTTGTAGTTCGTTTTACGTAAATAATTACAGGAGTGATCACAAAACCTTAAGTTCTGCATTAGTTTTATTCCATTGTCAATGCATGGAAATGCACAGAGTAACCATAACACGAAGTAAAGGGATTGGATTACTGATTCTAAACCATCACAGAGGTCAAGTGAACATTAGTTCATCAAAATTCAAAGGAAATGTGCTTCCAAGGGAGTACCTTACAAATTCAATATATGGAGGTGGAGGAGTATACATACTTCTGACTGGTCAGTTACAAAAAACTGGGTATTCACCAATGATGATTCATTTTCACAACTGCACATTTGAAAGCAACAAGGCCAACACAAAACAGTACCAATTCCACTACACAAATGTGGTAGGTGAAAGCAGCACTGGATATGGGCGAGGTGGGGGTGTCCACTTATCAATCATGAAAGGTATCAGTAATGTCTCTGTGTCATTTTCAAGCTGTCTATTCAAAAGTAATAAAGCATTTATTGGTGGCGGAATATCAGTGAAAACTTACATAGGGAAGACCAACCAAACCATGACTAATATTCAAGTTGAGATTTCTGATTCTTTGTTTACAGAGAACGGTTGTACACTAACTAGTCTCACATACTATGGAGGGGGAGCTTGTTTCGCTTTCACCACATATCAGTATGGATTAGCTATATCTGAGAGTCACTACTTGATTCGAAATGTTAGTTTTATCAACAATTGTGGAAAAATTGGTGGTGGGGTAATTTATTTCTCAGATCGAAATAGAATAGCCAGTGCAGAGATCATGAAAAATTCCATGGAATTTGAAAACTGTGATTTCTCAAACAATAGCGCAGACTTCGGTTCTGCAGTGTTCATGTCCCCAAATGTCTTTAACAAGTTATCGTTAGGCTCTGTAATAGCTCCCTCGTTCACTAACTGCCACTTTAGGAACAACAGTGTCTCAAAAAACACAACACTCTATTCACAGCATGGTACACAGTCCACAGTGGGAATTGGTACGATCTATGCTAGTGTATACAGTGCATACTTCCATGGATACAATACTTTTGAGGGAAATTGGGGCACTGCTATATATGTAGTTCATGGGGTGATCGACTTTCAAAACAGTAGTGCACTTTTTATCAACAACACTGGAACTCAGGGAGGGGCTGTAGCTCTCATTGGATCTTCTATGCTGACAGTGGGACCAAGAAATTATAGCTTTATAAGTAACAGAGCACACTATGAAGGTGGTGCAATCTATGTGCTGTTAATTGATAACACAGATTTTGTAGCTTCAAGGAGCTGTTTCATTCAATATGAGGATAGTGATGATAAAAATTTTGATGATATTACAATGTCATGGGATTCTAATATTAATTTTATTGGTAATCGTGCAAAAGACAACACCTCTGGACATGCCATTTATGCCACATCTGTTCACTGTTGTAAAGTTGTCAGCAATAGCACGAATGCCTATAATCAGGAGTATAATAATATACTGGTTGATTCTTCAGAAGTATTCACGATAAGAGGTATCAAGTTTGATGATGATTTATCACTTCAGCCCCAGATTGCAACTGACGGAGCATTACTTAATAGCAGCAAACCAACACCGCTAGTTGTGATCCCAGGGCAGGAATGCAACCATGGAGTGACAATAAGAGATGATTTAGGACATGAAATTGAAACATTTCTTGAGGCATCAATGTCAAGGAATGCCGCCAAAAATGTGTATATTGATTATTCATATATCGGTGATAAACTTCAACTGCGAGGCAAGCCTGGTGAAGTTGCTAGACTCCACCTAAAAATGATATCACAAAAAAACACGTACATAGAAATGAATATCAAACTTCTTGATTGTCCACCTGGATTTATGCTCAACAATGATTTAGAGTGTAGTTGTAGAGCTCACGTCTATTGGGGCCTGATAAAATGTGACTTGGATACGTTCCGTAGCCATCTAGCATATGGATTGTGGGCTGGCTTTCTTACAGAATCAAATAGATCAGAATTGATAATAGGTAGCTCCCCCTTCTTTGATTATGGAAATAGTATATCTAATGATTCAGAGTTTGAAGTTGTTTTGCCCCAGAATTATTCTCAATTGAACAAAGCAGTCTGTGGAGAAACTCGAACTGGTATTTTGTGTGGTAGGTGCCAAGAAAACTACACGGTACACTTTCACTCCCCTGGGTTTCTCTGTAAGCCAGTAGAAGCAAGTGGCTGCAAGATAGGCTGGCTCTGGTACATTCTCTCTGAGCTGGTGCCTGTTACAATGGTGTTTTTTGCTGTGCTACTATTTAATATCCACTTTACCTCTGGTGCTATTAGTAGCTTCATCCTCTTTAGTCAACTATTGAATGTGTTGGATGTCTATTCCAGTGGAAGAATAGCCTTTCCAGAGGCAGTGCAAGAAAGTGTAAGAGTGTCGGCACGTGTATACACAGCCATTTATGGATTTATTAATCTTGATTATTTCAGCTATGAGTCAATCTCCTTTTGCCTCTTAAAGCATGCTTCAGCATTGGATATGCTTGCTTTCAAATATGTAACAATCCTCTACACCCTGCTGATGATTGTAGTGGTCATATTGTTTGTCAATAACTGTGCTGGAAAATGTTGTGGTAGGTACTGTCGAATAATTGCTATCAAGACCTCCATGATCCATGGAATATCCACCTTCCTTGTGATATGCTACTCCCAATGCATAAAAGTATCCCTCAATATACTTGCTTTAGAGCATCTCGTAGCAGAAAGAGATGCCACGTTCAAATCTTCAGTTAGAGTGTGGTATAATGGTGAAATACTCTACTTCAGTAGAAATCACTTGCCTTATGTTCTACCTGCAATAATCTTCCTTTGTGTAATTGGGATAGTTCCTCCAGTGCTGTTACTGAGTTATCCTTTACTTAATAAATTAGCGGCTTCGTTCCACTGTGATAACCTCAAGGTGCTTGATAATTGCATTACAAAAACACTAAATCTTACATTTGGTAGACTTAAGCCTTTGCTTGACTCCTTCCAGGGATGCTTCAAAGATAATTATAGATTCTTTTCTGGGCTTCTTTTTCTCTATAGGTGGGTATTTCAGTGCTTGTTTATAATAAGAGGCTTCAGCAGTTACTACACAGGTATTATAGGGTTTTTGGCATTTGCACTCGCTTTGCATTCCATTTGCCAGCCATATATCAACAGAGCTCATAATGTCATATTTACACTTTTGTTCACTGACTTATTATTGATTGATCTTCTTAGTTTCTACAACTATCACAAAAATCGTGATCACACAGAGCTGGGTGCCATGGTAACGGCAGTTGCCATACAACTGATATTGATATACCTCCCTTTGATAATTATGGGTATTTATGTGATATATGCAACGGTTCCAGTTAAGTACAAGAAAAAATTGAAAAAATTCATAAAAACAGTATTGAAAAAGGATGACGATTCTAATGGTGAGGAGTTTGTCCATCTCCGAGAGATAGACGAAAGTGATATTAATCATTATCACAGAGTAGAAGATATAAGCATTTGATTAACCAATATGGAGAATAATTATAATAATAATTATAATATTATTATTGTGTGCATTACTAATCATGTAGAGTGTTTCTTTTCAAATTAGCCCTCATATTTAGCTCATTTCTATGTATTGGTACTTCTTATAAGACCTTATTAATTATTTTTGGCATTGTTATTATTATTGCATACAATGTCATGATATTTTGTCCCTTGTCAAGCTTCTGCGCAATTAACTTGACGCTGGGTTGAGAAACTCCTGGCCATTATTAGGTCTCTAACTTTTGACAACATAAATATTATTATAGCCAATACTCAGTGGCGTACCCAGGGTATGGCGGAGTGTGGCTCTCGCCACACCAATCTTCACAAGTTTATTAGATAAGCTTAATTTTCTTTTGACCTAGTGTGAATGATGCTAAATACCAGTTCCTAAATCTTGGCTGTGTACAAATTATTAAGCATCATTCCCCCAATTTTCAACATAATAATATGTCAGCCACACCAATGTTCATGGGCTAGCTACGCCCCTGCAATACTGTCCTCCTTATGGATCAGCTGTATGTCTACAGATACTACTCTCTATCAAGAGGTTCGTTCTTGACTGGTTGATGGCCTCATACACCATCACTGTTCATCAGTGGGATACTGACTCATCGTGATCCAGTGCTGATGTACAATTTAACATTAAGATGATGATAAATTGAAGCTAATTTACAGGATAATCTACTCACATGGTGGACATACAAGTGGCATATACAAATGTAGCTACAATAGCATGAGGAGGAATTCAGTATAGAAACATCATCAGGATTCCAGAATGGAATGGAACATGAAGAAATGATATTATAACAGGCAAGAGAGAAGTAAAGTTAGTGGATAGAGAAAAAAATCTCAGAATCCAGCTGGGATTTGAACCTAGGACCTTCTGATATCTAGTCAGACACTCTTACCAACTGAGCTACTGCATGGGCCCTGATGGCAGCGGGACTAGTGTATTATATCCTAAGGGACTGGTTCAAATCTGGCAACCTCACTTCTCAATTGGAGATG
The DNA here is from genome assembly GCA_963930775.1 of Cliona cf. orientalis. Classification (NCBI taxonomy): domain Eukaryota; kingdom Metazoa; phylum Porifera; class Demospongiae; order Clionaida; family Clionaidae; genus Cliona; species Cliona cf. orientalis. Next base: position 8,339,337 of record OZ005692.1, read on the forward strand.
GTGGGACTCAAACTGTGAGATGCTGCAAGCAGCCTAGGTTCACAGTCTTGCCTGTTAGCTATAATAACATCAACCTTTACCGGGCTTATGGCAATCATTCCCAGTTATCAACCTCGCCACCAGTCAGGCCTTGATTGGGAATAATTACCATAATATGCCTGGTAAAGGCTGATGTTATTAGCTATAACATGCAAGAGAGAAGTGAAGTTAGTGGATAGAGAAAAAATCTCAGGATCCAGCCTGAGCCGGGATTTGAACCTAGGACCTGATAGGTTCAAATCCCGGCTTAGGCTGGATCCTGAGATTTTTTTCTCTATCCACTAACTTCACTTCTCTCTTGCATGTTATAGCTAATAACATCAGCCTTTACCAGGCATATTATGGTAATTATTCCCAGTTATCATGAAGAAATGAATGAGAATGGAGGCTATGAGCTGGCAATCATAAAGTGTTTTCTCGTTAGCTGTGCATTCATTGACTACAATTAGCTATACTAAGGCTTCAATACACAGTTCAAGATGTGCCACTGAATAGCTATATATATTATATAAGTCTAGTGAATGAACGAATATGAACCTAAACAATAGCTTAACATGTAGTAGCTATATTATAATAAGCTATTGTGAGTTTGGCTATTGTTCATGCAGTTCTGTTTGATTCAATTATGTACGTAAAGCTTGATATACAACAGTTCCTTATTTGGGCATAATGCAACCACAATAGACTAGTAAGTGTCATTAATTGTATAGAGAGAATCATGATAATATTATTATCGTGACCAGGTGTGAGAAAATAGACCAGTTATTTGGGATTATTTTGTTTGTATACTGAACATGTAGCTTATTGTATAATGCTGCCATCTTCCATAAAAGGTTCATTTTCTTGTTGCAGGTCACAATTTTGTATTTTGAGTATTATAGCTAATTCACAGAAGTAGCTAATACAGAAGCAAAAATATTTATAACATCCAGTCAGTATCCTAGCTAGATCTACCTGATGCCATATTTCTGTCTGAATTACAATAGCAGCTCGATAATTTAATAATGGCTACAATCACTGATTGGAAGTGTGCTATAACTATGGTGGTTCTTTTGAATCTAATAGTAACAGTCACTATACTGAGGACACTAACTTGAAGACATTTACTGTAACTTGTGATCCTGGACCATACTATAACAAACATAGATGTCAGAATAACACAACACTCACTGGAATAGCAGTTTCTGCCAAGAAAAAAAGTCACGCCCAGATTAACATTAACATTATGATCCCAGTCTTATACTTGAATGATGCAGTAAGATTCAGCAACCTCAAATCTTTATCTATTATCAGCAGATTGGGGTCAACGGCCATTATGTGCCCAGCCAACAATAAAGCTACTGCAGGTATCATACTGAGCAACATCACAGATACGATAATACTCAAGAACCTTAATCTGTCTCTTTGTGGATATAAAGTCAGTGAAACTAGGCCAAGAGTTGATGACAACATTTCAGAGAACTTAACTTCAGCATTAGCTATTATTCACAGCAGAAATGTGGAAATGAGCCAAATAGTTATCGCCAACAGTAGCGGCCTTGGTCTAACAATACTTGATCATCAAGGAGGTAAAGTGGAGCTCTTATCTACAATTTTCCAGGAGAATAAGCTAACAAAGGAGAACATGGAGGTAGAGAAGCTAGGACTCAGAGGTGGTGGGATCTATATCGCAGTAGAACAGCACAAAGGTGGGCGATATTCTGATACATCCTTCATATTTGAAGATTGCATGTTTCTCAATAACAATAGTAGTGTAGGTACCAGCACACACTATACGCTTGCTCATACCCACCAGTATGATCAAGGCGGTGGTGCATACTTTTCGTTTAAGCGTGATAGTCTTGCCAACATTCGTGTGTCATTTTTGAGGTGTCAGTTTCTTGCCAATCAGGCATATGCTGGTGGGGGCTTATCAATCAGCGTTCAAGGCGAGAACAATATCCAAAATGCCAAGGTATTAATTGAAATGGTGAACTCAAGATTTGAACATAATGGATGTGATAAATGCGCTGGTACTCAACATGGCGGTGCACTTCAACTAACCCTCGTAGATGCATCATACTCAATGCAAAGCAACATCAGTGTACAAATTAATAATGTTACTTTTATAGGCAACTGTGCTGAAATTGGTGGCGCCATATACTACCTTTCTCACCAGGGAACCCCCACTTCAAATAGTACAATGCTTTTTGAAGGCTGCACGTTCATACACAACAAAGCATACATTGGATCAGCTACATGTATGGCTATGATACCAGATCACTCACTGAATCTGTTTACTGGCCATGGGTACAAACTGAGTCCTACTTTTCATAAATGTTATTTCAAAGGTAACTTTGTTTACAAAAAACACTTTCAACTTCAGAGAAATACTGGTGTTGGCACAGTATATGCAAGTCTGTACACAATGCATTTTGAAGGTACTAATGTGTTCAATAATAACGTGGGTTCTGGTTTATTCATTGTTAACGGAATTATCAACACAACTTTTGGTGGTTTAAGCTTTATCAACAACACTGGTATCAATGGAGGAGCAGTGGCTCTCATTGAATAATTTTGGGATAAAGCACATATGAATTTATCAACAACACGGCACTTCATCGAGGAGGAGCAATTTATGTCTTGCTTATTGATCATACTGATTTTACACTCTCAGGAAGCTGCTTTATTCAATACAACAATAATATGAATGGACCAAACCTCGGTCATTATGTGATGACTAAATGGAATGCCAGCATAACCTTCAATGGCAACAAAGCTTTACATAGTTCAGGGGGCCATGCCATCTATGCCACATCCCTCTATCCATGTCAAACTATGATAGATGGTGATAAAGAGCACAATGTCACGTCGGTCAATAATATATTGTTCACGATGTATGGAGTTAAATTTGATTTGGATGACACACTGCAACCACAAATTGCAACAGATGGTGCCTGGCTCAAACTGACTAAACCTCCACCACTTGAGGCAATTCCAGGAGAAAACTTGTATCATGGAGTAACAGCCATGGATGATTTAGGTCAATCTGCTGATGCCTTGTTCCAGGCAAACTTCAATAGCAAATCTAATAGCATAAAACTAAATCCCGCCAATTTCATATTCATTGGAAGCAGTATACATTTATCGGGGAAACCGGATAGTAATGCAAGTCTACACATACACCCAGTATCACTAAGGCATAGCTTTGTTGAAGTGGAAGTAGAGCTCCACCACTGCCCCCCAGGATTCAAACTCAGCAACCATTTAGAATGCGTTTGCAATGCTCACGCACAATTTGGTCTATTCAAATGTGATGAGAAGTACTTTCAAAGCTACCTGCTACTAGGCTACTGGGCGGGCTACATTGATGAGCCACAGCTTCTTACCAGCGAATGCCCCTTCTGTTATTCTGTGATTTCAGCGATAGTTTATCCAGTAGTACTTCGGAATTTGAACTTGCTCTTCCTAGGCACTTCAGTGAATTAGATGAAAAAGTCTGTGGTGATACAAGAACAGGTATCGTTTGTGGCATATGTCTGGAAAACTATACTGTTCACTTTCATTCACCAGCCTTTCTGTGCAAACTGTCTGAACCAGTTGAATGCAAGCTTGGCTGGTTCTTTTATGTGATCTCAGAGTTGGTCCCTGTCACTGCCGTCTTCATTCTTGTATTTGTGTTCAACATCAGCTTCACATCAGGGGCAGTCAATGGTTTCATCCTCTTCAGCCAACTTCTAGGATCACTTGATATCTATGCTGGTGGAATTACCGTATTCTCAACTACTGAAAAACCGAAATTTGACAATGCCACTCAAGGATATCGGGTCTTGTATGGATTCTTCAATCTTGATTTCTTCAATGCCGAGACGCTCTCTTTCTGTCTCTGGAAGAATGCGTCTGCACTTGACATGTTAGCTTTTAAGTACGTCACTATCTTGTATGCCTTGCTTCTGGTAGTGGCAGTGATTTTCATTATGAATAAATGTGGGGGGCGATGCTTAGCGAAGTACTATAGAATAACTACCGTCAAAGTAACAGTAATTCATGGCATATCTACATTTCTTGTCATTTGCTATGCACAGTGCATTAGAATCTCGCTCAGTCTTCTCCTACCGGTTCACATTCACACGGCTCAAAATGAGAAAAACATTGATACTAGATCTAGGGTAAGAGTTTGGTTTAATGGTGAGTTGATTCATTTGGGTAAGGACCATTGGATCTATGCTGCTCCTGCAATATTTTGTCTTGTAATAGTTGGGTTGCTTCCTCCGCTGCTGCTACTGGTCTATCCTCTAGTGAACAAACTACTGGCTCTGTTTGGCCTTGAAGAAAAGAAACCACTCCAGATTCTACTTTTTTCCATAAACTGGCTAAAACCACTGCTTGATTCATTTCAGGGATGTTTCAAAGATAACCTCAGATTCTTTGCTGGCCTATACTTTCTTTACAGATGGACATTTTTACTTTTCCATTGGGGTACTGGAAACTTCAGTGCCTATTACACAGGGATCGGAGGAATACTAATCTTTATGCTCACACTGCACACAGTCTGTCAGCCATACATTAAGAGAATCCACAATGTCATCGATACATTGCTCTTTGCCAACTTGGTACTAATTAACTCTCTTTCTTTTTTTAACTACCACAAGACTCGTAGTCAGAGGGTGCAATACAGTGCTACAGTATTGGCAGCCATAGTCCAGCAAATGCTAATTTATCTTCCTCTGATAGTCATAGGGTTTTACTTCCTACTGCTCCTGTGTCGAAAAATCTTGAAGTGTGCAATCAGTCACCACCGACAAATTTTCGATGAGAGACCAAAGGTGATAAAACTAATAAGAATTATTGGTTTAGATGATCACTTGATGGAATCCACTGAAGAGACGTTTGCATTTGATCGCATGAGTGATGAAGATGTGGAATATGAACAATTTGAAGAAAGAGAACTAGACTTGTAGGATAATTATAAATGCAATTAAATTTAGCTGTAGCAATATCACTGCAACGAGCAGTTCATAATAATACTATTACTTTTGTTATTGTCCTTGCTATAACAATAATACTATTATGACATTGTAGCAACAACAAAACAGAGCGAACAAGAATGGAAAACAATGTCATTATAGCTACTCAATATCAGCTGAAGAAAAGCTTAATATTATTAAGTTTGCATCCAAGGTTGCCAGTAGTCACCATGCTGATGCATGTAGGTACAAGCCTCGTTTGCTCTTGGGAGCTCAGCGTTAGAGTGATATCTTTGATCCTGCATCTCCCTTGGCTCCTTAGCATACGCATTGTAGTGCTCAAGCAGTTTCTGCAGTGTTTCCGGTTCTTTCTTTGACAATTCATTATGCTCACCAGGATCATCAACAATGTTGTACAGACAATACTTATCATAATTTTCTCCTGTCGGTCCGTGTTCACAAGGGTAGGTAAGGGGTGACCACATGAGTGAGTCACACCGTGTCCCCTGGGGACCAACAATCAGCTTATAGTCGCCCATAATAATGGCTCCAGTACTTTCGTATTCATAACCTAAAACAATCTCTTCATATGGGATTTTAGTACTTTCACTGCTGCCACCATGTATTGCATGGTTCTTTACGCTAAGCACTCCAATGGGACTCGATTTAGTTCACATACAGTTTCTTATAAGAAGCACATACACGATAGATTATTACATAAACATTACATCATACACAATGACATAATACAGGATAACAATGCAATACATAATAGTAGCTAATACTATAAGCTCTTGTGTGGGCGGTGTGGCAGAAAGGCCTTGAAGTGTTTGTTTGTGTTTTGGCCTTGAGGAAGCTGTGTGGATTGATTGTGGGCTTCCGGTAGACATTCGGTGGCCAGTCAGCACTTGATTAAGAATGGTGGTCCTTGAGGCACAGGGTGGTGCTGTTTTGGGCGTGGCCTGACCCCTCCCTTCTGGTTTGGCTTCCAGTCCATTGAGAAGATTAAATGAACACTTCCGGCTCTAGCAGCCACACCCCTGAGACATGGGGCATGGTCACACAATATGCACCTCACTTATGACTCCGATGTGGTTTAGGTGTTATAACCCCACTTCACGCCCACGCACTTTGGTGATACCTTAATTATTAGTAAGAAAGTTCTTGTACATGTAATACCACAATTGGTGGCAGAGTGTTCCCTTGTATTTTAGCTAGCTGATTCTAACAGAGTCTGGGGGGCTGGTTTTTGACTGAGCTGTTTCAAGATGTACCAGTCAGCTTCTTTCTTGTTGTTGAGCTCTCTCTGCCTGGCTGTGTCCCTCCTTGGTGGGCCAGTGTGGTGTGTGACAATTGCTGACAACCCTGGAATAAGGACAGTCTTTACAAATAAAGGCCTGGACTATTGTAAGCTATTAGAGGCTACTATAGCTATTTATGCTACATGTGTATACACCATTGCCAGTAGTTTATTTGAATTTTGAGGTATTATTGATCCATGGTTGTGCTGACAAACCACTAGACTAATAATTAACTTTTAGTTATCTATGTTGCTATAGTAGCTAGCTTAGCTATCTGTCTCTCGGTCACTAAATTTGATGCATGCAGTCAACCAGGTGCTGGGGATTCCCTGTCTCAAGTCTCAGCTCTCCTCCCTCTCAATCCCTGACCTGTCGGGTGTCGTTATCGGCAAGATAGAGTACAAGCTATCAAAGTAAGTCAGCCATAATATCCATAGCATGATGTTATTATTATTATCAGCAATAAACTATTGACAATATTTATGAAGTATCACCATTTTCCAGGATCTAGCTATTAGCATGAAACTTTTGCATTCATTAGCTACACTGATTGTTTGTCCATGACATTGTGGCAATGTGCTATTTTATCAGGCTATAGCTAGCTATGATATAATTGTTATTACACATTACATTTTACAGCATACACCTTAATAGTTTGGACATTCCCACCTCCTTGTTGTCCACTAGCGCTGGGAAGGGTCTCACTCTACAAGCCTTGGGGATCTCTGTCAAGGTCTCTGCAAACTGGTCCTACAAGTTCAAGTCAATGTAAGACTCAAAGAATCTGATAATAAGATTAATAGCCAATAATTTCGTGCAGAAAAGATCATGGCACCGTGGATGCCTCTGGCGGTGGAATATCATTGAGCATTAGTGTACTTATCGGTGCTGATTGTCAGGGGCACTTTAACCTTTCATCCACCGACTGCTCTTTCAATGTTGGCAGCTTGAAGGTCAAATTTCATGGCGGAGCAAGGTGAACAGAAATGTTGATATCATAAGAAAAGAGCGTTAGTAATGAAGTATGGGTAAGGGCAAAATTAATAATATTTGGGGTAATTCTTAAAGGTGAAGGGATGTAGAATCACTTTTTTTTATTTCAGTAGCTAGCTAATTTTGTAGTGATAATTTCACTGAGTGATGTCTTGTGATTTAATTACAGTCGGCTTTACAACCTCTTTGGTGGTACTATAATATTGAGAGTAAAGTTAAAGATGCACTGAACAAACAGGTATAAGTGTTGTAATTAATAGTCTTTCCAAAGCGAAAATTTATTTATAACTGGAGTGAAACTAGCTGTTGATTAATTCCTGTCACGAGTATTAAATAGGTAGGGTATAGCTATCTTATCTTCTATCATGACGTATACGTACTCACTAACAGGTGTGTAGCGCAGTTACAAAAGCCATCAATAATGCAGGAAATGGAGCACTAAAGTCTCTCCCAGGTAAATGTTAGTACTGTATAACGGCATTGTATGCGTATAGCTCTAGTACACATTTCAGATGTTCAACATTTTTTAAACAGTCATTGTGGACATTGATGGTGTGTCTCAGATTGACTATTCTCTGATCCAAGCTCCCATTTTCACCTCTTCCTATGTGCAGTCAGATATTAAGGTAAAGTATATATGACTCCCAAGGATAGACTATAGCATTTCTGTGCAGTACTATAATAATATTATGACATCATCCTGAATAACTAACTCATTGAAGTATCATAATAATATTATTATTATTCCCACTGAAAGCACTAGTTCCATAGTAGGCTTCAACTCCACTAGGAATAGAAAACTTCATTGTATGCTATTGTAATATTGTGCATGCCCACCTATAGTTAACTTTCAAGTCTTACAATACTTGTGACCCAGCAGAGTCCTAATTTTCTGCAAATCACGTTTCGGGAAGCTCATAATAATATTATTATGCTTCCAATGTCATTATGTCACTTACATGCACTCATGACTGCATGAGTGCTGCAATACTGATCTGAGTTCAGTGAATCATGATTGATAATAATAATGAAATTGCAGGGTGAAATTCAATCAGTGAGTGATCCTGAGGAGTATCCCTTTGCGCCGTCCCCCTTGCCTCCTGTCAGTGGCCATGACTACAGTGAGAAGATGATGTATGTCTGGATGACAGACTATGTTGCAAACTCTGCTGCTGTTGTCTACCAAAAGGCTGGCCTCATGTCCTACACCATCACTGATGATATGGTGTGTGTCACTGTGTATGTGTATGTGTCTGTGTGTCTGCATGTGTATATCTATGCATATTACAGGCCGGCGCCTCCTATTCGGCCGGTATGGCCATGGCCGTACTGATTTTTTGAAGGTAAGACGCTCAGTACCAAGTCTATCCTTGCATGGCATACTATGGCTATTAAAACTTGCCGCTTGGTCCTACACAATTACTATCTTTGCAAACATTAAACGCACAACAGTCACGCCCCTCACTTAAATCCCACCCTGTTTGTCTTCCATGGCATGTTCAAACGTGGTATATAACATGCATGTGGTGTCAGTTCAGCTGCAAATGCAGCTGTGATCATCATCAGATCGTTGTTGATATTGTGCTGTAAACCCTGTATACCCCATTTGTCTTGCATGGCGTGTGCAAAACGTGGTTTAGTGTCAGATCAGCTGCAAATGCAGCTGCAGCTGTGATCATCATCAGATCATTGAATTGTTGATACCTGTATTATGCTGTAAACCCTATAGCTATACCCCATTTGTCTTGCATGGCGTGTGCAAAACGTGGTGTAGTGTCAGGTCAGCTGCAAATGCAGCTGTGATCAGATCATTGTGATATTAGCTATTGTGCTGTCATCTAGCCATTCGTTAGAGCCAGGAGTACACTGCCAGGAGTATGCAACACACGTAGTAGTAGTAGGTACAAACATCTCTTTTCACTCTTCCATCTAAATACTCAATGCCTCTCTCTCTTCATTCCAGAAGTAAGCTAGCTAGCTAGCTATGCAATGATACAACACAATCAGATTTTCTTTACTAGCTTGAGAAGAAGTATCCCAACATGAAGCTGAAGGTGGTTGCCCGTGCTGCTAAGCCTCCAACCGTCAATGTCAAACCCCATGGAGCTAACCTCACACTACCTGCCAATGTGGATGTCTATGTCCTTGACACAGCTACAAACTCCACCCCTCTTGCCTTTACCATCGGAGTGGTAAGTCACTAGCTACATGTGTACAGTTTCCATTCTGCTTGTAGCTACAATATTAATGTGATAGCTAGCTCCATCCATATCTTTGAATTCAGCTCGGTGGTATGGTTGTTACTCCATATCTTATGTCTGAGAATGGAAATGAGTATATCAAAGGAAAAGCCCTCGCTCTACAGTATGTTGCTCATGTGTTGATGTAGAAATGAAGTAGCTATATACTGCATGATCAATTTCTATTTTACACATGTCTATAGTGCACAGTTGAGTCTGGTTCAAAGCAACATCGGCAGTTTTGACGTAAATACATCATTGCATGACCAAACTATTCACAACAATTTGGTCTTTTGCTATGTTTAATAGGTGTGCAAGATACAAACGATGTTTGATTCGTTAACCAATAGCGTTTTCCTCCCAGCTGTGAACAGTAAGTATTTTATGCATGCAGCTGTGTGCAGCCCACAATAGCTAACCGCTTACTTTAGACCATGGTGAGAAAGGTCTTCAGCTGCCAGTAATCAATGGACTGTCTCTATCCAATCCTACCACCACACTTGGAGACGTCTGACTAATAGTTAGCGTATTATACCATATCGGTACGGACAATTGCAAGAGTAAAATTAATAATAAAAGAAAGAGGGCAATACTGCGAATAATTCATGATTGTTACATCAAACATACCGGTATTACTTGTGAAAAAAAAATCCCAATCAACCCTCCCCCAGGCTGAGTCGCCGCAGCTTCAGTGATCTGTACGAAGTGTCACTGCGGACATTACCACAGGCATGCTTCCAGGGATGGGGGGGGGGGGGGGGGGGGGGGGGGTATTCAAGGGAGATCCTGGGCGGCCCCTGAACCATAATATATGCCCAGGACCATGTGGCAATTTTCAGCTACCGTCTAGCCCCGTTATAATAGGACGTCCCAGAATTTGCTATTTATTGGGCTGGAACAGGTGGTACCAAAATGTGTATGGGTTTACATTGGAATATTCGGAAGTAATTAAGAGCTATGAATATCATTAACTCTACCCGCGGCGTGCGCCAAATTGTATCTCTGCAACGGAAAGAGCTATGGAGCTGGAACAAAAACCAAAACGTAGCTCTTGAGCATGGTCCTGAATATGTTAGACTATTCCATAGTATACATACCAACAAGATACCAAGCTTCTTCAAAGACATATTATTAAGCTTACATGTTATGGAGCTGGAATGAAGACCTGGTAGAAAATGTAGCTCATAATCAACAAATATATTTTTCAGATGATCAGTGTCCTTACCTGGATTGAGGCATTACTGTGAATAATTCATGCACATTATCCCATGATTATTATATCAAACATACTTGTTATAATGTCATACAATGTTTCCTTTCTACAGGGTTATGTTATAATTGCTTCCGATTTCAACTACAAACCAAATTTTGTTTGAATATAAACCTTATTAACATTAAACTGCTATATATAGCAGTGTGACTCTCACTTTATTAATCAACTAGCAAACAGACAATTAATGAAAAAATGATGTACTTGTATAATATTCGGCTTACTTTGAAAGTAGAATTAAACTTGATATTATGGCATGTGTGCGAAATGGTTTCTGCTATTAATCTAATGGCTGTACATATCATCATCAGTGTAACATCAAACTTGTGATAATAGCAGCTATCAATCTCTGACTTAATTAGCATTCTGCATACTCAATACACTTCATTCCATGAGTATACTACAGTGTCATGGATCAGGTGCTTTCCTCTAACCACCAATTGACAATGTGGTATTATAAGAACTAGGATAGCTTTTCTTACTTAGTCTAATAATTAACTACAGAGGTAGTAACTAGGATTTTATGTACTTTGGTTGGAGGTCAAGCAGGAAGCTTTCAAACTGAAAAGATACTGTGTGGAGTCACTACCAAATAAGGAATGTTGTTGGTTTCTCAGAATAGAGTGTTCCCTTATAATTATAGCTAGCTGATTCTAACAGAGTCTGGGGAGGCTGGTTTTTGACTGAGCTATTTCAAGATGTAGCTATCAGTCAGCTTCTTTCTTGTTGTTGAGCTCTCTCTGCCTTGCTGTGTCCCTCCTTGGTGGGCCATTGTGGTGTGTGACAACGGCTGGCAACCCTGGAATAAGGACAGTCTTTACAAAAAAGCCTGGACTATTGTAAGCTACGTACTACTCAGTGATATATGTACTAGAGCCTGCGGCTACTAGCTATTTATGGTATATACATGTGTATACAGTCACACCAGTAGCTTATTTAAATTTTGAGGTATTGATCCATGGTTGTGCTGACAAACCACTAGATATTAAATAGGCGCCGCCTAAAACTGAATGCACAGGAGTGCAGAACCCTCACCGCTAGCTACATGCATGCATATAGTATGGCTCACTGTGTGTGCATGTTCAATATCAGGAGTATTGAACTACATACCCTACACCTGAACAGGGTATATACTGGTACATACTATTGACTATACATATAGCTGATACTGTTCTCTTCAGAGTAAGAGTTGGGAGAGGCACCTGGCTGTATGCCACTATATAAACTGAAAGCCCCTGTGATATACTTCAACTGAATCATGCACTTGAGAGCCACTGCCTGTTTACACTGTCACTGCATTGACAACTGACCAGCAATTTGAAAGCACTGAATGGCAATCAGTCATGTAGTTGAGGTAGGTGCCATGTAAACACAGACTGGCAAGTTGCAACAGCTGCACACTACCTGGGCAGGACTTGACGTGACCACTCTTCCTTTATGCCAAGTATACCTAGAATGCATACTTTCTCTATGACGACCCTTGTGGTGAGGGTTAATAATTGATGTCCGGAAACGCGCCTTAAATTAGAACCGAAAAAATTGCACAGGTCTCAAAGGGCACCTAAATTAGGGCGGCACCTATTATTATTAAAACATATACAGTATTCTTCAACTGTGAGGTAAGTGAATTACGCAGAGAGCTGGGAACCATGGTAACAGCAGTTGCCATACAACCAATATTGATATACCTCCCTTTGATAATTATGGGTATTTATGTAATATATATGCAACGGTTCCAGTTATAAGTACAAGAAAATATTCATAAAAACAGTATTGAAAATGGATGAAGATTCTAATGGTGAGGAGTTCGTCCATCTCCGAGAGATAGACGAAATTAAGTGATAATCATTATCACAGAATGGAAGATATAAACGGAGCACTTGATTAACGATTAATACAGAGAATGTGCGCATTACTAATTCAGCTATACACTTTACATAGAGTGTTTTGTTTCAAATTAGACCTCATATTTATCTCATTTCTATGTAATACTAATTATTGGTACTTCTTAAAGGACTCCTTGTATCCTTAATTATTTTTGGCATTGTTATTATTATTGCATACAATAATATCATGATGTTATAACTTTTGTCCCTTGTCAAGCGTTAGCTTCTGCATAATTAACTTAATTGATGCTGGGTTGAGAAACCCCATAATTAGGTCTCTAACTTTTGGTATTATTATACCCTGGCCAATACTGTCCTCCTTATGGATCAACAGATACTACTCTCTATCAAGAGCTTCTTTCTTGACTGATTGATGGCCTCACTATCACGATCCATCAGTGAGTTACTGACTCATCGTGATCCAGTGCTGATGTAAGGTAAACCGGAGTAATTTCGTATGCAGGGCAATTCCGTATCCTCACGTTCCCCATTCCACAATGCGAGCAATTATGGAGTAAGCCAGCGGTATACCTAGTAGCTATTGGTAGCTATGTAGGACGCCTGAAAGCGTGGCAATTATGCGCGTTGTGTAGCAGAAATCACGAAGATATGAAATTGCCCCGCATCCGGTTTACCTTACAACTCAACATTAAGATGATGATAAGTTGAAGATAACAGGATAATCTATCCACTTGGTGGACATGCAAGTGGCATAATAATTATTATTACAAGCATGAGGGGGTTCTTCAGTATATAAATAGTATTATAGAAACCAGATTCCAGAATGGAATGGAACATGAGGAAATGAATGAGAATGGAAGCTATGAACTGGCAAATGTTTTCTTGTTAGCTGTGCATGATTAAATACTAAGGCTTCAATACACAATGATGTGCCACTGGATAGCTACATTACATGTCTAATATAATGCACAAGTCTAATGAATGAACGAATATAAACCTAAAACATGTATAGTATAATGAGTTTGGCTATTGTTCATGCAGTTCTGTTTGGTTCATTTACATACCTAGAGCTTGTTAATACAACAGTACCTTATTTGGGCATAATACAACCATACAAAATTGTGACCTGCTACGAGAAAATGAGCCTTTTATGGAAGATGGCAGCATACAACAAGCTACATGTTCAGTATAAACAAAAAAATCTATTTTCTCAAAGCTGGTCACGATAATAATATTATTATCATGATTAAGCTCTCTATGCAATTAATGATACTTACTAGTCTATTGTTTTGAGTATTACAGCAAATTCACAGAAGTACTACAGAAACAAAAATATAATAACATCCCAGTCAGTGTCCTAGCTAGCTGATGCCGTATTTCAGTCTAAATAATAGCAGCTCGATAATTTAAAAATGGCTACAATCACTGATTGGAAGTGTGCTATAACTATGGTGGTTCTTTTGAATCTGATAGTAACAATCACTACTGAGGATACTAACTCAAAGACGTTTAATTAACTTGTGATCCTGGACCATACTACAACAAAAAAAGATGTCAGAATAACACAACACTCACTGAAATAGCAGTTTCTGCCAAGAAACAAAGTTACATTCAGGTTAACGTTAACATTATGATCCCAGTCTTACACTTGAATGATACAGTAAGATTCAGTAACCTCAGATCGTTATCTATTATCAGCAGAATGAAGGATGTATCAGAATATCGCCCACATCTGTGCTGTTCTACTACAATGTAGACCCCACCACCTCTAAACCCTGGCTTTCCTACTCTTTTATCAGCTTATTCTCCTGGAAAATTGTAGATAAAAGCTCCACTTTTCCTCCTTGATGACCAAGTATTGTTAGACCAAGGCCGCTACTGTTGGCGATAACTATTTGGCTCATTTCCACATTTTCTGCTGTGGATAATAGCTAATGCGGAAGTTAAGTTCTCTGAAATATTATCATCAACTTTTAGCCTAGTTTCACTGACTTTGGATCCACAGAGAGACAGATTAAGGTTCTAGAGTATTATTGTATCTGTGATGTTGCTCAGTATGATACCTGCAGTATAGCTTTATCGTTGGCTGGGCACATAGTGCACGTGGCCGTTGCCCCCATTGATCTGGTATCATAGCCACAGCTGATCCAATGTATGCTTTGTTGTGTATGAACATACAGCCTTCAAAAAGCATTGTACTATTTGAAGTGGGGGTTCCCGGGTGAGAAAGGTAGTATATGGCGCCACCAATTTCAGCACAGTTGCCTATAAAAGTAACATTATTAATTTGTACACTGACATTGCTTTGTGTTGAGTATGATGCATCTATGAGGGTTAGTTGAAGTGCACCGCCATGTTGAGTACCAGCGCATCTATCACATCCATTATGTTCAAATCTTGAGTCCACCATTTCAATTAATACCTTGGCATTTTGGATATTGTTCTCGCCGGCCTTGAACATTGATTGATAAGCCCCTAGTACCAGCATATGCCTGATTGGCAACAAACTGACACCTCAAAAATGACACACGAATGTTGGCAAGACTATCACGCTTAAACGAAAGGTATGCACCACCGCCTTGATCATACTGGTGGGTATGAGCAAGCGTATAGTGTGTGCTGGTACCTACACTACTATTGTTATTGAGAAACATGCAGTCTTCAAATACTCAATGAAACTGTTTACTGGCCATGGGTACAAACTGAGTCCTACTTTTTATAAATGTTATTTCAAAGGTAACTTTATTTACAAAAAACACTTCCAGTTTCAGAGAAATACTGGTGTTGGCACAGTATATATGCAAGTCTGTCCACAATGTCATCGATACTTTGCTCTTTGCTAACTTGGTTCTCATCAATTCTCTCTCATTTTTCAATTACCACAAGACTCGTAGTCAGAGGGTGCAATACAGCGCTTCTGTATTGGCAGCCATAGTCCAGTAAATGCTAATTTATCTTCCTCTGATAGTCATAGGGTTTTACTTTCTTTTGCTCCTGTGTCGAAAAATCTTGAAGTGTGCAATCAGTCACCACCGACAATTTTTTGATGAGAGACCAAAGATATAAAACTAATAAGAATTATTGGTTTAGATGACCACTTGATGGAATCCACTGAAGAGACGTTTGCATTTGATCGCATGAGTGATGAAGATGTTGAGTATGAACAGTTTGAGGAAAGAGATCTCAACTTGTAAGAAATTTAGCCGTACCAGTTAATGTTATTGCAGTGAGCAGTTCATAACAGTGTATCATTAGGAATATTATTTTCATCCTTGCTACCACTAGTATAATAATATTATGTACCAACAATAATAATACAGCATGAATAAGAATGTGTAAACACAATAGTTATTCAGTATCAGCTGAAGGAAAGCTTAATAAGTTCACATCCAAGGTTGCCAGTAGTCACCATGCTGATGCATGTAGGCGCAAGCTTCTTTTGCTCTTGGGAGCTCAGCTATGGAGTGATATCCTTGATCCTGCATCTCCCTTGGCTCCTTAGCATACGCATTGTAGTGCTCAAGAAGTTTTTGCAGCATTTCCGGTTCTTTCTTTGACAATTCATTATGTTCACCAGGATCATCGACAATATTGTACAGACAATACTTGTCACAATTCTCTCCTGTTGGTCCTTGTTCACAAGGGTAGGTAAGGGGTGACCACATGAGTGAGTCACACTTTGTCATCTGGGGACCAACAATCAGCTTATAGTCGCCCATAATAATGGCTCCAGTACTTTCGTATTCATAACCTAAAACAATCTCTTCATGAGGAGTTTTAGTATTTTCTCCTATGATAATCGGCCATATGTTGAGCCCATCAACTGGGAACTTTCCTGATCCGGAGTCCGATGGATCTACTCCTGCTAGCTTGCAGAAGGTGGTGTACCAGTCAGCAACATGAATGAATCCTTCTGATTTAGTTCCCCTCATCTTATCTGGTAAAAGGCCACCATTGGCAAAGGCTAACGATCGAACACCACCTTCAAAAAACGTCGCTTTAGTCCCCTTCAGAGGGTAGTTACTTCCACTACATGCTGCACCTCCATTATCAGCTGACACCACCATGATTGTATTATTCCACATGTTTGCTTTCTTGAGCAGCTCTACAACATGTCCGGTTACGTTGTCAGCAACACTCACCATGGCTTGATAGATACGACGTTGGCTACAGGTAGAATTTTCAGGGTACAAATCTAGCCACTCTTGAGGTGCTTGAAAAGGAGTGTGAACGTTATGCAGAGGTAGGTAGAGAAATAGTGGAGTACTAGGGTCATGCGAGGTGAGAATACTTGTCAAGTCATCACGGAACACATATGCATCATACGTTCCATTGCGAGGATCTGGAGCATCGTTCTTCCAAAAATCAACAGCACAGCCGATTATTTCATGCATATGATCTTCTCCTCCACTTAAAAATCCAGACGACGAATCAAATCCCCTATTAATGGGCAAATAATCAGTTGTAGCAAAGCCTTCGTGCCACTTTCCTACCATATGTGTGGCGTAACCTGCTTGCTTGAGCTTGGATGGTAGTGTGGTCATATTGAGGTTGAGACCGAGCTTGGATGTGGGTGGATCAATATTCCACTGATGAGCATGGTGAGGCCATCGACCGGTTAAAAGAGAAGCTCTCGAAGGTGAGCAATACTTGAAGACATAGTGTCGGTCGAGTAGCAGACCAGTGTTTATTAGCGTGTCAAAGTTAGGTGACTTGATAGCAGGATTGCGTAGGCCAACGTCAGCATATCCCCAGTCATCTACAAACACGAAAACTATGTGTGGCTTGACAGGTACTGGTTGAGCAGAAGTGGTGCACAAGGCACACAACAGAATCAGACACAAGCCAGCAATCATACTTCTCTTTACTGAAATAAAATTTCAGTCAAAAATTATGTGTAGCTAGTCTATAAATGCTAACCCAAATCTAAGTCACCTGACTCTGAAGCTCATGTGTGCATGAATATTTACTGTCACAAGATTCATTACGCTATAAATATCAAGAATGAGGCCACAAGACAGTGTGGATATGAATGCACATAGCTACACCGCAAGTATACACATGCAAGTACGTGTAAATTTCTATTTTAAGCGATGCAGATTAAGAACAACAATCACGTGCACTGAACCCAATAATAACTGTTATAGTGTGCACAGGTAGTTCAGCATCATAGTCCTTTTGTCACTTCCAAGGCTGCCAATACTCCCCATGCTGCTTCATATAGGAGCAAGCATTGTCATCCATTGGTAGATCAGATTCATTATGAACACCTTGGTCCTGCATATCCCTTGGCTCCTTGGCATACTCATTGTACTGCCGTATCATCTTCTTTAGAACATCAGGTTCCTGCTTGGACAATTCTTTACGCTCGCTAGGATCTTCCACAATGTTGTAGAGGCAGTAAGGATCACAGTTTTCACCCTTTGGTCCATCGTGACAGGGGTAGTCCAGTGGTGTCCACATCAGAGAGTCACAATCTTCTGGTTGCTTTCCGACAATTAGTTTGTAATCTCCCATAATAATGGCACCAGTGTCACCAAAGTCATAACTTAAAACTATATCTGGGTGCTGAGTAGTGGTATTCTCACCTGTTATGATAGGCCACACATCAAGTCCATCTACTGGGAATTTTCCTGATCCTGAATCGGATGAATCTACTCCTGCTAGCTTGCAGAAGGTGGTGTACCAGTCGGCAATGTGAATGAATCCTTCAGACGTTTTCCCTTGCATTTTGGCCGGCAGCAGTCCTCCATTGGCGAAGGCAAGTGATCTAACACCACCCTCAAACAGAGTACCTTTACTGCCTTTCAGCGGGTAATTACTGCCACCACAAGGGGCACCCCCATTATCGGCTGAAACCACTATGATTGTGTTGTCCCACATGTTGTTCGATTTCAGTAGCTCCACGAGGTGTCCAGTAACATTGTCAGCTACACTCACCATGGCTTGATAAGTGAGACGATTTTTACAAGTAGAATTTTCTGGATAAATGTTCAACCATTCATCTGGAGCTTGTAGTGGAGTGTGGACGTTGTGTAAAGGGAGGTAGAGAAATAATGGGTCGCTGGGATTGTGGCTTGAGAAAAGTGCTGTGAGATCGTCGCGGTAGATGTAGGCATCATATGTTCCATTACGAGGATCAAACGCATTATTCTTCCAAAAATTAACGATTCTACAGCTCTCTTCTTCGTTCATGTGATTCTCCCCTCCACCTAAGAATCCAGACGAAGTATCAAACCCTCTATTGATGGGAAGATATTTATCTTGAAAGAAACCCTCGTGCCATTTCCCCACCATGTGTGTGGAGTATCCAGCTTGCTTCAGCTTAGCTGGAATCAGAGTCATATTTGGATTGAGCCCAAGGGGAACGGCTGATGGGAGGTTCCACTGGTGAGCATGGTGAGGCCATCGACCAGATAGAAAAGAAGCTCTTGATGGAGAGCAGTACTTAAATACGTAGTGTCGATTGAGAACAAGTCCTGTGTTCATGAGTGTATCGAAGTTGGGCGTTTTGATGGCAGGGTTGCGCAGACCAGTGTCAGCAAATCCCCAGTCATCCACCAAAACAAACACGATATTTGGCTTTGTAGGCAGAGCAGCGGCTGCAATGCCACACAATGTGATCAACCACAACGCACCAATCATGGTTAGTTACTGTCAAGTTAATATCAACTTTGTATGCGTTAGCTATTATTGGTTACATCATGTGATTGTGTTAATGTTAATCATAGCACGATCATGAATATTCCTATCCAAATCATACAAGCATAATATCAGCACACACATGCAGATTCATGCTGCTACCATTCACCACCCCTGCATGTATAAAGTGATGGCAGATTGGTGTACAAGAGGCTAGATCCTTACAAACGTATTATGCAGGGTTCTCGTAGCTAATAAAATTAATTTAAATTAATGTTGTATAATATAGCCGTCTCTCAAATATTATTGTTATTACCAATCACCACAAGCAGGTTGTAACGGAAACAATTAATGGGAAAATTGGCTACTCAATCCAGGGACTACTAGCCAAAGTGAAGGATACAATAGCAACAGGTGTATAGGGAATTCCTCTTCTGAATCAGTATCTGTGGGTTCTATGTACTGTAAACCTTAATTGGGGCTTACCCTTCACAACCCAAGATTCACCACGAAGATTTGTTACCTATACCCACAATTAAGTGTGCGTGCAATTAGGTACTTTTGCATGTGTAGTAATAAACACCAGTGTGTATATACTAGTGTACAAGTAACAAGAGGTACTACCCATACTACCCGCAAACATGAACACGACCACCAGTAATGTGTAGGGTACAGCACCACTTCTGTTCTAGTATACAAATGAACTATAATAGACATGATGAGGACATAGTAACATGCATGTCAATAAAATTAATATATGCACGGAACTCAGGGGAAACCTTCATGACGATTATAGAAAATAAAGCAGAAGTTATAATGCATAATAATAATTAAGAATCTACCTACAAGTATGCGCATGAAGTTGTGACAGCCAAGCTGGGTTATTATAGAGACAATCAAAGTCAAGCCAGGGTTTCATACTAGGTGCATAATGCCCAAAAACTTCTTTTCAATGACTGTGGCCCTTGTGAAGCTGTGAATAAGCTGAACCACATAACCACATGCAATGGTGCACGCTGTAAACCACACAATCACATTCATGCCCAAGGTCGGTCACTGATTGGATCATTAGTCACTATGGAATGCTGCAAATTAGTCTCAAATTTGTCAAGTCACACATGCTTGCATGTGGATGCACTTATTATTATTATTATTGTGTAAACAAATGATTTCATCAACTATAAAGGAATATCACTGCCATGTCATGGTACTGTAACACTACACTGGATTACATAAACTGAGCCAGGTGTATACTGGATGTATTACATAGTTCCAAAACATAACTATACAGGTTGAGCAGGATAGCACAATAGTACAAACACTGTGCAGGATGTAATGCAGGTCATGCTATACATAGAATGAGGGGTTCAACAAATCCTTTATTGGTAATCCTAGATGAATAGCGCTTAATAGGTATATACTAGTAAAGGAAATGTAAAGTAGGGATATTATATAGTATCATATTATTATTTGCTTTGATGTTGGATATTTGACACAAAAGCAGCTAGTGATCAATAGAGCCACTACCAAAGCCACTATGCAATACAATACTGGGTCACAATGATATTATTGATTATGTCATAAATGCACAATGCAGCTGCATAGAATGCCTCATTTTCTTGGATTTGACTGCAGCACAAAGTTATCATACACTTCAGTTACATCACTATGGTCAGATAGGGCACACACCAGTCTCACTGCACTGTCATACGACTCTTGTGAGAGATGAATGAGCGATTTTGGAATGTATTCCAAGCTAGCTCCAGGTACTGCATATCCCAAAGACTTTAAAGCTTTAGACACCGTAGATAGTTCACTGGGATTGCATAAGAATCTTATACACCGTTCTTCACCCATTTGCTCATTATCAGTGGTACTATCCAGATTTGAAGTAGAGTCAATGTCTTCAGAATCTCTATCAGTTCGTACATCTTCAGCACCTACCTCAATGGCTACTTCAAGCAGGTCTGTAGATGCATCAAACTCATGCTGTGGTACTCTGATTACTCCTTTGTGGTCGAACATGAAGGCAGATGCCCCTGCCTCGAGAAGGATACCACTGAAAGGGTGTATTATATGTGTGTGACCAAAAATGATGTGAAAATGGAACTTTAGTAGGTTTATCTTCTACTAGTCCCAATATCAAACCTAAGGGGAGACCATCCCAGTTCCGGCCGCAAGTTAGGCAAACACCTAATCCCAGCGAAAGGCAGAGCTACTTACTAATAGGTGCCTAGCTTTGAGAATTATAGGTGTGATAGGTTATGTATGTGCCCGAGAGAGTGTAAGCAATAAATCGTACATGGCATGAGATCGAGGAGGACCTGGTAATTTAAAGCAACTCATCTGCCTTACTATAGCAATGCTTCCAGCATTCACTCATAACCATAGCAACTACATTGTACAATAGCTCCACAATGACTGTATGACACCATAACGGCTTGGTATAGAGGCTAGCCAGGTGGCTGCACTATAGCTAAGTACGTACAGTGAAGAATCAGCTACACAGTCACATTAGTTATCTTTTTGTATTGTATAGTTCCGACCATCACGAATGATCATTGAGAGCAACTCCTTGACTGAATGCCTGCTTTTGTGTTCATGACGTAAGGAAAGTCAAGACTAATTGCTATGCGAACCTGTATCTATCATCAGGGATGGAAGTAGTTCAAACATTGGTGTAAATTTTGAGTTGGTAAATATGATTAGCTATGCAATGCTGTATCTTGCTAGACTAGGTTGAGCATTCAGCCTAGTCTCTTAGGCCCTTGATGGCCGCTCACGCCTGAAGCACGTCAGGCTTACCCCAGATGGATGAACAAGAACATTCTACGTATCTGTTCTGGATAGTTCTGCAGTTGACCATCTGTGTTGAAGTCATAGTTAGGCAGATGTCACCCAATCTAGCCAAAAATATGTAATTATATACTCTGTTTAATTTGATCCCACAACTTGAGCCAGCTACATTTTGGCAGGCCACTACATAATATGCCACACTTAACGCTAGATTCCCTGGCAACTAAAAAGTAGGAAGTGAGTTGCTTATATTGCCACTTTTGCAGACATACATTTTGTGCATGTGCATCACTTTGTTTGTTACAGTCTTAGTCCCAATATCCAGGGCCTATATATTACACTAAGGAAGATGATATCATCAGGCGGGGCAAGCCTTCGCTCATGGCATCAGCTGTACTCCAGGGTTTTTATTCGTAAAGAATCAAAGTGTTATTAAAATACCTTGATTTTGAGTCACTAACTCGGCAGGCAAGTACAATCAAATGATCAAATTGGAGCAGGCAGGTTCTCAGTTTAGCAAGGTACAGCTCTACCTGTAGCTACAGTACAACAGAAAACAGTACCAACCATTAATGACTGCCACTGCCATGGCCAAACTTGAGATGAATAAGGTCGAAAGTTACCCAACAACACACTCCACGATGCAGATGTTTATCCGCCTAAGGTGCTTGAGCTCGAGCCACACTGCATTGCAACGATTCCATGGATCTGACCTTCAATCTGCATTAATGACGACCTTTACCTGTCACGATTAGGTCTACCACGTGGTGTCTGAGCATGCGCATTGAGTCGTTGCCATGCAAGATCACGCACAAATAAATAAATATATATATATACACCGCTTCCGTTTTCTCGTGTATTCGGCTCGCTCAGGCTCGCCCCGAATTAACGTTAATTATGTAGCAATCATTAAAATCACATAAAATTGGGTAAATGAATCACGCACAGTGCATGTAATCAAAGGAACTTACGAATATTTTGCCAGTAAATTCTTGATTTCAGGTCGTGTTTTTCGATTGTTGTGTGTGAAGGCCTCAATGATCATATGATAGCCAGAGGGCCCTTGGGCGTCATAAATCACCAGTTCAGATGATGAACTATCTGTGCCCTTGCTACTGGCTTTCTTGATAGCATTCTCAATACTTGCTTTAGGAACACCTACATAGATGATATGTAATAATAATTGTTATGGTACATGTAGATACGATGAGGCATTAAAAATTAGAGTATTTACAAACCTATAATCAGTAAAAACGTACGTAGCAGTGGCATCGATGATTCAGCAGTGAGCAATGCAGCAAATCATAGGTCTACCCCTTATTTTTCAATAAATGTCAACCATCTATAGCTATTTTTAGTTGCATCTATCTAAATAAAGAACGTATTGAACAAACACCAACTCATATCCCACTATCCTGATCATTTGCTCTATTGTTGACAATAGTATAGAAGATAGAGAATTAAGCTGCCTTGCATGTAAAGCATCAATAACAGATAGTCGGTATACAATCATTCAACCAGTGCATGAGCAACTTGCAACCGCAGAGAGATACACCACAGATCAGTTGTACGTATACGGTAATCTACATTGTATGCTATATTATGGATAAGGTCTATTGATTTGCTGCTAAAC